>VZDJ01000048.1:580107-908771 GCA_008694505.1 Cyanoderma ruficeps
GTCTCTCAATTCTTCTTTATAATAGCATTATTTTAATATGGATAAAATCTTATTATAAGTCTATAAAGTAGTTGCAGGGATCTTCCAAATATTTTCCTAAAAGCTGTGTTTTCAGATGTTCCTGAAATATGATTCTTTTAAGAGAAATTTTCAAAAGGGTAATTATAAGTAAAGCTGCCAGTTTAGATGTATATTTCAAAAGCCTAAAGGCTAGTACTGCGTAGAAGGAACTGCAGAGATTAACTGAATTGCATAACAAAAAATGATTAAATAATTTCAAATCTGTCATAAGGAAATGAAGTATATTATAAAAGATTCTTGGAAAGTAAGGGGATAAGTGCAAAATACCCATGTACAATGTCTAGCACAAAAACCATTCAGTTTTGTGTGGCCTGTTTCAACTTGATTAAAACAATATGAATCAGAAATAAATTAAAATAGTCATTATTCTTTTTTTTGTGAGGTATGGACAGGAATAAAAAGAAAACCTACTAGATCATTTTCTTCCCCTTTGTTTTTTTTTTTCTGAGCTTTTTTTCCACTTCTTCAACAAAATAAGCCTTTATCTCCTGACAAGGTAAAAATATTTCATTGAGACACATTGCTGTGTCCCAGGCTTATTTTATATTTTTTTCTTTCTTAAGGTACTCTAGTATAACTGTGCTATCAGTAGTTGCCTTAGAAGCCTTGGTCTACAATGCAGTTAGTGCACATGATCATAGCATGCATTGGGTTGGAAGGGTTGAGTTGGGTTAAAGATCATCTACTTCCAATCCTTTTCCATGGACAGGGATGCCACTCACTGGATTGGGTCACTCACAACTCCATCCAGCCTGTATTTGCCCTTGATGAACAGCTCCAATGCCTAAGGCAACTTCTAAATGAGGCTGAATAAAAAACCAACCAAACAAAAAAATCCCAACAACTCTCCTCCCCTCCCCCCAAAAAAAGGAAAAACAGAAAAAATACAACCAAAATAATCCAACACCCAAATAAACAAATACCACTGTTAGCTTCTTAGCTCTAGAAAGAAATTCCTCTAGAAAAATAATGAAAAAAACATCTTTCAGTTGTTTCCCCTAGAGCAATTTATCAATCCCAAATGCAGCAGCAAGGGTCTGAATGAGCCAGCACTGCCCAAGAAGACCGTCCTAGGTGCATTGAGGCCTCACCTGGAGTGCTGTGTCCAGTTCTGGGCTCCTCAGGACAAGAGAGACATGGAGCTCCTGGAGTGGGTCCAACAGAGGGTTATGAAGATGAAGCATCTCTCTTACAAGGAAAGGTTGAGGAGCTGGTCCTGCTCAGCCCTGAAGAGATGACTGAGAGGGAGCCTTATCAATGCACACAGGTGTCTGACAGGAGGGTGTCAATAAGATGTATCCAGGCTCTTCTCAGAACTGCTGAGTAATGGGACAAGAAGCAATGCACAGGAACCGATGCCCAGGAAGTTCCACCTGAACATGAGGAAGAATTTCTTTACTGTGCAGGAAAGCAAGCACTGGAACAGGTTGTCTGGCGAGGTTGTGAGTCTCCCTCACAGGAGATATTCAAGAACTGTCTGGACAAAATCCTGTGCTGTGTGCTCTGGGATGACCCTGCTGATGTAGGGAGGTTGGTTGAAATGAATCACTGTGTCCCTCCCAACCTGACTCATCCTGTGGTTCTGTGATTCTGAACAGGGAACATGGCAATAGGTATTTCCACAGAGCTCTGCTTTGAAGTTTTTTGCTTGCTTTTGAGTTTTTCTGAAATGTTGTGTGGGAAGAAATTTAGACTGCAGGGAGTTTAGACTCAGTTATTGATTTGCATAGATGTTTAAGCCAAGGGAATTGATCTCTTTACCCTATTATGATTTTTATGTTTCAAGCTTAGTTTTGCCAAACACCTGAAAATATGTCCTTTTGTATTCATTATACCAGTCAACTGAAGCAGAGTTACAAGGCATGCAGACCCTGGCATACCTAGTGGCCTGATTTGGAAGAACTGCTAGTATAACTAGCAACATTTTTTGGTAGGGTTTTTCTGCATTTTAATATTGGATTCACTTTTTTTCTGACTTTAATTTTAAAATTCCATTAAAAGTCACTAATTTATTCTACAGAGATAAGGGTAGATAAATTCTGTTTGAAGCAACAGAACACTTAAAGATTTTCTCGTAAGAGTGACAGTCATTTCAGCCCCTGTACCCAATATATCAGTCAATTTTAAGAAATTTTCAGGAAGCAATGTACCTGATGTAATAACCCTTGAGCCAGATTTGTTTGCAATTGACTAAGAGATTCAAAAGCTGTTGTGGGGCAACAAAAATCTACGATATTTTTGTCCAGCAGCAAGCAAGAAGCATTTATTTATTTATGGTTTTGTATAAAACAGTGTCCATATTCGTTCTTTCTCACTTTTTCAGACCTGAGGTGTATGATACCAATTCTGCATTATAATTAAAGACTTAAAGTCTGGTTTAGAGCTTTAAATAATTCTAGAGGCAGTTCTTTGCAAGATAATCATGTGAAAAACAGAACTGATTTTTCCTCAGTCATCATTCCTCTCAACTGTGGACATTTTTGAGCTTACAAAACACTCTGAATAGGTCAGTTTAAAATGAAGGGTTTTGCAGCTTTGTTTTTTTCATAATGTGGCATCTTTGTCAAATGTCATATGTGCCTTATTTGATTTTATCACTGTTCGGATCATACTTCCACGTTTTACTGTGAAGTTCTCTTACTGATAGTATTCATACAAAATCTTTTCTTGTAAGTGTGTACCACCACTTGGCCTAGGTCTTTCATATGATTACAGGTAAATCATACATTAGATATCATGTTATTCAGTGCTGCATGTGTTCTTTCTGAATGCAAAACTGAATCAAATACTTTCTTGTAGTCCAGCAGCAATGACTTCTCACAAGCTCTAATATCCATATTTTATACCTTCACGCCTCTTCTCAACCACTGCTGTATTAGATTCCTTGTTACTTAACATGCTTTATAGGCTTCTCAAGCAGAAGCTGATTCACTGTTCCTCTCTTTTCTTTTGTTAATATCCTTCAGGTGTCCAACCAGTGACATATCAGGGATTACTGTCAAAGCTGTATTAGCAGTTCCCAATCAACGTGGGAAGATGAAAGGCTCTTACCTTTTTTCATTTCTTAGGAGTAATAGTTTTGCTTTCAAGCCTTTTCTGTTGTTATTTGGCAATCTTTCACTGTCCTTGATGTTTACATGTCCTTTCTCAATTTTGTTCGTCCTATAACCCTGTAAGAAAACCATTCTGGTTTATGCTTGTAAAGTTTTCATACACCAAAGCCCTGGCTCTGGTAATATATATAGGCACCATTTAATTACAAACCAAGAAAATAATGACTGTTTAAATTATTGTGCATTAGCTTCTTGCATAAGGAAATTTCTCTGGTTCTAGCTTTGCAGTACTGATTAATGCCATGTGCCTATGTAGGTCTTTTGAAAAAGGGCACAAGTCTGTAGAAAAGAGATCTCTCTTCCATTAAGAAAATTACTCCTAACTAGATCTTTTTGCACATTAGAATAATTTTGATCTTTCTAATTGCAGTTGTTTCTGAGATGCCTCTGTCCATGCATCTTGCTATGATTACAAACCTGTCTCAGAACCAGCCATTACCCTTAAGTCCTCAGCAGTTTTGCCTCTAGCTCTCTTAGTTACTTAATTGCCATATGAAAGACATTTATCTTGCAGTCAGCTTCTCTGGAGACATGGTATATTTTCTTTCCGAACAGTGCTCATTAAAACCAGTTAACAAAAGCTTTCTGTTCACTGTATTTTGTTTTTGTGCTAGATTTTAATTTTGATTTTGACATTACATAGGATCATAGGGTCGTATAGTTTGGAAAAGACTTTTAGGATCATCAAGTGCAAACACTAACCCAGCACTGTCAAGCCCACGTGGCAGAGTTGGAGGGGACTGTTACTTACATGATGTATTAGTGTTTTGTGATTTCTGCTGGTCATTGGTCATGTAATTACCTGAGATTACTTTCTTCACTTGCTCTGCCATATTATTTTCCACTTTTTTCCCAAATAAATGGTATTATGAAGCTTCCTTCATTCTAAAATTGTTTAGCTGTAATCAATTATGTTACTCTTTGCCATTCTGTTTTGGTGTGGGCTTTCTGTGCTGTAAGTGTAGAGACAGTCTGGATTAAACAGTTTTACTAATAGTTGTAATACTCTAGTATTTAATGTTGGCTTAGGAGCCTTTCCTATAGCATGGAGCTGGAAGTAATGGTCCCAAGCTGTTCCTGTCTGTGACTAGCTTCTGTGGGTGTTAGTCCAGCCAGACCTGTGCTTCCTGTTTATCAGTACAGCCTAGTTGCCTCTGCAGTACATTTCAGTAAACACCAAAGTTTTCTGCAGCCCTGTCAAGTGGAGAAAATCAATCTGGATTGGAGTAGTAAGTTCTAAGGTAAGAGGCACACAGTTACTGACATTCATGGTTGTACAAGGGCTTGTGTTTGGACACAGTGGAAAACAAAAACTATCTCCATGTATTTTTGGCACAGCAGCTCAGAATTTACAAGCCCACTCACCACATAATATCCTGGAAAATGCAATGCAAAGCCTAAGGTAGAATGACAGCACAAGTGTTTGTCCAGAACTGATAAATCCCGTCTAAATACTCCTGCTTTGTATTTTTAATGCAATCCACAGTACCCATACTGTTAAGGACTTATTTACTGTTTGCAGAGTTCAGTATCTCCTATAGAGAGAGACACTCTTTGGGAATAATGAGAAACACAGCAATCCAAATCAGTATAACCCATGAATGTAATCTTCTCTGGAACATCTAGAGATTCCCGTATCTACAGTAATCGCAATATTAACAATTGTCATTAACTTTTGGTACCAGTCAGGCAGTAGTGGTCTGTCATGGCCTATGAGTGTCAAAAGTGCTCTCTGTAATACATAGAATGGTAGATTGACCCTGGCTGGATTCCAGGCACCCACCAAAGCTTCTCTATCACTTCCCACTACAGCTGCACAGGGGAGGCAAGGATTGGGAGTTTAGAGTGAGAGGCATGAGGGGAGAGTTTTGACACTCAGCAGTGTCTTGATATACTCCTGTCTTGGCTTTTCCTGGTGGATCTCTTTGTGATTGGACTATATTGGGTTCTGTGAGCTGTGAAAGAAAACCAGAAACAGAAACTAAGAAGATGGATAGAAGAGGTAGAACATCGTAAATTTCTCCTGAATGTCTCCCATAAAGATGAAAAAATTGGTTTCTTCTTTAAGCCAATATCCTCATTCCAATCAGGATAGGGTTAACCTTTGCAGTAGCCAGGAGGGGGCATGGCTAAGACCTAGGAGGGTTGTTCTGTTCTATCTCATGTTATTGCTGGGGTCAGGGGAAGGGAGTCTCTTCCAAAGAGAAGGGCTTCCTTTGGAGTGAGTAATCATGGTCCAGGTTGTGAGCTGGAGGGAGCAGTAGGGTATTTATCTGCTGTCAGGGGTTTCCACAGAGAGCAATAATGGCATTTTTTCTTATGCTCTCTGCCTTTAGTATTGTTGCTGTTACTGTTCATTTTCTTATCTCATTGCCATTCCCAGTAAATTGTTCTTATCTCAACCTGTGATCTTCACCCTTCTGTGCCTCCAGTTCTCCAATTCTCCTCCAGCCCTCTGCAGAGGGGAGGGGGAGCGAGTGAACTGGAGAGTCTCAGTGGGAGCGCCAAACTGAGGAGTACCATTCCTAAATTACAACAGCCAAAAACCCAGGGTGCCATTAATACCTAATCTTCAGGTTACTTGGAAAGGTTTAGTCATCTTACAAGAGCAAACCAGAAATATGGCAATACACACAAGTTATTACATTCATTGGGGATGAGCAGCATTTGGGAAGTCCAACTGTCTTCATGCAAATACAGCAGTGCAAGGAATTTTGAAGTGTGACAAAAGCAAAAAGGTACCAAAGGTGCTAAGAGTTCCTTGACTTTCTACTCTAAGGTTTACATTGCGCTTCGTAGTAATAAACTTGTGGTTTGTTTTGAACTCATTCTTCCTGAAACATGTCCTTCACAAATTACTTTTCAAAGGCAGAACACTCCACAGTTTATTTTTAGAGATTTTTATTTTGTTTTGCCTTTCTTGGCAAAGTAATGTTTTTTTTCATGCCTGAAGGACGGGATGCCATCCAGAGGAGCATGGACAAGTTCAAAAAGTGGGTGTACAGGAATCTCATGAGGGTTTAATAAGACCAAGAGAAATATGCTACACCTGGTTGGAGCAAGCCCTGGTATTCGTACAAGCTGAGGCATGAAGAGATCAAGAGCAGCCCTGAGAGAAGGACTTGGGGGTACTGGTGGGTGGGAGGCTGGACATGACCCAGCCATGGGCACTGACAGCTCAGAGAGCCAAAGGCGTCCTGGGCTGCATCCAGAGCAATTTGGGCAGCAGGGCCAGGGAAGGGATTCTGCCCCTCTGCCCTGCTCTGCTGAGACCCCACCTGCAGTGCTGCATCAGCCCTGGGGTCGCAGCACAGGAAGGACATGGATCTGCTGGAGCAGGTTCAGACAAGGGCCAGAAATATAACCAGAGGGATGGAGAACCTCACTTATGAGGAAAAACTGAGTATTTGGTTTATTTTGGTTTGTTGAATATTTGGTTGGAAAAGAGAAGCCTTAAGGGTGATGTAATTGTGGGCTTTCTTTACCTAAAGGGAGCCTACAATAAAGATGGAGAGAAACTATTTACAAGGGCATGTAGTGATAGAACAAGGTGGGATGACTTCAGTCTGCAATAGGGTAAGTTTAGATTTGATATTAGGTAAAAATTCTTTACTGTGAGGGTGCTGAGGCACTGGAACAGGTTGCCCAGAGAAGTTGTGATGTGCCATTACTGGAAATGTTCAAGGCCAGGTTGGATGGAGCTCTGATCAGCCTGGTCTAGTGAAAGGTGTCCTGCACATGACAGGAGGGTAGGAACTAGATGATCTTTAAGGTCTCATTCAAGCCACACCATTCTATGTTTCATCAATTTTGTAATGCAGATACTTATAAATTGTTAAAATTCATTTTAAAAGAGGAAATCTGAACTTAATACAATTTTACTCTGCCTTTTTGGTTTTGTTACTTCCTTCTTTTACTGTCTTATGATTCGTCTTTCCCACAGAGGACTTTTTTTGACATTCCTGTTTTTATGTTTCATCATCTTGTTAAAAGTAACTTGTATTAAATTTAAGAATATCACCTGTATGTACAATCTTTTTAAGCATTACTGAAAATGACCTTCCAGACAAGTGGTTTATCAAAAACAGTTGTGAGCTGAATGTGAAAATATGTCCTCTTTTTCTTCTTGCAGCCTGCAAATGAAAACCTGCATACAGAAGATGAACATGAACTCAAAGGAGATAAAGAAAGCTATCTCTGTGCTGTGTGTCTGGACGTTTATTTCAATCCTTACATGCCACCATATCTTTTGTGAACCTTGCTTAAGGATGCTTGCCAAAGACAATCCAGCCGGCACTCCATGTCCACTGTGTCGCACTACAATTGCCAGAGTCTTTTTCCAAACAGGTATAAATATCAGAGTTTTTACACCTAGAAAAATATTTGTGCTTTTCCTTCCTGTATGCATTCAGAGCAAATTTTGGTAATGTTAATCCACTGTGAGATTTTCTTTCTGTTTAACTCCTCCTAAGAACATTCCACGCAGGTTTTGTTCAGTGTCAAGAAGCTATTTGGCACATGTACTTATAAACTTTTTATTTTAGAAGTGAGATTCTGATAGTTTTCTTTTATGGTAGAATTCTGGTAGATTTTTTTGGTTCTTCTTCCTCAATAATAACAAGCTCCAAACATAATAAATATTTCTCAAACTATCCTACTGGAAAAGTATTTTTAAAATTGCTCACTTATGGCACACAAAAGAAAATACTCTTTTCACTTATGACATTAAATTTGGGCACAAGTGAAAATAAAGCCTGGCAGAACCCTTGATAATCTTAAATTCTCCCATCCTGGCCTCTTATACACTCATCTCTAGTTTTCCTTACTCTTAACAGGAGGAAAATAAGGTGGGTAGGGGGTGTTTGGTGTCAGATTGGGTGTAGAAATAGAAGAGGGTATGTAGTCCTGCATATAGAATATCTGGAACAGCATGAGTCAGTCTTTTATGTCCAAAGCTTATATGGCAGATTCAAGTACCATTGATAAAATTGCACTATAGTATCTGGGGCTAGGTCATTTACAGCACTTAAAACTGTGCATAGACTGATCACAAAGTAATGGAAATGACTCAGCCATGCAGGAGTTGTTTCATTTTAGATGCTACAGAGATCTTGCAGAGATCCTCTTTAAGCTGTTGTGGGTGCTGTGATGATGACAGGTTAGGGATGCAGACTGAAGTATGATTTCATTTTGATGCATTTTGAAGTATTGATCAGCAGAGCTGCCCACCTTCTGTTTCCGGTTGTGCACAGACTCTGCTTTCATACAGGCATAATTTTGTATGATTTGATGTCAGGTCAGTTTGAGGAACTGACTGGGGTAAATAAGAACTCATTCGGGTGGGAAGGAGGCATTTTTCGGATGAACCTATTGCCCCAGTGACGATAATTCACTGAGCAGCTGCTGGTGGCCAGGGATAGAGACTGGCTATCCCTGCACTGACTGCACTGCAGTGGAGAAAATGGATGAAAAGCTGCTGCCTGAGCACTCTCAACCCCCTGCCTGTAGGGTGTATAGAGATTGCAAGCTGTTCTCATTTCATTTCCCTAATTTTTGATGCTCCCTTCAATTTGATGTACAGATGAAGTGTGTTTCACTGATAGAGAGTTAGGTTTTTCTAGGGCTATTTAAAATTTTAAAAAGCAATTTAGCAGATTTGCTACAGAAAATTACTACTGGGAGAGCACAAAAGGAGAATAAAGATGCTTCCTAAAATGTATTTGCAAAACTTTTCAACATGTTACAGTCATCTAACTGAAATATTACCTGGATTATTTGTAGCCTTTAAGTACTTAAGTGCAATGTGTAAAAATGCCTGGTGAGAGGGAATGAAGAAAGTGCCAGATTCTTCTGAGTGGTCTGCCAGCACAAGAGGCATTCGGCACAAATTGAAACACGAGATCTCATCTGAACACAGGAAAGCACTTTTTTTCATGTGAGGGTGTCAAACAGGCTGGTCAGAAAGGCTGTGGAATACCCATCAGAATGCAGTTGGATGTGGCTCTGGGCACCTGTGCATCTGACCCTGCTTGAGCAGATTGGACTAGCTGTTCTCAAGACATCCCATTCAACCTTACCCCTTTATCTGTTAAAATATTAAATAAGTATGTAGCTTTTTTGAGGAAGAAGGTTTATGTGACTAAGGAGGAAATATGGTGTCATAGATGCATAAATAGAATCTACTATAAATAGTGGGCCATAACAGTATATAATACATTTTGTATTATCAACTTCATATGAGAGAAACCTGCAGGTATATGTATATTGCCATTCAGTATATGGCAATATGTATTTGACTTAGCAATATATTTAAAAATAGGTAGGCTAATTTAGCTTTGATTTATTATATATATTAAGAAAAATATTTTGAAATTTTCCAGTGCATAACATACTGAACAACTTTTAAATGAACTAAGGGATATTGATGATGATATCGTATCCTTAGAGAAATTAGTAAAATCAGCACATGAAGAAGATGGATGGTGCCAGAGCAATGTAAAGCATAGTAATTTTTTTTTATTTCACTCAGAAGAACTATTAAGCCTTTTAAAAGTTATGCTAAAGTCACTGCTGCTATAGATCTGTGCAGGCAGCAAAGCAAAGTTGCTTGTAGTCTTTACATACTTCTCTAATGCTGCAACTGGGGTGTCTTATTTCCCTCACTAATTTATTTTGGATGCTTTCTGCAGCTTTCCATTTGCATTTGTTTTNTTTTCATTTGCATTTATTTTACAAAGATATGTCAAAAAGAAAAACAATTAAGGATCTATTCAGAAGTTCACTTTTTAGCTTGTACAGTTTTGCAGACATAACGTAACGGCAGCAGAAGGATGCGGGTGTAAAAAAAAAAAAGGCTAAGAGGTCAATCATCCATCAATTATGGAGCAAAACTGTTCAACTCAGAGCTACAAAACCATATTTGACTCATGAGAGTAATTCCTCTGGCCAGTTGCCTTGATCAACTGAGCCTTTTGTACAGGATCCACTAAGTAGGAGTTCCAGTCCATATAGGTTGCTTTGATGATGTTTACTATGCATTCCCATCTTTCTTAAAGGCTTTCTTAGAAGCCCTTCTCCCATCAGGATAATCTCACATCTTATCAGATGATTGAGTGCCCAGGATACACCTAAGAAAACAGCGCTTGAGCTGATTCCACCAAGTAACTTTCTAAGTCGCCAAGTTTTCTAAGTTATCTTTTAAATACTTCACTTACTGGGAAAGAGTTATCTTCTACACTTCATTCATGTAAAGTCTCATTTATGTTGTTTGCAAGAAGGGCCAGGTCTGACATGCATGTGCAATAAATCCACCACTTTGGAGAAATGCAGATTGAGGGCAGTGGTTGTACAAGGGAGGTCCAGGCACGTGGCAGGGAAAGAGGATCATGTACATACAGAAGGAGAGGTGACCTGGCCAGCCTGAGAGGATCTTTCATTGAAAGCCTGGCCCAGCAGCCTTCTAGAGGCCAGTAACACTTGTCACCACTGCCTTTTCTGAAAAACAGGAATTAGGTAACTCACCGGAGGTTTCAGTATTTAAATTTGAATAAAATTGAAAGAACTGTCTGAACTGAAAGAAAGAATCTTTTCTCTCGTCTTCCTATAGTAGCAGGAAATTAAAATATTCTCTATCTATGCTGTGAGAGGCAAGCAGAGTGTCAACAGAAGCCTGAATCTGGATAGTACTTAATCTAAATATGTTCAGTAGCATATAAAGTTCTTTCATAAAAATTTAAAAAACACTAGTGAAAAATACACAGTTTGTTCATTTTACATTTAGAAGAGAAAAAGACCTTTTTTTTTCCTTCAGGGACAGCAGTTTATATGTGCAGTAGCTCTATTTTCACATAACAAGACAGATGATTTGAAGATTCTGTGGTCTTCATGAATTGTGTAGCCTCATTCCACCTGCATTGTGACATGGTGAAATAAAGGATAATTTTTAGACTCAGACCAGCATGTGGTTTTTACTTCAAATCTGCTAATGTCTTCCTCTTACACAGAAAAAGCTACTGGAACCAAAGGAATTTTTTCTTTTTTTTGGAACCTGCTCACAAAAAAGCTTAGCTTTCTTAAATTTGCCAGAGAAAAAGATTTTATCCTTTCATAAAATATTTGTTATTAGAAAAGTATGTTCCATTACCTTCAACCACGTAAAGTAATAAAACACAAGACTTCTCAAAAAAACCTGTGGATATCTTTTCTTACTTTGAAGGTACAGAAAGAATTATGGTACCAGCTACTGTTAATGTTTATCTGGAGACACAAATTGTGCAGGGGTTTGATGGGCAGGGAGTTGAAGTTTTTCGTGTTAACTACTAGCTTAACAACCCTGTTTGTTATCAGCAGATCAATTCTATGGTAGGAAAATATTGTTGTTTTTAAATTGTTTTTCATTGCATTGGTATGGATAGATTAGTCTGGCAGTTTTCAGTTGCAATCATGTAGGTATTTCCCCAAATCATAGCCTGAGAAGATGTTGATTTCTTGAGATTAGTACATAATGCCAACTCCTCCAATGTGTCATGAATCATCCTACAAATGTTTTCTTAGTTCCTTTTAATCCAAAGTATTTTTAAAAATCTCAAAAAAAATCCAGGCTCTTCCCCTTCCTTTGCATTGCTGACTGTTACTGAGTGGTGATGTTAAACAAAAAGCAATATGAACTGAGATTAATACCACAGTCATTTTTATGGATATAGTTTTTATTCATAGAGGTGATCATAGTTTTGTAAGTCAAATAGTTGATTTCTTAAATACATCATTTTGCCAGAACCTTACATAATCTTTTCTAATTTTTTTTCCAAAGAAATAGACATGTTTAAGACTTGCTCTTACTATATATGGAAATGCTTGGGTAAATGTGATTTTTAAAAAAAATTAGATGTTATAGTCAGAAGAAGGATTACACAGTAGATATGGCGTTTTTATTTTGTATAAATTTATGCAAATTATCATTTTATTTAGAGCATTGATGTATGTATGCTGTCCCCTTAATTATTGTAGATCTGAATAACTCTACCAGATCGTTTTTCCCTATGGAATATTTGAATCTAAAGGAAAATTTTCAAAAATCTAGTTCTGCTAAATGGCCTCTACCAAGCTGCAAGAAAGCATTCAGAGTTTTTGAAGGTAAGATTTTTAATTTTTGCCTAAATATCCTTCAATCTCAAGTGTAGTATTTGAAAATAAGACTCTGATTAATACATGCCATTAGCAAACAGACTGATGATTCTTAAAGTAGAGATGAGTTTTATTCTCATAGGTAATTCATACACAGTGCTCTGGACCTGAAGATAAACTGCTAACTGTAAAAAGACAATTGTGTATATACCTTTTCATTTATTTTTAAATCTTTAATTCTGTGCACATTATCAGGATAATTGTATGTAGCATCTTCCTTAGAAAAATTTCTGTCTGCATAGTGGAGTAAAGAAAATTACTCTAGGAAAAAAGTTACTGGTTGTGAGTGAGGTAAATAAAGACCTCTAAAAGAAAAATGAGAATCAGTCTTTTATGAAGAAGTCAAATACAAAGTTTTGAATAATATATATTATTCCATCCATACAAAACAGAGTAATGGATATGCATGTTGTAGTTTCATTTTCTCTTTATTGTATGAAGAAAGCTTTGTCCTCTTGTTGCTACTTTAACACTTAAACTTTTTCATGATTAACTGATTATTGACTGAACAACATTTAAGTTAGACCACCCAAATGCAGGATTCACTATTTACCCATATTTCCCTGTTTTCAATCTAATGGCCTTTCTTCACCAGGTCTCATGTATGTTGACTTACATTGTTACTTGTATATACTTTTCGTAGTGCTGAGTCTTGCCAGCAGGTATACTTTTCCTGTTTGTAAGAACAGGTTGCTTCTAAAAGTATATGGAAAAAATAAAACAAAACTTCCATTTTACATCCTTTTGTAAGTCTACCCAGGGCTTTGTAAAGGGGAAATCTGATAAATTCTGGTACTCCAGTTATAAAATCATGTCATGTAAGGTCACAATTTCATACTGAAAATATCAAGAAATGTTCCTAGCTATCAAAAATAGCAGAGAAGTTTGAGGACTGGTAGATTATCTTTGGTATTACTCAGAGAAGAAACTGTTGGCAGGAAAAACTAAAATGACTATTTATTTTCTCTGACAGGAGTTAATGTAGTGTGGGTATAAATGCTGGGCTTATTGGTTTATTTTAATATATATTATGTGTGTGACATGGCTCCTTTATGTTTCGTAGTGTTATATGGATTATGCCTTTCATAAATATATTTCACAGTGCTAAGCATTGTACAAAGCATAAATAATTAGAAATAAAAATCTGGAGAGGTCATACAGTTTCAGTATTGTGCCACCTGAAAATTTACCATATTTTTTAACAAAGGTAATTTTGAATGCTGGAATTATTGTGGGAGTATGAATCCAGCTTTTAGTCTTCAATGAAGACACACCAAAATCTCAGCAAATTATGTGTCTCAAAAGCCCCACACTAAATGGGGACAGGGTGAGTCCTACTTAGTAAGACACACAAACCACAAACCTGTCTGAAACTTTGTCTTCACAAAGGGTAAATAAAAGGGTTGCTGCCATGCCTCACTTCTGACTTTTTATTTCAATAAAAACTACCTCACATTTGTGTGCTTCCAAAATGAAAATATATAGTATTTTCTTCCTGGACTGTTTATTTGGGCTTATATCTAAATTGTGCTCAGCAACACCTGAAGTTCTGTATTTAGTTTTCATAATTGCTTCTGACACCATACTGGATTCCATTGCAAATGCAAACCCTGATGCCGCTGAGACCTGAAAGGATAAAGGGGGTACTTAAATTAGTTTTCTTTTAATTAAGAATGTAATAGCCTAATAGGATGTCAGAATTTCAGAAGTCAAATATAAAGAATGGGAAGTGGAATAGGGTGGGTACGTGAGCAGAGTGACTGGAGTGAAAAGGGATATGATTGCAGTGCTTAGAAATCAATGAAATCTTGCAAATTTGAATGTGAAAATAACCACCTCTGTATAGGAGTGCACTGTCAAATACTGCAATACAATACTCCACTGTCAAAGAATAAATTCTGTAGCCATGTTAGAAATACATATGTTCTTTCACCTTCATATCTAGCAGGTCCAGTGTTCACTGAGAATCTAGAAGCTCCTTTCATATGATTCCAGCTTTCATTGTGACAAAACCTCTTCCTCAGTATCATTTTAATAACACAGACATAAAAACAGTAAACCACTAAGTCACTCATTAGAGATGCTAGATAAAATCAGACCTCAGAACTAGATTGGGATATGAGGAGAGGAAGATGGCTGTTAGGAAGTCTACATTATATACAAAATGTATCAGCTTAACTAATTTAGACTTTCTGAACATTGCAGTGCTGCTACATAAAATCAAGTGCTTCCTCTTTTTCCTTACTTTTTTTCCTGAACTGATTCACTAAGCCAAATGTATTTGGTAATCTACATGTGAGTCTTCTTTCTTATGAGATTTTCCATAAGAAATGTAGAATTATCTTTAATAGTACAAACAACCATAGCTTTTTAGTTCTTACACCAAAAGAAAGAAACCTCAGCACTGCAGCACTTTTGGGCTTTAAGCTGATGAGAATTTCTCCAGATTAGTTTGCCCTTGTATTGCATTGTATTTTTTTCCAATAAAATAATCAACAGAATTCCCATTTGTTTCATAAACATTACTTATGGTATTGCTCTCTATATGGTATCCTGTGTTTAGTCAAGGATAGGTTAATGATAAAATGGAAAAGCTATTCAAGAAGGAAAGCAATTCTTCTTTTCCCATTCAGATTTTTAATACATGGAAAAGTTAACAAGCTAATTTCAAATATTTCTCTAAAATACCTTCTGTTACATATGAGATAAGCAAAGATATTATATTAGTTACTATTTTGAGTACTGGCAACTTGAAAAAAAAATTAATGGCACAATAGAAATAGCATCTCAATTAATGGTTTCCTTAATTAGATTTTAAAACAGATAAATAGTGTAGTTTGAACAGAAGAGTTAAATAGCAAATTGGATCCTATTATCATATATTCATAGTTGAATAACTGAAGTGTGGCCTTTGTATGGAAGTGGACTTTCATTCTGTAAGCCCTGTACAGAAAGTAACAGAAAGTTCACTAACAAAGATTCAGTCTCCAAAAGTAATTTGATACAGGCATGTGGGCTAAAATAAGTGATTAGGGTAATTTAAATTGCAAATATGATACTTAAATTGACAGTGATTTTAGTGTAATCAAGTGCAGAAATCAAGAACTGAGACATTTAGTACACTGGGCCTAAAAGTGTTATTTCAAAAGCTTTTCCATAAATCTGAGGTAGAAATACATTGAAGAGATAGAGGATAAAGAGGTCAGGATAATAATGGTAGTGTTGTAGAAAGATGCTGGCTGTCTGCAAATAGAGTAAAGTTGTAGAGGTCGCTCAAGTAAAGTAGAGATAGGTGTTCAGAACAGGAGAAGGGGATTATGAAACCTTTGAGTTACAGCCCTTGGTGACTATTTGAAATCATAATTATTCCTAGGCTAATAGGAATCCCCTCCAACTGTTACTGTTGCTGAAGTTTTTATTTAAAATATGGCAATTTAATTGAAGGTCTAGTTAAAAAATAGAATATTTATTTTTATCTTTTCAAGTGTTTAATCTAGAAAACATTCCCCCAGTTTTGGATACTATGAAATCTGCGCAGATTCTTTCCTGATCTCATCTCTTTAGGTACTTAATAAAAAGATTGAGTTCTGCATCAGTCAAGGATTGCACAATATAGTGTTTCCCAAACCTACTAAAACCTGGTGGAAATTATCACCACCTCAGTAGGTCACATCTGCCATGTCCTTTATGTAATCATTCTCTAGAGAAAATGGTGAACAATTTCCTTTAGAGAAAGCTTTTAATGATACCTGTCGGTACATTTTGTTATAGGTCTGTCTTTAAAATAGAGGTACAATACTAAAATTTTGATTCAAGATTCTTGTTATTGTGAATTCAATTTTATTTTGATAGGCAACAAAGGCAGGATGTTAAGATCAGAAAATTTACAGGTTTCAAGTTCATATTTCCTTGTTTAAAGGAACCAAAAAAGTGGTTCTTTTAAAGTTTTCAAGTTCAGACATTGTTATCTACTGAGAAGAAAACAAGACAGGTGTTACTGAAAACAGGACGTTCAGCATTTAATTTTAGCTGTAAAGATTAATGCTGGCAGAAGGCTCCCAGAATAATCTTTAGTTTGGATTATTTTTCTCAAGTTCTACTATTCCGTCCTATCAGGGTCACCCAGAGCAGGTGACACAGGAACTCATGTAGGTGAGTTTTGAATATCTTTGGAGAGGGAGACTCTACAACCTCTCTGGGCAGACTGTTCCAGTGCTCTGCACCCTCAACATAAAGTTCTTCCTCATGCTGAGGTGGAACTTCTTGTGTTTTGTTTTATGGCTGTTGCTCGTTTCCCAGTCTCTGGGCACCACTGGACAGTCTGGCATAATCCTCTTGGCACCCATCTTTGGGATATTTATATGTGTTATTTAACTTCCTTCTCAGTCTTCTCCCCTCTAAACTAAACAGGCTCAGGTCCCTCAGCCTCTCCTCATAATATTCGTCAGCAGAGCTTGTGAAATCACAAAAAGTTAATTTGCACACATCTATTTCTCACAAAATGCATTTGCAATCTGCAGTCTTCACAGAAAGTGAATTTCTGCCTAAAAAAGAAACACTTCACTGGAAAGAGTTGTCTCAGAGTATCTGTTAGGCTTATAGTACACTAATACAGAGAAGACAGAATCCAAGCCTGCTGGTTGAGTGTCTCAGGGCAGTTCCACTGATGGCAACTTTGTCATTTTGCTGATTTGTCAGCACTTGGACCCTAACTCTTGCATCCATTTTCCTGGCCCACAAGTTCTTTCAGCTCCTGCTGGTAAAAAATGCAAGACTGATTTCTTGATTTCAGAGTCCCCCTTGGGTCCCGTGGAGCAGCTGTGCTCTAACGAGTCTTTATGCCTCTCCTTCTGCACCTTGCCAAGTAGAAGTCAATCTGAAAGGAGAAGAAAATGGAAGGGGAAGTTTAAAATAAAAAGGTCATTGCCACAGAGATGTCTTAAGCTTCAGGGCTGCCTCTTCCTTCCCTGTTATTTTGCCAACAGTGTTAGTACAAAACAGTGTACTTGTTTATCTTTTAAGCTGTTTTGCAGAGGCTGTCCTTTAGGAACCCTTTTGGAGACACATTCTCATTGAAAAGGATGTTCTGTAACCTTTTCCACTCCTAAAGACTGCCTCCAGCATTAGCCTGTGTAGGGGAGTAATTTACTGCTCAGAAATTATGGTTGCTGATTTGTCTCTATTGGTTCATCAATGCAGTGAAGGGAATCAAATTCTATCTAATTTGTATGTGTCATCAGGATTGCTTGTTTCCACTTAACCATGATATTGTAAGACTGGTGTACCAGGAATATTGATAGCTGTAATTATGCAACACCAAGGATTGTGATAGAATGGCCGTGGCAAAAAAACATCCTGTAGTCTTTTCCTATTTGACATGTCCCTGAATGGATGTTAGATTGGTATCTTTAGTTCTTCTTAGGCAACCAAGTGTTCATACTGGTCAGTGAGACAAACTAAGAATAACATGGAACCTCGTATAAAGCCGTGGTCCCACAGCTGTACCAAAGACACCCAAATGAACTTGTAGGGGAGCTAGAGGTATCACAGTTTTGACTCTCCAGCTTACAATTCCTTAAAGCTTTTAAGAAGGTCTTTTTCTAAAAATGCTTGATAAAATATAGCTGTATTCAGGATAAGAGGGAAAGCCCTTTGAAGCATTAATAGCCAGTTAAAAGATACCAAAAAAGACTAGAAATATATGACTAATTTTTCTCACTGAAGGGATATCATATGGGTCCCATATGGGTCTATATTGCAGTTTGTATTATCCAGCATATTTTTTACAAGATACAAAGATGTAACTTTTGCTTAGAGTACTGAAATATTTGGGATAATAAAAATTAAAACCAAGTGTAAGCAGTGGCAGGAGACTGTCTTGCTACCTAGTGTTCTTCAGCAATGTTTACACTGTTTTCCTTTTATTGCAAAACAAGGTAGTTAGTGGGAAAGGTACAAACAAGATAAAAGACAAAGCCAGTTTTAAATTGTTTTCTGATGAGGACTATGTAAGCAGACTAGAATGCTTCACACAAAGAAAGAGATTACTAAAATTGGGGGGATGATTGCAGTAATTACGATCACGAAAGGCATGACAGAAGTGTATGTGCTGCTGTTATTCACTGTCTCATAATAAAAGAGCTAGAACTCTGCAAAAGAACTAAAAGACATTAAATAAAATTACCATTACCCCAAACCATGGGTTCAAATAATGACGTTATTTGAACTTGTTCCTGTTAAACTCAAAGATACCACGTTTGTCTGCAGAGATCCTGGAAGTGCAAGTACCTGGGACTGAGAGGAAAAAATATTGAAATGTGCTTACGTTGTTCTTACTTTTTTTCAATCCCAACCAATTCCTCATAGTTTGACTTGTCAGAGGAAGAATGACAGGGTAGGAAGACCTTTAGACTACTCAGTATGCCTGTTTTATAAGATATTCTACAGTTTGATAAAAGTGTCTTCCATTACAATTTTATTTAATCCATCATAAAAAGGGGGTTTATTTATTTATTTATTTATTAAATAAGATCACATAAATATTTACTATTTGCTCTCTAGAGACATTTGAAAAGAATACATAAACTTAGTTTAACAACATTAGGCAAACTTTGAATTACTAGTTTTTTGAAGTGGTAGTCTTTCATTGCAGAATTTGTTCAGACCATAAAGTATCAGAGCAAAAAGTAATATTTATGTTTTGTGTAAAATTCTGCCATGATTAGTTCAGGTTTGGATTCGTCTCTGTGAACAAAAGGAAGCAAAGATGCCTTTTTTCTTCACCAATTACACGAAATAGCAAGTAGTTTTTATGTGTTTTAGTGGATGTGGGCAACAATCTTTGCCAACTAAACCAAGAATAGGGAATAGAGAAAAAATGGTTATATTATATTCTTAATTAGCTGTTATCTGTTAGCTATAGCTGTTGACTACTACATTAAGTAAATTCTTCCCCAGCACTGAAATGCACTGCTTAGGAGAGCAGTTTGTATTCATGTAGTCACCAAAGAGTTTCAACTCTGCTGGTGTAAATACATCTTAATTCAAAAGTTAAGTTTGTCTGGTGTTCAGTCTGTTAATCTGATACCTCACAGAAACCCTGTTTGCTATGAAAATAATAATTTTTGATTGATAATAAATAGTAGATGTATCAGTTGGCTTCATCACTGTCAATGAGTTGACAGAGAAGAAAGCAGGATAATATATATAAACCATATACAGTGTTTTTCCTGCCTAATATGCCTGTGATTACTACTTCATACACCTGTAGCAGTGACAGATAGCCCTGTGCCCATTCCAAATTTGGACATAAACACAAGTTCACTTTGATCCTGGAGCATTTATTGGACAGAAACCTGACAAGATTTTTGGAAGAATATGGTGCTTGCACAGATTAATTTTAAAAAGTCAGGCAACATTTTTTAGGCAATACAGAGTTGGAGAGACCCTTTAAAGTGGAAATAAAAGCTGACATTTTAATTTGATGAAGGACAAAAGAGGAACTATGATGTGTAAGAACAATAAGCAAGAAAAGGTGACCATATTTTAATTAGTTCATGGATAGCTTGACACTTCAGAGCCAGACCACACCTTCTCAAAGAAGCCAGAGATGTGCAAACAGCAGAGTAAATTTAGGAGCTTTGGTGAATATATTCACTGAGTACATAAAGTTGAATGTTTGAAATGCCATCAGAAAAAATAAGAGATAACAACCATTACATATCTAATCAAGGATTAAAGGAAGGAATTTTTATCAGCTCATAAGCATTTTCTTTTTATTTCAAATAGCTTCTTTCTTGCTAACTTTTTAATAACCCTACCTTGTGAAAATTTATTTTTAATTTTCTGTTGAAGATCTATGAAGGCTTTTTCTTTCCGTGAAATTTTGGCTAACTTCCTAAAAACTGGTTAAGTACTGTCAGCATCAGAAAACTTTCAGCTATGCCAGCTTT
Source organism: Cyanoderma ruficeps (assembly GCA_008694505.1). Classification (NCBI taxonomy): domain Eukaryota; kingdom Metazoa; phylum Chordata; class Aves; order Passeriformes; family Timaliidae; genus Cyanoderma; species Cyanoderma ruficeps. The sequence goes on from VZDJ01000048.1 coordinate 600,437, forward strand.
CTAAAGATACAATCTTGTACTTTGGATTTTACATTATCTGGAGGCATATTTCTTTTGTTTGCTCAGATGGGAAATAAGAATTTTGAGCATTGACGTTAGCTAAAGCTGAACACCTTTTTTTGAAGACAGTGGCATGGTTCCAAGATAGGCCATTCACCAGTTTCTCCAGAGAAATTAAGGGAGTCATGTTGCCAGAATTGCAAATAAGCTAAAAGTTTTGTGTAAATGAACAGTTTTGTGTTACAAAGGGGTGTGGTGAGGCATGCCAATTATGTGTACTCCCTCTGATGTCTGCTGTCATACTGTCCCTGTCTGAAGACAAGTGGGGCCAATTAATGCATTTATTTTTAAGATAGTATTTGCATTACTACTATCTACTGTAGTCACTAACATTGGCCAAAAACATTAAAGCCTTAAGCACTGAAAGGGTTGTAACAAGAGTAACAAAACTCTGCAAAGTTTTGCGTAACTCTCTGAATAAGTCTTTTAAATAGGCCGAAGTCTGCCCTCCGGAAGTCCAATGTAAGAGTCTTATCCAGGAGTTGCTGTGCTAAAAATATGATCCAGTCACTTTGTTCTTGCATATGTTGCAGCGTGGGCACATCAGGCGGGCCTGCAACACACACACACGGAGCTGTGAGGGGCCCTGCAGCCCAGCTGCTGTGCTTTAGCATGGCAGTCATTCATTCTCTAAACACAAGGGCAGTGGACTTCAGCTGCAAAGCCTCTCTTTGCAAGGGGATTGCTTTTGTCCTGCAGCCTCCGTGGGCAAGGGCTTTGTGGGAGCAGGGGCCATCACAGCCTGTGTCCTGGAAATAGACCCAGGAAAATGAGCACATCCTGCTGGCTTTTGCTACTGCTGACCCTACCACCAACTCCTCTGGGAAGGTCATTCAGGGAACTTCACACAAAGGGACTCCATCATTTTATAGTGGTTGTGAAAACTTGTTGCTTCCCAGTTTTCCTGGATTTTGGAGCATTTCAGCACTTGTGTCCATGGTCCTTCCTTCATCCCTAGCCTGCAGCCCTTTACAGTCATTGTTACTTNGAATATATTCACTGAGTAGATAAAGTTGAATGTTTGAAATGGCATCAGAGATAACAACCATTACATATCTAATAAAGGATTAAAGTAAGGAATTTTTAACAGTTCATAAGGATTTTCTTTTTATTTCAAATAGCTTCTTTCTTGCTAACTTTTTAATAACCCTACCTCGTGAAAATTTATTTTTAATTTTCTGTTGAACATCTATGAAGGCTTTTTCTTTCCGTGAAATCTTGGCTACCTTCCTAAAAACTGGTTAAGTACTGTCAGCATCAGAAAACTTTCAGCTGTGCCAGCTTTCTAAAGATACAGTCTTGTACTTTGGATTTTACAGTATCTGGAGGCATATTTCTTTTGTTTGCTCAGATGGGAAATAAAGAATTTTGAGCGTTGACGTTAGCTAAAGCTGAACACCTTTTTTTAAAGACAGTGGCATGGCTCCAAGATAGGTCATTCACCAGTTTCTCCAGAGAAATTAAGGGAGTCATGTTGTCAGATTTGCAAATAAGCTAAATGTTTTGTGTAAATGCACAGTCTTGTGTTACAGAGGGGTGTGGTGAGGCATGCCTGTTATGTGTATTCCCTCTGATGTCTGCTGTCATACTGTCCCTGTCTGAAGACAAGTGGGGCCAATTAATGCCCTTATTTTTAAGACAGTATTTGCATTACTACTATCTACTGTAGTCACTAACATTGGCTTAAAACATTAAAGCCTAAAGCACTGAAAAGGTTGTAACAAGAGTAACAAAACCCCACAAAGTTTTTGTTAAATCATCATTAGTGATTTAAATATTACGTGTTGAAAAAATACAGCAACCATGCAGATCACAAAATCAAGAATCTAGAGAAAATTAGGCAGCATGCCAAGTAGCATTCACTGTAAAGACACAATATGGCATATTTTAAATGCTATTTTATACTTATTCAGTCATGTCTTATTATATAATAAATCTACCTATAAATACAGTGTTTGCCTGTCTATATATTGTGAGGTAGCAGTCTGTACAGACAGAGCCTAAAGGAATGTAAGTACTTAGGGAGGGAAGAATGAACCTAGAGGGAGCCAGTGCCATTACAGCAGTATGACACAAACAGGTGAAGAAGGCTTTTGTGATGATAACTTAGCAAGAAATCCAGTATTTGGTCATCTGGGAAGATGACAAATACAACGTGATGTACAGAAATGTTCAGTGGTAAAATGTAGGAGCAGCAGGAGAGAGATGAATGATGATGATGATGAGCAAGAGATTAGATGAAGACAGAGTGGAAGAGACACAGAAAGTAGATTAAAGACAAAACCTCATTGATTTAGAATATTCTGAATAAATTTTAATTTTTTTTCATATAGATTGTTGATGCACATACCACAGAAAGTTAAAAATCTCAAGTTGCTGTTTGAAGTTCCCTGGTTTTCACTGTCTGCATTGTCACTGGAAAGAGAGAAGGTTTCCACAAGTTAAATTCACTGTTAAGATGCGATTTATTTACAAGGAAATCTGATTAGAAAACAAATCAACAAAAGTGATTACCACTTTGTCCTAAAGGAAAATGTATGAAAATTACTAGAACTGTAATTCATATGTCATCAATATACATATACAAGTCTTACCTTTATAATCAAAGGAAGACATCTTGTGGTCTAGAATGTCTGCAACCTATGCATTTAGATCTCTATGACATCATGAGACCATGCAGTTTCATCCCTTGATATGAGTCCTCAGCTGTTACATAATATGTTTGGTAATTTTTGGTAATTTTTCTATTTGGTAATTTTTCTATTACAGTTTAGGATAAGAAAGAAAAAGCAAACAGGTAATTCAACTAGTTACTTTAAAAAAAAAGTTTGCTTTCTGACTATCTTCAAAATTCCTTCAAGCCTTCCAAAGTCAAAGTGACTTTTACACTGGGACATGTGGATTAATTACTCCCATTTTAGTATGTATCCTAGCAGTTAAGCTAGCCAAGTGCCTTCTATTTGTGAGTATTGATAATTATAGAATAATCACAGATGATTATGTTTTCTGTGATAATAATCATAGACTGAGCTTGTCTTCTAAGGCCTTATGCCCTCCCATAGTCCTCTCATTTCTTGATTCCTTAATTTTCAGGAAAATAAGCAGCCCAAGACAGAAATTATGAGTTGTTCTAATTTTTCTTTGAATTTGTGATAGAGACTGGACATAGTAGTTATTGAATACTTCTCATAAAATTGGAAAATATGTTTCTTATTTAATAAATGAGTGAGATTTTTAGTTATGCAGAATAGCCAATGTAAAACATGTATGCATGCATTTAATGTAGCTTCATGGATTTTGGCATTAATTTTTAAACTTCCTCATTTTCTTTTCCAACAATCTGCTTGTTTGTCGTGATACACAAGCTAACTTCATGGGTTCATATTTTAATTGGTAAAAGCTGAATTATTTTACTATAAAATAGCAAGACATAACTGCCTTCAGGCTTCTTATTTCTTTGTTTGCTTTGTATTCTGAGCGTCATTGTTAACTCATAAAGAGGTGCTGTATTTTTTCTTAGAATCCAAACTAATAGTAGGAGTGTGCAAAAAACTCCACTTACAAATAATTTTCACTGAAATCTGACAAGATGTGTTTGAATGGAAAAAGATCTTATATTTATTTCCAATTCAGAGTAAAACTGTCAAATCTCTTTGTCAAGTGAAAATAATTGTAATTGCGATGGAATGCAATTTACAGTGTTTCACAGAGGAAAAACTTCAAATGACAAGTTGCCTCCCCTTTGTCCTAAAGGCCTGAGAGATGTTAATTTAAGGGATTGACCATAAATGATCCAAAGAAATGCTAAATTCAAATATGGCTTTTATGTATTGATTTGTAGTTAGTAACCTTAAATTCTGGGTTTATACATTTACATATCTCTTTAGAAAAACTCTGAGATTAGCTACCAAAAAATTGCAATTATAATTTTGAAAATAATGTGGGAAGTTAGAGCAGTATGAAATAAATATTTTTAAGAACTTCCATTGTTACAGGAACTTCTATTGATTGTTTTGGTTGGGGTTTTTTATCTTTTTCATTTTGTACATTTCTGGTTCATTTTGGTATATTCTCTTCCCAGATCACTATAAATGTAGGATTTATAAAGTTTTAAGAGAAAGGAGACTATTCTTAGATATAAATGCCAATAGTTTTGCTCATACCAGATAGCAAGAAGCATTGTTCACCTGGTACCTGATTCTGTAGGACTGAAGTTTTTACAAGCCTTTTGTTTCAAAAAATGAAATGTACATCAGTGACACTTCCACATTTTGAGATTTCTGCATAGTTTTGTCTGTAGCATGTTGTTCTTCTTTTCGTGATAAATGTCTTACGAAAGTCACAAAACAGACATATAGCTGTAACATTGGTTCCCAACTCTGCCTTATGGAAAGGAGAGTCCCTTATGGAATCAAGTCTTGTGTCCCACATGAAAGGCTTCAGGACATGGATTTTTTAGATTTTCACAGTAATCAGTTGCTTGTCTAGACTCTTTTAGACAGGGTTCTTTGACACCTTTAAAAATCAGTTACTGTGTGTTCCTAACTAAATTGCCTGCATGCAACTGATTTGTTCATGTGCAGAGGGCATCTATATCGTATGCACAGTGAGTTCAAAAAATCACATTTTAAGCATGCACAAATTACTGCTTAAACATGATTTATCTCTCTGAGACTGCCATAGAATTCAACACTTAAACCAAAGCCTAGCAATAGTCTATAATTGGTAATACAGACAACATACTAAATGTAAAAATGGTTTCAGGGAAGGAAAGTACATGTTTACACCTTAAGTACGTTTTACTTCTAGGTTTTCTAAAGCCCAACAGCTATCAGAATGTAGGACTTGGATTTTGGGGATGTAAAAGAAAAGGAGAGATGTTTATGCTATCATGTAAATTCAGTCATGGATATAAGATGCTGGCAGCCTGTGAGAGCCCAAGGTGAGATCAGAAGAGCAAGAGCAGAGAAATACGCAAAGAGAGAAGAAAGAAAGTGAGAGGAAGGTAAGAGCAGGATAGTCAGGGAGGTTTGGAAAGATGATTTTGCTGTGGAAAAGGCCTTGGAAGGTGACAGTAGAAATTTTAACATAGGAAAGCTGAAGGTTCTGGTGTGCATCCTGGAGAAAGAAGAGATTGTAATTTGGTATGTCTCTCTCTAGAAAAAATAATTCTGAGACAACAGGTGTGTGGACCTGAAATACTGAAGCAAGAAGAGGGTGAGGTACAGGCTTTTCATGCAGAAGAAGTGGATCTCTGGATCTGAGAAGGATGGTGGTTGCATTGAATGGCCTTGGTTTGGGGAAGAAACTGGGTACTTTGGGGACTTAAGTTTCAGTGGAGAGCTTGAGACTGAGTCAGAGCTTGGGGCACGAGATAAGTCAATGAGACATGCCTTTAGTCATTCACACAGGATAAGTGCTATTCTCTCATAAACTTCTCTGGCAATATATGACTTTTCTTTCTTTGAAATACAAATCTCTCAGCTCATCTTAACTAGCAAATCTTGCAATTTAGCTATTACATTAGCATAACCAGAATATAATGCCTCTTGGTGTGCGTATGGGAGGAAGCTGACATTTATGCAAGAAGTTTGGAATGATACCTCATTTATGAAAGTGTGAAAGCAACATAAAAATACCTGTATATTTGAAAAATTATAGAATACTTGGAATGTTCTTTTCCTCCATGCTGTCATCAAGTCTGCAGGTGACAACAAATTGGTGCTATTCTTTCTAAATAGCAGTGATGGCACTGATATTTAGAAAGAACAAGAAGTTCGAGGTATGCAGCTACTTCATCAGACAAAGACCCTTTTTGCGAGGCACCTAAAAAGAGAAAACAGGCCCAAATAGGAGATGGAAAACACAGTGTAGAAGAGCATGTAGCAAGCTAAATTGTGACCTTGTCAGAATGCCACAGTGGTCTGTGTTGGTCTGTGCAGTTCAGAACCTTCACATGCCATTTGGGAAAGTGATACATATACAGCTGGTAAAATTTATAGTGATATTAAATTATTCACTACACTGATGGTAGTAAATATGAACTTGACAGCTAACAGTTCCTTTGATCAGTGGCCTAGAGGAGGCAACAGAATACATTTTCATCAGGCCTGCAGAGAACAGCAAAATTAAGAACAGATTGATAGACTCAGAGCAGGGCTACCATTCAGAGATACCTAGACAAGCTGTAGAAATGTTCTGAAAGGACTCTGAAATTCAACAAGGACAAATGCTGAGACCTGCACCTGGGAAGGAAGAGCCCTGGCACTGAGACAGGTTGGGCACTGAAAGCCTGGGGACAGACCTCTGGAAAGAGCCTGGGCATCCTGATGGAGAGCAAGCTGTCCGTCAGCTGGAAGTGTACCCTGGCAGTGAAGAAAGCCAGCAGCATCCTGGGCTTTCTGCACAGGAGTATGATTATGAAAACCTGTAGATGAAGCTCTTATCCCCTACTGTTCAACACACCACATGTAAATCCTGCAGTTTTGCCTTCCTCCCCTGTACAGGGAAGAGGGAAGTAGACTAGAGCATGTTTAGCAGAGTGACCCAGGCTTGGCTGGGATGCTCAGAGGCCTGGAGAATCTGACCTGGAAGGAGAGGCTGAGGGAACTGGCTTTGGGTAGGCTTTGGGGAGGGTCTCCAGTCAACCTTATCATACCTATAAGGAGACCAGCAAGAGGACAGACCAGCAGTTCACAGTAATGCATGGCAAGAGGATGGACATGAAGGGATATGAAAAGTTCAGACTGTAAGTAAGGAAAACACTTCCACTATGAGGACAGTCAGGTGGTGGAGCAGGTGCCTGTAGAAGCATTATGCATCTCCATAATGCATAATATTCACTGTGATGTGCTGTAATTTAGCTATTGTCATTTAAAAAAAGGCATTTAGATAATACTGGGATTAATTTTCTGAGAACATTTCATGCACAGCCACAGTAAAAAGGTAAACAGGAATTATTAAAATCATAACAAAATCAAAAATGTTATGTCATTGTCTAGATTTATGGTGATCCCACAACTCATATTTTGCATGTAATTTTAGATTGCATCATCTTAGAGAAAGATAAAGCAGGGTGAAGCATAATGTGAAAAGGATAATCTGAACTATAGAAGCTTTTTCCATACAAAGGAAATTCAAAAGTTATTTTGTTTGGAAAGCATATTAGAGAAGACAGATACAAGAGGTCTGTAAAATTATGAATGGCATAAAGATGTTTTAGGAAAGATTATTCACTGTCTCTCAGAGGCATTCCTGCATTAGCAATTATATCAGCCATAATAGAGCACAAAAATTGATGCTGTGTGGTCAGATGTCCACATTTGCATGTGAGGCAAGTTGCATTCCCAAGAGCTAAATGCCCATTAGTGGCTGAAGCATATTACTGGAACACTTCTGAGATCTTAGAGCTCATCTTCTGTTTCTAGTTTTACCTGAAAGGAAAACAATTTATGTACTCCAAAACTTCTCCACCAAGGGACACAAAGTGCAGTAAATGGAATCAATGTGAGATCGGCTCCAAAAGCATGCAGAGACACATATAATGCTGTTTTAACACATTGTTCTGAAAACAGCTTCCAAAACTCTAGTGCATTAAGCTGCCAGGTGCTGCAAGGGCACATATGGGAAGTTATCAGTCTGTACTTGCATTTTTTCACACAGTCTTTCAATAGCTCTATCTTATAATCTGCTGCAGAAAGAAGAGACTGTGCCAAAATGATGTACCTGGGTATATCTGATAACCTCAGAACACTAATTCATACATAATTTTATTTTACACGAGCACTTACAATGTAAATGGTTATTGTAGCTTGCATATTATTCATTTGCGGACATTTTTAGAGTAAAATCTTCTATCTGATATCTTCTATTTTCAAGCTAAAACAAAAGTAGGTCAATTTATAAAATTGAGAGAACGTTTTAATTTTTTTGTAGTTTTATTCTGTGTTTTGCTAGTACTTCAACAGAAGATTGCAAAGTGCAACAGCTGTGCCTACTGATGCTGTAGCAAAAATCCTTTTTGGTTTGCACGCTTTGGTGCATATAAAAGTGTGATTTGCACACAACATTGTTTTTGTTATCTAGTAACAGGTTCCCACTAACAGTCTGCCAGACTCTGCTGGCACTGTGCATGCATATTCATGTGATTTGAATAGAAGTTCTTGTTCGGAGTACAGCAACACAGGCGTGTGCAAGAAAGTTAAGTAAAATATATTTTTTCACAAATACATGCCAATGCATAAATTATTTAGAGACTGTATAATTTCTGGACTGAAATCATGTATGATAGGATTTTTTTTTAAGAAGTAGAAAATACATTAGAAGGCGTTTGATGCTAATTCAGGTCTTCTGTTTCATAATTCAAACCCCTACTCCATGTTGCTGTTCAGTTTTTGAGGAACTCTACATCTCTCAGCTTTTATCTACAGATGGGTAAAAAATGTGGTTTATTTCCACTCTAGCTGGAGATACAGGCATCTGAAGGTATTTTTCTTGTCAGAATTTATTAAAGAATACAGAATGCATCATAAAAATTGCTCATTACATGAAAACAGAGCAAAAATCCAGAGTACAACTGTCCTGTATCAGAATGGGACAGATTTTCTGCCTTTGCACCACAGCTCCCAGGCTCTTTTTTGTGCCACAACCTACTATCTGACACAGCTGCACAGAGTCTTGTCTAACCCCAATGTCTTGACATAGGGGAGAGCTATGCTTCCACAGTACCTCTTTTGCTACATGGAGAAGTCTGGGGAACAATGAAGAGGAACAGATCTTTTGCCAGGACCCCACACTCAGGACATCTTGGAGTCACAGGATTTTTACTTCCACTTGACTTGTTTGCATCTGCCTATATATTTTTTTAATCTGTTATCAGCATAGAAACAGTGATTTAAAATTTGAATTTTAACTTGATATGCATTATATTAAACATAATGAACATCATATTAAAGCAAGCACAATTATTTAGAAGACAGTTTTGAAAAAGAGTCCCAGATTCTAGAAATAGGAATTCAAATGTGTGTCAGCTGTTGAACTGTGCATGTACAAATCTGGGTATGTTTTGATTACTGAAGAACTCAAATAAGTAGACTTAGGGAACCCAGCTTAAGTAATTACTGAAGAGATTGATTATAGTATAGAGCCTTTCACTTCTAGATCACTGAGTCAAACTCAGTGAAAGAAGGCACCAAAAGAGAGGCGTTCAAAGATCTGGATAACATAAGCAGAGAGCATTACTTTATTATGGTAAAGAATTCCAAATCCAAACAAACATATTATTTTCTAGACATGGAACACAGTGTTACTTTTTAAATCTTACAAAATCAATTCCACATTTTTTGTCCGACAAAGTGATGAAACTTAGCAGTAAGGTGTGAGATTTCCCGCTTCTATTTGTCTTTTTGATAACTGGAGGAAGGAGTGTTAACTTTTTTTTTTTTAAACTAGTCAATCTGGTTCCTCCTAAAAAGATTTTTATCTCATGGTCTGTTCTTCAGCAGGTTTTCGAAGGCGCTCCAATACTGTAACAAGGAGGCATTTCCCACATGCAGCCCACAGGATGGACTACATGGACTTCGAGGATGATAGCCGTGGATGGCGGTTTGATATGGACATGGTGATCATTTACATTTATTCAGTCAACTGGATAATAGGATTTATTATTTTCTGTTTCCTCTGTTATTTCTTTTTCCCTCTTTAGGCTGTAGAAATAACAGTTAATGAAAATGACAGTCATGTAAACCAAAAAATTGTGAATAGAAAAATATTTAAAAAGGTAAAATGTTTGATACTGCATTTTTATCATTCAGAATTGGAATAGACTGCATCAAGCAGGCTGCAAAGCTGTTTGATACTTCTGCTATATGTGACAAAGTACTTGAGTTTGGTTACAAATGTAATGTGAAATCCACATCATACTTCATTCAGTGGGAGTTTTGCCTTTGGGAGATTTTGATGGGAAAAGAATGTGCCCCTAATCTATAAAATGATTACAGTGTAGAAGTACTCCCAGTTTTTGGGGGAGATCTGCATACTACAAAAGAATGTCATCTATATTGTCACTTAGGGGTTTGACTCTGTGTTGACACACTTCACTCACTCATTGGTGCTTCAATTCCTCATACACAAAAGCAATAAAGATGCTTCCCATTTTCACTCAGATCTTTTGGGAGCAGGAGCGGTGCTGTACCTTGCATTACATAGACATTCATCAGAGCTATTTCAGTGGCATGATTGAAATCCTGGAAAATTTTGAAAACTGATGGACCTGTCAGCATTCCGCTGTGGATATTTTGAGCCTATTAACCAAGAAGAAAAACTATACTGCAGTGTGCTGCCAGTTCATCTTTTCAGCAAATAGCAATCAAAAGGAATCAACTAACAACCACAAGTTCTGCACAATAAGAGAACCATTTTTGTGCAGATTCCCAGTGTAACACCATTCCTTTTTTACCCATTCAGATGAGTGTGTTTGGATCCAACAGGACAGCTAATGGAGGGCATGCAGCAGGCCTGCCAGCTATGATGCTGTGAGACACTGACCCAAATAAATACTGGAGACAGAAGCATTCTCCAGTGTAAGAAAACAGTATCATAATTAAATTGCTGTAATAATTGAGGATATTTTTACATGTGTGGGCTCTCCAGGACTTAATGTCTCATGGAAAAGTTCATTAAGAGGGCACGGTATTTATTTGCACCTTTCTTGTGAAAGCACTTTATAGTTATTCTATATATAAATTGATGAATAACAGTACCAAACTGCAGCCAATTCAACAATCATTCCAGACTTTTTGCGTTACACAGTATTTTCAAGTGAAAGATACTAGAAATGAATGTGGAAATTAGGTGCTAAAGAATGGCACAAAGTAGTTTAGGGCTTTATTTTTGAGGAAGGTATAAGGAAGTTTTTATTCCTACTGGCATGACTCTTCAAAGTGCACGGTACTTTCATCTAGAAAAGCATGTGAGTGTAGGTATATTGTCCCTCTAGTATCAGAATTTGTGTGGGAGACCTGTGGTTTTTCAGTAGGTGGTGTACTCCCCTGTTCTAGCAGAGAACAAGGAGAAATGCGTTGTGGAAGGTGCCATCTGCCAAATGTGGTGGAATGAAATCAGAGTTTTATTAAGCATGAGCTTATATTCCTTTACTGGAGCAGCTCCAGTATGGTCAGCCTCTTACAGGCTACAAAGGGATCAGGACCAGCAACCGTCACTTAATCTGAAAATCAGCAGTAAATCAACTACTAATACTTAGTTTTCTTACAGGCTGCATAAAACAATATTTTCAAGAACGTATGAGTAGAATTAAAAACTACAGGTATAACTACACTGATTAGACTAAACATTCTTTGTCATAGTTGTTAATATATGCAAATTTAAAGAGGTGTAAGAACTGAAATTCACCATCACCACATAGTCATGGTTTTGACAAAAATGCATTTTTGTAATAATAATAATCCACTTAGTTACTTTGTCTCTGCCTAAAAGTGACGGGCTCTATTATTAGTGACATTAAGCATAATGTTTTAAAAGGCTGTAACAAAACATTTGGTGGAAGCCTTTTAAAAGCTAGAGGGTGTAAGTCATAGGCTCCTGTTTGGCTACATGCAGATGTGTGGGTGTGTTTGCTAAAATATCTGTAACTTTATACAGTTCTCTCAAATATGCCAGGACTGGCATTCTAACTGCAATTTTTACCTCTCTAAATCTATGAAATTATTGGTCATATGTCAGAAAAGGGAGGGACCAATTCACCTGTTAAGACAAAATTGCTTCTACCTTTTGATCTCAAAAAAACTAAAAAAAAAAAAAAAGTCATGAAAAATTCCTTTAAGTGACATACTGTAAAATTCCTGTAATAATGTTATTTAATTTTTTTAACCAGGGTGTCTGATTAAGCAATATCCTTCACTACCTATTCAAAAATATATTGAGACATAGGAAATGTAATATAGATGCTAACTAGTTACATACGAAAAAGTTACATCATTTTTAATGGCACGTTACCATGGTTTTATTTGAAAAAGGGCCACAAAGAAGAGTAAAAATCCAATCTAATATTGGCCTCTTTAGTACATTTTCGATAAGAATTGATGACTGAGAGTGGTTACATTTTTCTAAAGTTAGTAGAATTCACAATTTTGCAGGACATTTCTAATTGTTTAACTCTACGTTTCTTCAAGGCCTAAACAATAAACTGCTTCTTGAGGAATATTGTTTTACTTTTTATGGGTTGTTACTAATTCCAGAGGAAGATTATTTTTTAATGATTAAAAATGTACATAATAAAGACTACTCCAACTCTGAGAGATCCTCCATAGGAAAAACACCTAAAAGGTATAGAGTGGAGATGCACATTTTTTGTTGTATGTTGGGGTTTTTTGGGATACATAGTTCTGTAAAAATGTGGTAACAATTCAAAGGTTCAAATTTGGTTTTCCTTGAAGTCTGCTGTAAAATGCAGTTAATACCTCTTGGAGCAAGAGCAGGTCTGTTATAGGCTATTTTCTGGTTTAATTGATCCTGATCAGTAAACTTGTATTTCTTAACTACCATAGTATTAAAATGTTTACAATAAAATTTGGGTTGTTTTTAATATTTTGCAGTCATTTCATTAGATTTTGCTTGGTGGAATTAATTTCTTTTCATTCATTGTCTTCCTTGATACCTCTTTTGTTTCTGCTTCGGGTGCAGCAAAGGTTTGCTGAATTTTTCACTGCTGGGATTAACTTTTTATATTAGCAGCCTTTTATTCTTTTCAGTACTTTCCAGGTAGCTATTGTCAGAAATGATCTGGGGGCATGGTCTGGATCTTACCACATTCTGATGATGAAGAATTCTCAGTACTGGTGCTGTTAGTCAAGACCATTTAGGTGTTGAAGACAGCAGAAATCCAAGACAAGACTTAGATTCCACTTTTACAGGCAAAGGAACTTCATGCCTACTCAGAAGTGTGTGAGTTTTTGTCCAGCAGTGGGTATGTATATAGCTCCCCTACCTGCCAAAGGTTCAGTCATCTTGCTTCTTTCATGAGGCAATTCTAAAAAAAAAATTCCAGACAATAGCTGCTCAGGGAGCAGCTGCTGTGAAGCAAAACAGAGCCTTTCATGCCTTGTCCCTGCCTACAGAAGCTCAGATCTGAGTTAAGTTTTTTCCAGTATTCTACATCCACACCTTGTGTTTTTATCACATGTCAGCAACAGCCTCAGTTAGTGATACTGAGATGGAAAAGAAGGAAGAACCAGAGTTTAAGTATGTTTTGTAATTTTTAGAGGAAATTATTGTTGATAACATGAAAGTCTGGGAGTAAGATTAGCTATTGTAGCTGTCATCTGACAAGTAACTGTCTTCATGGTGTGTAGTGTTGCTTTTGTGGATGAGTTTTCAGCATCTTTTGTTCTTTGCAATCCTGACAACATTATAACTATGAGATGCACACTCTCTTCTGGGGAATTCCAGGTCACAGATGAACAGAAGAGAAAGGTAGGACATCAAGAGCATCTGCTAGTGTTCACCCCCATACCCAGGCAGAGGCTGTGAGGAAGGATGTTTTGGATTGCTTTGGACCTGGAGCAAGACACCAAGCTATCCTTAGAGATGCCTTTTATTTAGCAGAAAGTTCTAAGACAGACCATAATAGTATAAGGACTTAAAGATCACAGTTTTCTGTCTCAAACACAGTTTCCACAGAAAGACTTTGCCATGAAATAAACACAGAATGGAATGACAGGATGGCCTAGCTAGGTCTAGGTAGCGAGGTCTAGCTAGCACATCCTGGGTAATCCAGACAAAAATTCGCACTGTGACAAAGTGTGTAAAGAAGCTGCTGCTCATATGCTTATCACTGGTAAAACAAAAATCCTGATCAGCAGGTTGTGGGACAACTGGCATCTGAAACGACCAGAGCCCCTCTGCCCCAGATATGCCTCTGTGGATACATGAAATTTGGACTGTGAATTAAGACACCATGATGAATACTTGAGTCAAGATAAAGGTGGTACTGTTGTCTGAGTGTTATCTCAGGCCTAGGGAGAGGTAAACAAAGCTGGGGAAGATGAATGTATCAGTGATAATGGCTGAATTTATGGGCCACAAGGAAAGCCAACTCACCAACTGTGCTGAAGTCAGCTCAGGCTGGGTAAAAGGTAGTTCTGGCAGGCAGAGATTGAAGCCACCAACTCACGACACAGAGGAAGACAGCATGGGACTAAATAGCATTAGAAATGAGGGAATCATTTCATCAATAGCATAAGAGAACTTTGTAGCCAATGACCTTTGGTTAAAAAATGTATAAATAGTGAAAAGTTTTGAATTACCTCAGAAACCCTACCACCAAGAACCCCTGGGTAAAGAAGGACCAAAAGGACACTGCTGGATTCATGGTGGTGACAATCTTCTGTTCTCTCTCTCTCTCTCTACTTCTTCTCACTTGCTCTTCCTCTCCCTCTCTCTTTCACTCTCATTTTATTGTTAATAAAAACCATACCATTGACTTTGGCATATGGTCTCATTTGCACCTTGGTTTAGGCCAAGGCTTCTCTCCGTAAAAGGATCCTTAACAAACTGTGAGGTGGATTTAAAACTGGCTGAGCAGCCAAGCTCATAGTGCTGTGATTAGTGGCACAAAGTCTACCTGGAGGCAAGTAATTAGTGATGTATCCCGGAGAACAAACCTGGTTCCTATCCTGTTCATTCATCTTCATTAATGACCTGGATTTTGGGGCAGACCATACCCTCAGCAAGCTACAGAGGACAAAATAGGAAGAAGTGGATGATACACCAGAGGGTTGTGCTGCTGTCCAGCGGAACTTTGACTGGCTCAAGAAATGGACTGACAGCAACATCATGCTGTTCAACAAGAGCATTCTTGAACCTGGAAACAGGCCCCCCCACGCCTCGACATATGCAGGAGGTCACCCAGCAGGAAAGCAGCTCCACAGAAGAGAACCTGAGAGTCCTGGTAGACTTCAAATTGAATTATGACCAGCAGTGCTTCCCTGTGTCAAGAAGGCCAATGGTGTCCTCAGTGCATTAGGTAGAGTGTGGCCAGCAGGTCACAGAAGATGATCCTGCCACTCTCCTCAGCCCTGATGAGCCCATCTCTGGGGTGCTGTGTCCAGTTCTGGGCTGCCTTGTACAAAAGAGATTCAGAGTTAGTAGTGACATGTCAGCAAAGGATCACTAAAATGATTAATGGAATGAAGTATGTCTCCTGTGAGTAATTCTTTGAAGTCATGACACAAGAATTGACTGGTTGAGGACTAGAATAAGTGAATTCCTCAATAATGGGTAAATAAAAGAGAGATGTCTGGGAACATCATGTTTTCCCTTAATACCAAAAGGTAGTACAATGCTGGAAAAACTTAGCCCACATTTTTGTCCATTTCTGTTCTTTTCTAGAATTTTCCTAGAATACTTAATTTTACTGTTACCTTGAGTCAATACAACCAGTCTCTCTTTGGTAACCAGTTCAATTTTAAGGGGTTATTTTTCTTCCTACCTATTGAAATCTGTAGTTGTTGCAGTTCTCTGCAGTACTCAGTACTCAGAAGAGTACTGAAGAAAGAATCACAGAAGGTTTAGTTATATTATTTCAGTATTAGTCATCTTACTGTGAGAAATCGATATGCCAACTTCATATCTAAACTTATCATTTAAATGTTAAATTCTAAAATCTAATTTTTTTTACAGGTAAGGGCTTGAATTCAAATTTCAAACAGTACCTCCTAATTTTGACTGCCTCAATTTGTCATTCCTAATGTGGTGGCTTTGGTTTGCCAATTTTAGATTTCCCGACCAACACACCAGATTACGAGGTGGGTTGTGTGCTGGCCAAATGCCAGAGCACCCACTAGAATTACTTACTCTTTTTCTGCTGTGAGATGGGATTAGAAGAAGAGCAAAGAAGACTCAAAGCTTAAAGGGTATAAAAAAAACTTTATTTTAACAGAACTGAAGAAAAAAAAAATTAATGAGAATTGAAATAAAACCTTCAAAACACTTCTCCTCCCCCCACAACCTTCTTTCCCTTCCTACTGACAACATATAGAGACAAAACTTGGAACTTAGGTCAGTTCACCACATTTAAAACAGTCTTTCATCAGTTCTTTTAGGGAGAGGAGTCTCTTTTACCATACTATGGAGACTTCTCCATAAGAAACAGTTCTCTTGTGGCTTCACTGTCACAGCTAACTAGCCACCCGGAAAAGGAAACTCTGTTCGTGGTGTGTAAAGTCCCTCTCATGCTTTGCAGCTTTCCCAAAGCTGCTTTCATGGGCTATGTTAACTTATTGGGGTGCTATTTTAAGGATGAGATGTTTTTGCATAAAAACAAAAGTTATTTTCATCCATCTCTGGGAACAGAGGTCTTCCCCTTTAATTCCTGGTGGTAGGTATCTCATTTGTCTCATCTCTCTCTTTTCTGTTCAAGTTTCCCATTGAATTACATCTACTTTCACATTTGCTTGCTACAACACCGGTGCCTCTGCTCATGACTTTAGGAAGAATGCTTCATCCCCCCAATGCATTACATGAATTTACAGGGAAAAAACCCCGAAGCCTGATATATCCAAAATACATCTTCATCATAGCTTCATAAAAGAATTTCAGCCCAAGAATAAGATATCTCCTCAATCCCCTCCTATCTAGAATTTGACTCCTTCTTTACTGACCTCAGTGTCTCATGTTGTTCTCCCCATGTGTCCTCACTCTTTTCTGATTTGGATGAGAACTGGCATTTGCAAGTCCATCTTTTCTCAAGTTTTATCAATCAAAACAGTCTTTATAGAGTTCTCCAAAGCTGAAAGATTGATCTCATCCAGGCCCTGCAATAGAGAGATCACTCGATCACTGTGTCTCTGCTGCTGGTAATGTGGCCTCTGCCTACCCCATACGAGCCATGTTGGCCGCTGGCTTTCCTTAGTGCTTTCCTTCATGAGGAGCACCGAAAACAAGAAAAGCTGCTGCTGCTGTTTTTGTCCTTCCATTCGCAGCATAGCTGGCTAAAAGCAGCTAAGCAAAGAAAGTCCATTGAGAGTCACGCCAAGGCAGTCATGGTCGCATGAGTCAATTGGCGCTGTCCTGGCTGTGTGATTGCTCCCAGCCCTGGTATATCCCCCTGGCATGGACCAGTGGGCTCTGCCAGGAAGGGGCCCAGCCTCATTGGGATGGACCTGGAGGCCTTCCTGGGGAAAAGCCAGCTGTTGGAATGCATGCCTCATGAACAGTTTGACAGCCAGCACAGCAGCACAGCCCAGCCCAGCCCAGCCGCAGGGGCTGTGCCGGCCCGGCCTCAGCCTGGCCTGGAGCAACCTCTTCCAAGGCCAGAAGCCAAGACAGCTTTTCCTGGGGTTTGTTCAATTTTTAATATGTGCTCACAGAGGCTTGTTCAGCTTTCTAGTGGTTTAACAAGGTGTCAGTGTTCAAAACTAGTCACTGGTTTTGTCAGGCATGGAGGAAGCTGTTAGTAGCTTCCCTTCTTCACTAAATATCAATCAATGCAAAACCAGCACACCCAACATGAGACCTTCCTTCTAAGTGACCTCAGGCAGAACTGAAGATCACATTTCTCCAAGATGGGTTCTTTAAGATTTCTTATGTTGGGATCTAATGTATTTATGATGGACTTCACCAATGATCTAGATCCCAGCAGAATCAATGAGAGTCATCACTGTAAAATCTAGCTGCTCAAATACTTGCAACTGGATTTATGTCTTACAAACTTATTCTATTTCTGTAAAATATATTCTGATGGTATTTCTGGAGTTTTCCGAACTTCTTATAAAAGCAAGTTCAAATTTTATACTTACTTACATTTGATTACTCTATAAGTGAAACTAAACTAAACCTCCTGAGTCTTAAACATATTAGGATTTCCTTGTTGCTGTGATATAATCCTGGAAAACAAATACTGTCAGTATTAGCTTAATGAAATTACGTAGTTAAAAAAAAAACTTAGTAATAATCTATTTAATTTCCTACTAAACATCTTCTTCAGTTGAAATATTTCTACATTTCTGATGAGGCACTAAAATGTAGTGAAACTAACTCTTTGAAAGTACTTTCCACCATTATGCTCTGGAATTTTAACCATAAAATGTAATAATGTATAATTGAGGACATTTAATTTTTCACTTGATTTTTACAGCGGGTTTTTTTTTTGTTAAAAAAGAAAATTCCTAAAAGAAGACTGAGGGTATGTATAATCCCATATTTTGGTTTCACTCAAATTATGTTATTACAGACAAATCCTGCATGACAAAATTCATCTCTGATGAACACTGCAGAAAATGTACTGAATAAGCTGGCAAATTTGATCAGAGGAGTACTTCTGGACAAGTCATCAGACTGACACTGGAAAAAAAAAGCTCAGGGCTTGCTTCTCAAGGAAAGACTCTCATCAGGGCAGAGTTATGTAGGAGACCAAATGGATTTCCTAGTCCTTTCAGTGCTATGCAGGGCACTCTTTAGTCTCCCCTGGCACTTCGGGGTCCTCAAACAAGGTGTCTCATAACAAGCCCTCAGGAGTTATACAGGGCATCTGATGGCACACATCGATTTTCCTTTTCTGTTTCATTAAAAGGTTCCCCAATATTCCTATGTTTCCTAAGGTATTTTGGTTCACCTCTGACTGCTGGAATCTATCCAAAGAAGCCAGGATTATGTGCTGTTATTTTCCATTGTTTTTTGCCCTCTGGGGCTGCTCTTCTATTTCAATCTGTTGGTTTTGCTAAGGCATGACATTCCCCTCTCACAAAATTCTGAACTTATACCCAGGTCGGAATCTGTAACCTGACTTATTCCACAGTCTTTAATGAAAGTTGCGGCATGTATAAATGGAAGGAAAATATATATGCACGACAAAGAGGAACAAAACACCTTGTTGTACTAGATATAAATAAAACCTCAAGATCTTTTAAAAGGAACTTCTGTGTTCCTGTAAAAAAGATTCCAGGAGCCAGAGTATCATTGGTTCTTGCAAGAAAGCAACCATAAAAGTGTAAAATAGCAGACAAGCAAAGGACAGCAAAGCAACTGCTTCCAGGGGGGTACTGGATAGCAGTACTGGGTAGCAGTGCCAGGTACTGGATGAATGCCCTTCAGCCTGGCATAGTAAAAGCAAGATCAGTGTTAACAGCACCAGATTTTTTTACTGACCACTGCCTAGAAAACAACTGACTGTTCTCTCAGTTCTGTTTGAGGCTGGTAGGAACAGAAGAGTGGCATTTGAACCTGTTCGCTCATTGTTTCTGTGAAGAAGAAATCCCTCAAGGTCTTGGCTTATCCTGCCTAGACCTGATCTTCTTAAAGGCTCTTTGCACATTGGTACTTGGTCAGGAGAGTATGCTGCTTCATTCAGAATTGTTCATGATACATGGAAATGTTGCTGAAAAGGCCCCACAGTACTGTTTGAAATTTAAAATATATCTGTTAGCATTTCCTGTAATATTGTAGCAGCAGTCACTGTCCTGTGTGCATTTCTCTAACTAGTTTTTGAGTTTAAAAAATATTCTGGAACTCAATACTACAGATGCCTCTCTGGTACTCTACAGCAATGCTGCCTTCTCTCAGCCACATTTTTTATTGTCCACTCTACTTTGCAAAATATGGAAAGACTCCTTCAGCTTCATGGCATTGACATCTCAAAAATAATTTACAATAAATTAATTTGCTCCCAGGATTTCTAGACTGATGTTATACAAGTGATACAAATCATTATGCTACTATATTAGTGATGGCTTATTTAAATTTGCACTTTTGTTTTACAATGAGAAAACTGCACTAATTATATTCTGACTTTTCAGTAGATATCGTTTTAACTTATTAATAATCTATTTCATTTTCCATCAAACATTTTCAACCTTTAGTTGAAGTATTTTTGTATTTCCATTAAATCATTAAAATGTAATCAAGCAATCACTTAAAAATACTCCATATGTAATCTTTTATCCTCAAACAAGACAATGAAGCAGAGAATGTAAATGCCACCAATAGAAGGATCATGGTAAGTCATTTGATACTGATGAAAACATGAAAAATTAATTATCTCAAATTCTTTTTACTTTGTCATAAAAAAAAAGTATTAAAGTGCTAATCATGTAATATATTCCACTGTTTCTAAGCTGGAGAATGAAATTCAAACTGTGGAGACGGGAAATCTCATGCAGCTTTACTGCATTACCTGTATAAAGTGAAGGATATTAGATATTGACAGAAAAATTTAGCTGACCATTCTGGTAAATTAAAATGGAAAAGTACTACTTTAAAAAATCCTATGTAATACCAAGCTACCTAAAGTAATCCCTGGTTCGGGGGTAGTAACTCTTCATATAATCAGGCTGCTACACAAGAAATATGTTTTAGACTTACAATCAAAATGTGAAAACAACAGAAATTCACAAAAACCTGTCTTTAATCCATGCAGTATAAATCCGTGGGGAGATGCATGATTCCAGAATTCACTACCAGTCAGACTGTGGCATCTAATGGTGCCTGAAAGACAACACGTTCCACTTAGAAACATATGAGGTAAGAATGTGTTTGCCTTGCAGATGGCTCTAGATGGCTAATGTATGCATTTCAGCTGTCAGAAGTTAAACTAGTTCTAAAATAATTCGAATTAAACTTCAGGGGAGGAAGAATATGCCAATTTTCTTTTACATCTTATCAAGCAGAGAATGTGTGCAAGAAGTTAATGTTACAGTGAAATTATGGCCCTCTCTGGTTCTATCTTATAGAATTGGACTCCACTTTTTATCTTTCTTAAAACTTGGGAATTAAAAGAACATATAAGTTAATAAACAGCTCTATGGTCACAGATTTTTCCAATACTGCAATTTGACATGAATAGAAATTGCAAGACCTACAAAATCATCTGATAGTTTTCTATTATACTCACCTAGGAATCAAATCTCACAAACTAATTTTTATTTGTCACGTAGATTATGATTTAAATTCTAAACTACAAAAATGACAAAATTGTATTGAACTGCCAAGCACTACTACTATTTAATCTCTAATTCTGCTTAAGACAGGAATATAATATAATGATAACGATAGTGTAAATCAAGAGACCCTTCTCTTTCCCTGGCTATTATTCCCCAAGTGTTTTATGTTCAGAGCAATTTGCAGGTCAAATACTCATTATTTTTTATCTCTAAAAGCAAGTTGTTCAGAACTTCTACTTCTTGTGCAGAGTCTAGTAGACTGTTCAATGTGCAAATCACTTGGGGGTCCTGAAGTTAAAGGCACTCTTACAAATAGTGGGGAATACAGGAATGCAAGTATTACAATGTTAATATAAAAGGTTAACACATTTTTTGGCAACAGCAACTAAATTATCATATTACCATAATTTAGATCACAGGACAGCCAAATTATATATGCATGACTTGTATACATACTAACTAAATTCTTTATTTACTTAAAAAATCCCAACAACATCCCCCTACCACTGGTTTAGCATTTACTGCTTTACAGAAAGTTTAACATTAAAAGGTTTTCAGGAGTATCTATGACCCACTGGCTAGAAGGACATTTCTGGAAGATTCCTATTAACTTCCACATACTGCTTAGCTAAGTACCCTCATCAGGAAAAAGAGAAAATGTCTAAACCCTTAAATAGACCAGAGAGCAAATTGCTTCAGGCAGCAAAATATAAATCACAATGTTATCTAGTAAACAGTGTTTCTGGCTTTTGCACTGATTGAAAAAAAAGCTGAGTTTATTTCATATCTCAGCTTTTTAATTAAAGCAATCCAAGAGTTATTGCACGAACCCAAGTCAAGAGATATTTCCATTCTTAGTATCATCAGTGGTCAGCAATGAGATCATAGCAATCATACATTTTTATTTAAGAGGATATTAGTAAAGACTGGGGACTGTCTTTTTGAAAAACAGTATCATTTAGCATTACGTCAGAAAAACATTACAACTGTTATTTAGGATGAATACAAAAATTGTATTTTTCATTTTATTGAAATTATTTGCATTTTAAACATTAATAATGTTTAGGTTTCATTATCAGGTAACATTATAAGGTAACATTATATTAAATGAAATTAGTAGTGTTAAATTTCTTTAAATCTTCAAAATGCAACAACGACTATGGGTAATTTTCTTCCTAAAAGCCAAAGCAGTGGATTGAACAACTGCACAGTAACCAAGTCACAGCACAAGTACAAAATCAAGGACTTGAAAGAAAAAATAATCAAGTCCTATAAAAGAGAGTCTTCTAAACAGATAAGGATGAAGTCCTGAACAGCAATGAATATTATCCATCAGCCCCTTCTTTTTAACCTACCATGACAGACGGATGTAGTCTCTCTCTCTCTCATTTTATGTACTGCTGCAACAGCCATACTGCACTTCAAAATTGCTCTGCTTTTCCCACCTTTTGGTGCAGGAATCCTCATGTGGACTAGAGCCAGCATAGCTGGCTGTGTGCTGTACCACTTGGCATTAGGAAACCATGCAGATGGCAGGCAGCATGGTTAGGTGACAATGCAAACTGCCCATGGTCTTCCAGAATAGGCTCTAAGTGAGTGTTTTAAAAGCAGATATTGAGTGTTTGCACTTATCCAAATACTTTTTGTTTACTCCCAAGAATGAAGAGTAACATAAAATGAATTAGGTCCGTACTTTCCAAAGATCCTTTACACCTAACTGCCCTTAGAATAGCAGTGTCGGTGATGAATAATAATGCATGTGTTAATCACAGACAACAATAAAATTTTGCTGCAGTTTAGTGGCCAGAGCACTTCAGAAAAAGGGTCAAAACGTACTCTCCTATGATCAAAACTTTCCTTGTCCACAGCAAATGCTCTAAGCACTAAACATATAGGTATGTCAGAGAGAAACACCACAGTGTCAAATGAAAGAAAAGGTCCATATCAGTTGGACTTAAAGATCTCAAGGGTTGTTTTCAGCCTCAATAATACTATCTGATTTTAAATACCTTATTAAGTACAGAAGATGAAATTTCTAAGTTTCAGTTTCACTGAAATTTATTCTGTAAGTTAAATGCTTTAGTCAGGAGTATATGAGAAAAGGGGAGGAGAGGCAAACACTGCTCTTGGATATGCCTTTCACATTCTAGGGGCTGTTTCCCCAAGTCATCAGATGACTGTCATGAATTTCATTCTCTGGACTGTCATTTCTTTTTTCTAGTTGAACTGAATTTTAGGTAGACCCTATTTCAAATTTCCGTTCCCTTGAGAAACTAGAAGATCTAAGTATGTTGATACCTTAAGCTTTTTAAAATCATGATCCTTTATTAACTCAGCTCCTAGACAACAACTTTTGTTTGTACTTCTTAGAAAAAACTTTCCAGTGTTCCAAGAGCAGCAACAGCCTTTTCTTTCTCTGAGGCTACTTTCAGTACATTCTGTGAGATCCTTTAAAAATTAAATAAATGCAGCTAAAACCACTGTCTATTTAATACCTCTCAATATTTAATTAATGCAATAGTATGTATGAATGTGCTTACTAGGTCTTTTTATAGTTGCTGTATGTTGGCAGAAGGTATAATTACAGTACTAAGAATATCAAAAAGCAAATATATCAAATTAAAACCCTGCAGATACTTCTCTTTTAAACTGTCATAAGCAAAAATATTGGTGAGACAAGTGGATTGAGAGCAGCCCTGCCCAGAAGGACCTGGGGGTACTGGTGGCTGGGAGGCTGGACATGACCCAGCCATGGGCACTGACAGCCCAGAGAGCCAAACGTGTCCTGGGCTGCATCCAGAGCAGTGTGGGCAGCAGGGCCAGGGAGGGGATTCTGCCCCTCTGCTCTGCTCTGCTGAGACCCCACCTGCAGGGCTGCATCCACCTCTGAGGTCCCAGCACAGGAAGCACATGGATCTGCTGGAGTGAGTCCAGAGGAGGTTACCAAGATGATTAGAGGGCTGGAACACGTATCAGGAAAGACTGAGAGAGCTGGGCAGTTCAGCCTGGAGAAGAGAAAGCTCAGAGACATCTTACTGTGGCCTTTCAGTAGAACCACCTAAAAAAGATGTGACAAACTGTTAAGCAGAGCCTGTTGTGACAGGACAAGGTATAATGGTTTTAAATGGGGGAAAAAGGTACTCTACAGATGGTGAGGCACAGGAACACATTGCGCAGAGAAATTGGGGATGCCCCATCCCTGGAAATGTTCAAGGCTAGGTTGGATGGAGCTCTGAGCAATTTGGTCTAATGGAAGGTGTCCCTGCCCACGGCAGGGGATTGGAACAAGATGATTTTTTAAGGTCCCTTCCAGCCCAAACCATTCTATGATTCTGTCATTCTATGAGTTTTTAACTAAAAGTTAGTCTTCGCTTTAACTACTACTGCTTTTTTCTAGGCATTTCTTACTTGCAGATATACACAGACCTGTTTTAAGATTTTGGACCTCAAATGCACAGCTTGGAAGAAGATACTTCAGAAATACCATTAACATACCATGCAGGGAGTGCACTAGAGATCTATGTACATGCTAAGTCTGATGCGTAGGACATGAGCATTTAGTGCCCAGGAACTTTTCAAAGTTTAAAAACTGCTGATATACAGACTCAAAACAGTACATGTATTGTGCAAAGTGAATATGATGATCAATTTATTCATAGAGGAAAGTGAGTTGAAAAAGTATGACAACAAGAAAGGAGAGAGAGAAAATTGTGAAAAAATGTAATTTAATTTTCACTATTAGGAAAAGGGGTTTAAATATAATGGGGTGATAAGGAGGGAGCCAGTATGGAATTCAGAGAGGAGAATAAGGTGGCTTGTCCTGTATTCATGTATCAGGAAGCCCATTAGAGAGCCCCAGTACACTGTTCTCATGAGCCATTTAAAGTAATGCATGGACTATGCTAGCTTTGGCCAGGCTGTGAATAGAATAACTTGCTGCAAGGGGCTCAACAGGGAAAAGAAGGACACTTTTATTATCCATCAAAAGATCCTTGTTCTGGGTGTAGGTACAGAAGGGGGAATGAAAAAAATCCACCACATTTTTTATTAGCTTTTCAAAGGAAAAAAAAATGAGGATTAAGGCATTCATACAGCAGTGCAGAGATAAAGAGGAACAGACAGCAAAAGAAAAAGTTTAGAGGGAAAATGAGGAGCTTCTGTTTCCCACTGAACCTTGAGACATCTACTTTAATCAGCAATTAATTCTTTATTACATTATCTAGAGCCCTTAATTACAAAATCCTAATAGTGTTTCCATGTTTGTTTTGTAGCTTTGACCTGCTTTCCTTCATAATTTCTCAAAATAAAGCCATTTACAAAAGAAGTTTTGAAACATTTACAGATATGGATTAAAAATTATTTGACCAAAATTACAAATAGAAAATTTTAGCTTATATGAATGCTTTGAGACAGACTTTTTTGGTGTTTTCAAGCACCATTCATAGAAGAATGTGTCCATTCACTTGGCTTACATAATTTAAACTTGCAAAAATGTTTCCAGCTGTCTTTGATTTTCACACCCTTCTTTGGATCAAACGTAACACACACTTATCACAGAATGTCAGGTAGACTATAGACTTCCCCATCCTGTTCTGGAAGAGATAAAAACATACTTGGTATTGCTTCTACTGCTAAGTGATATCTCTGTCTCTCTGTACAGTTAAAACCATGCACTACATTCTGCATTTCCTCTCTAGGAAGCAAAACAATATCCTGAGTAAGAGCCATCATTGCAAGTTTACAAGGTGAGACACAGCACTTTATTCACACTGTTTTGGGTACTGGGAAAATTGATCAAGACACAAGGCAGCCAATATTAGAACATGACATATAAACTGTTCATTTAAGTTAAAAACTGTAGGTGACAAGGAATAATGCCTCATTTTTGAAAAGTTTCTCTGTTGATACTGAAATCAGCCAGATATAAACTTTCAAATGCTGTTCTGAGTATTAGAAAACATGCATTCTTTACTACAACCTGGTCACTCAGAAGATCCTTCCTCTAATTGAGTATGCCAAACGCCAGGTGAACAGTGTTCACCATACACACTGATTAAAAATTCATCAGCTATCCCTGCTGTAGGAATGTATTTACCTCACCCAGGAAAGGTTTTCCATATAGGAAAAAGTTTAAGACTCACCCCTTGCATTTCTTATAAGGTAAAGGAGCCAGAAACTTGGACACCCTTCTGACAGTGATTGGCTCAGTGCAAAGAGAAGCATCTATTGAACCTTTTCACCGTTCTTCAAATCCTGCATCTCTCACTATTGGCAGCAAGCCAAATTGTCCCTCCTAAAACATTCAATATTTAGGAAAGAGCACAAAGGAAGTAAGGGGCTTTTTGGAGTATTTCTAGCAGGGTGTCAGAGGTTTTCTCAGACACCTGTGTGCGGCTTTTCTTTTGTTTTCTGTAACATTTGCTGTTTTATTATTTTTCACTTATCAAACCTTTTACTTTACAAAACACCTCTGAAGAGCAATCTCGCTAAAGTTATTTTAAGCCAATCTGCAAAGGCTGGGCCCTCAGAGATTGATACATTTACACATGGCTCATAACATTCTGGCCCTGTGCTAACCTGTATTACCCTGCTTACTTGATGTGTGTGGATCACTTTATTTTACATAGTCACACCCCTTATCGGAAGTCCTTCTATGGTTCTTTGAAGTCTGTCTTCAACCTCTGGTGCCCTTTTCAGGTGGCTGTTCCTCAACTCACACTTACTTCTGAGTAAGCACAATATAATTGTTTTGTAAAACTTGTGCTTTGTCAGCCTTGCAGAGCTGAGCTGGCATCCTGCTTGTGTTTTGCATGGGTTCTGTTTGCCTGAGTTACATCCTTTATCTATTTCTCCACGGCTGTGCTGTTCTGTTCTACTGTCCTTATCAGAATGAAATGCTGTTCTGTTCTACTGTCCTTATCTCTGTCTTTGGCTAAACTTATGACTTATTTGACTTATGGACAATTGAAAGGATTTCATTCATTGCCTTAAAGTGACTGTGTGTACATTCCAATTTTTAGCTTTTTCTTTTGCTTGTCAAACCTGGGCCAAAGGCATAGTTTATTGGTATGAAAATAAGAAGAATGTATTTAAGTCTGTAAGATTTATGAATAGGTGGCAAAAGTATCTTACTGAGAAGAACTCTAAGTATTGCAGTCATCTAAAAAATTTCTTAAATCAACATTAATCCCTTCTTGTAAGTTAACAGTGCTTAGAAAGAAACAACTTCATTCAACCATTAATAAGAACCTAAAAAAAGCCCTTTAGAGCTATATTTATGATTGTGAAGAATAAAAATTGTGAGTTTTTTAGACCTCTCCAAGTGAGTTGGGCCTTAAAATCCACATACTCCACCTTCATCTCATGTATATCAAAGGTGGAGGTGTTCTTTAAGAAACAGTAAGGTCATAGCTCCCTTTGAAACCTTTTTTGGCATTGAAGTTATTTTAAATTAATTCCAACTTTTGTAACCATGGAAAACACAATATAATAAAACTTCTGCCATTGGTGTCTGGAGGAGATAGAGCAGTAAATCTTTGCTCTCTGCAGATATTTATGGATTTTTATTAAATGTTTCTGAGAGGCTGAGAAAGAAATGGAGATAGATGGTGACAATGCTAAAATTTATCAGCAGATCTATATCCTGCAAAAAATTTCTGCCACGGATTCTTTTTGAGGGTAAAGAGACAATTTTTTCAGAAAGGTTTTTTTCTTTGAAAGCCTTATGTGCTGAATCCAAAGCCTCTGTATGTCTGAGTCACGTCCCTGCAAGGGGACTAGGATTTCAAAATAGGGTTTAACCTCCTTAAGAGTCTCTTCTACATCCTCTATTTCCGTATCTCTTGAGAACACATCTCTACATGCTTGCAGGAGTGGTTGCCCCGAAATGATCAACTGTGAAAAGCCTCTGAAGCAGATTTTATCTGAGGAATTATTACCATATTCATAAAGTAGCAGTTCTGTGGACTTAGACAGTCAAGTACTCAAAAGCTGTCACAGATCTTTTCTGTCTTTTCTCAGCTACACTTAGAAAAATTGTGTGAAGTTCCCATAGACTGGTATCAAAATATTTTCTGGTTTCTGTATTATATAGCTTTATTTGCTTTATTAAAATTCTCAGTACACTGGATGATTAAAAGATGACCATAAAACCCAAGAGAGAGAAATAAACAGTCACACTCCCACGTATGACCATTGTGTAAAAGTACATATTAAATGCCTATTTCAAAATTACTTTAAATTGAAAGGGTCTAAAAGCATTAGTAATAAAAGTATTCAATTTTTGGTTTAGTATAATTTTTTAAATTCATTTGAGAAGTGAGTTGAAATTGCTTGGAGCTACCTTCTTAAATAGCTTCCAGATAGAACATGTACACTTTGCCTGCAAATAAGATAGAGACACTGTGACTACAAATAGCTACACTTGATTTGAATATGCAAAAATAGTATTTGCATGTGTGAACTTTACTAGAAAGCAAGTAGGCGAGTTTTAAAAACAATGTTATTTTTTTAATCTTCTGCAGGGTGACAAGAATATTTCTCGAACTAAAGACACACATAGGAGTGTCAGGAAATCAACAAATTTTAAAACTGATGGAGACAAAAAGGAAAATATCAAATTATAATCCCATATATTGTCATAATTTAGTACTCAATCATATTTTACTTGTTTTACAAGCAAATTATAATAAACATATCAAAACTTATATTAGTCAAATATTTCTTAGTAACAAGTTGGTAGACATTGCTCTCCTTTAGATAC
This sequence comes from Cyanoderma ruficeps, assembly GCA_008694505.1. Taxonomy (NCBI): domain Eukaryota; kingdom Metazoa; phylum Chordata; class Aves; order Passeriformes; family Timaliidae; genus Cyanoderma; species Cyanoderma ruficeps. The sequence goes on from VZDJ01000048.1 coordinate 629,210, forward strand.
AGTCCCTGATCTTTTACTGTCTCCTACAGTTCTGTGTCCTGGTTGTGCATCTGGATGGAACTTAAATGCTCTTCCTGCTACCTGGGGAAATCTGAAAGTCAAGAAGACAAATATTGGATAGGAATCAAATTAATGAACCATTTAGAACAATAGTGTAAGAACCAGACTCAGAGCAAAAAGACATTGCTCTCAAAATAAGATTAACAATCATACTTGCACCAAATATTCAATATTATAAGTTTCTTTGAAGCTGGAGCTGTTACCTTTTTTGCCTGCTGTCTGTAACAGATTATCTATGTTAAGACAATACCAAATGGAAGGTGTCTAAATTTTTATATTTCTACTATTTAGTAATAATGTTAGAAATGTTTATGATAGAGAAATAATAACCATACTTTGCAAAAGCGTAACACAAGTTTTGTGAGACCATTATCAGCATTAAATTAAACTGTATGAAATATTTTAAGTATCTAAAAAACTAGGTTTTTTATACACAGGCAGAACACGCTGGATGATTGCTCTACAGACTTTCCATCAAGACCTCAATATCTGTAAAACTCCTTTAAAAAAACTTCCAATAGTTTTCTTCATTGGATTTCCAACTCCGAGCAAGGGATCTAAACCAGCAAAGACAGCAAAAAGAACATAGATTGTGAAATCTTTGGCAGGTTATACTCAGTTTAAACAACGGGTGTATACAAAATCAAAACAGAAAATTATGAAATTTCTAGTAAGATTTTTCTTCCACAAATATTTGGCTAAATAATGCATTATCTTGTTGAAAGATATGAAGTCAGCTGTGGTTTGAGGTTATCGTAAATGAGAGACAATATGCATTAGAAAGCTGTTCAATTAACAGTGATGTAGGAGTCAATACCACAAAGATGGATACATTTATGTGCAGTAAAAAGTCTTAGAAAATTGGGCAAGCATCTTGAGTCAATGACTTTATATTTAAAACCTTGTTGTTTGATTTTGTAAAATGTTGCACACCTGGGAAGACAGAGAAGCCAAATCTCAATCATAATTCCACAATAAAAATGGTATAATTAGCTAAGAAAAAGAGGTAATTAGAGATAGCAATATCATCAAAAATTATTGTATATGAAGATTTGTTGATAATTGCACTTTTTAAATATTTTGGTAGCATTTTGGTTTCAAACATGTTTGGCAATTACAATTGTTCTGCAGATTCAGTTCAAGTATATAAAATGTGGGAAATTTGTTCTCAAACTGCTTCTTATTTTATTGAGTAATGGAACTAATTGTGAAAATCTGTCTTTCAAGACCATACCTAGGATTTTCCTAAGCTTTTTTGTCTCATTACATTACTGCTGTACTTTAACCTAACATGACTCAAGTTTATCTAAGCAAGGAGAATTCCAATCTAGCATTTCTTTTATGGTATCCCATGTACATGATCTGCAGATAATAGTAGTAGACAGTAGAAGTGATGAAGACCTGCTGTTAGATGATAAACCCAAGGCATTTCCCCAAGACTAAAAAATAAAGTTTTATCCATCGTTGTACTTAGTAAGAGAGATTGGATGGCAAGAGACAACTTTGAAGATGAATGAACTAGTGGAGTTTGTTCTCCTGCAGGGAATCAAGGGTATCTGGGATTTTACTTGTGAGCTTTGAAAAGTCAAAATCACCCTTTTGTTTTGTTTGTTTCATGCTGCCTCTTCAAAAGGAAGGTAAAAGGATTCTAATTATGCTAATAACTCCTATAGAGAAGACTGAAGAATTTAGACAGAACTTGTGTATATGAAAACAGCTCATAGTCACGTACATCAAATTAACAGATTGTAGCTTGATGCTTAAATCCATTGTTGGAGCCATCCTCACCCACGAGCATTTCCTGAGCAATTCTCTTAACTATCCTCCCAGTTAAAAGTTCAAAACAAATTCACCTGTGGAAAATAACAGAAACACATCTGCAAGTTTAAGATCAGGGACTGCTGACGACTTCACAGCCAATCTAGCAGTCTCAAAGTTTTACTGTAATGCTTGCTGGGTTTTAGCATCCCTTGTGAGTACCAATTATGGGGAATAAAACAGAGTATAATGGAAGTTATAAAGGAGCCTGATCTCTTAGGCCTGATCGAGCAGAAACCGTGGGACAGAGGCTCCCTGGGTTATAACGGACCAAGAAACATGTTGTGAAACCTTGTGACAAGATGATACTGGGTGATGTGATGCCATAAAGAATGTGTAACCAATGAGAAATTGTTACCAAAAAAGAGCCCAATATAAGTGCCATACAAGAAAAACCCTATATAAACACCCTGGGTGCACAATAAATTTGTCTTCTGATCAGAGCTCATAATGTCCCCGTCTCTCAATCGCCGATAACCAGTGATCTAATTTAAATTGTCTTGTGTTCTACAGAGTCTCTTCTGAGACTAACATCTATGAGAGATATATTCTCTGTATAGAGCATTTGACATGCTACTACAATATGTTTTACACATATGCCATATAGGAATGTACCTATGGTTGACTGTGAATGGTATGAGTGCTGCATATCAGAGAAATTAGATTATTTTTAAGTATTATTTTATAAGAAATATTTTATTCCCAGTAAGAATGTCAGCAAAACTCAAGAGCCAATAACCACATAGGTAATTCAAGTACAAAGGTTTAGGGATTGGAGTATGAACTACTACTACATGATTATAATAAAAGAAATGTTAAAATCCTTATAAATGCTCATCTTTCAGTTAGGAAGTCCCAACATCCAAAAAACAGAATGTTATTGGATGCTGCATTATTTCATTCTGCCACATAACAGTCTCCAGTGGTTTAATGAGTAGCTGTCAAGAATAAATTTCTTCTTATTCATTCATATGCTATTCACATAACTCCTATGTCACATAATTCATATTCTCTTATAAACAAATTTTCTTACTAAATCAGCAAATAACACATAGAGTAATGGGTTTTTTACTATCTGCTTTCATTTATTATGCAGATAAAGTAACATTTTAGAATCAAACTGCATAAATGGCAAGATTTCTAAATCCTATTTTCATAGTGCAGCTTAAGACTAAGTTTGATGATGTGATGTTGGCTGGGCAATCACAAACCACATGAAGTTTACCAAGGACTTGGACCAGGTTCAAGCATGGATGGAGCAACCCTGGATGTACAGACAGACTGGGGAATGACAGGCTGGAGAGCAGTGCCATGGGAAGGACCTGGGACTCCTGGCTGATGGCAAGATGAACATGGGTCAGCAGTGCCTGGGCAGCCAGGAGGGCCACCTGTGTCCTGGGGACATCAGGGACAGCATCTCCAGCCAGGCAAGGAAGGGAATTGTCCCCTCTGCTCTGCTCTGGGGCGGCCTCACCTCCAGTGCTGGGGGCAGTTCTGGGTGCCACAGTGTGAGAAGGACAGAAGTAGAGAGTGTCCAGTGGAGGGCAGGAAGACGGTGAAGGGCCTTGAGGGGAAGCCTCATGAGGAGTGGCTGAGGTCACTGGAGGCTGAGGCTGGTGGAGACTGAGGGGACACCCCATTGTGGTCTGTGAGGGGAAGCAAAGGGGCAGGCACTGATCTCTTTTTTCTGGTGAGCAGTGACCAAGGGAATGTCACCAAGCTGTGTCAGGAGAGGTTTAGGCTGAATATCAGGAAAAGGTTCTTCATCCAGGGGATGTTCAGGCACTGGAACAGGCTCATCAGGGATGGAGTCATATCACCAAACCTGCCAGAGCTTAAGAAGTGTTTAGACAAGGCTCTCAGGCATGATCACACAGTATGATTTGTTGGGTTGTTTTGTGCAAGGTCAGGAATTGAATGCAGTGATCATTGGGAGATCTTGTGGGCCCCTTCCACCTTAGGATATTCTATGATTCTATGGCTTTTAAGGGTAATCAATTCATAGATCCACTAGAGTAACATTCCATTGAGAATTAAACTGAAACACATATAGGAAAAATAGACTACATACTTCTGTGGTCTAAGTTTATTGAAGTAAGTCAAATATTAGGAGAAAGTACAAATTTCATTCCAAGATAGAAAGGTAAACTAATTCAAAAATTCCTGCAAAAAACAAATGCAAACTGCATTTTTAAAAAGCGGGAGAATCCCAGGACTACAATGTTAACACAGTATAGTTAATCACAACTAGAATTAGTAGTTCCGGTCACAGCCTGCAGGGGCGCTGCTGGCTCCTGGCCGGGCAGGGGGTGCAATGACTCCCCCACACCTGCAGGGGGCGCTGTGTCACAGGTCCGGCCATCTCCCTCATGCAGCAATGACGGACAGGCTGAGTGGCGAAGATGGGCTGCAGCAGGAATCTTGGAGTGGAATAGCAGGGCTGGCTCACCCTGGGCAGCAAACAAGAGGCAGCAGAACCTTAACAGCTGCAGCAAGGGACATGGGATACTCAGGGAGATGTGGCCTCCATGAAGGCAAGGGAGTTGGGGTCCCAATCTTTTGCCCTGAGGCATCCGAACAGATGGCAGGGATCCCTTCCAGTGTGCCAGTAAGATCCCAGTTCAGTGGCTGCCGTCACAAGCGGACGCTCACCCACAGCACAAGGAGCGGGGCAGGGCTGGGGCTCCGGCAGCGAGTTCCCACCCCAAGTAGCAGCTAGGCCATTCCCCTCCAAAACTGAGAGAGCAAGAGACCCGGGAGCTGTGCCCCTTTTTCCCCAGGCCAATTCTCACCTATCTCTGTCCCTCCAAGGGAAACCCCTCAGCTGAGAGAGTAGCCAGCCACGCCCTTCCTGTGGAAGCTTTTATCTCTCCTAAGTATGGGTCATTATGGTTTCTTAGCAACAGGTGGGACAAAATTCCATGAGTGAAAGAAACAGAAGGAAAAATCCTAAATCCCCACAATATATCATTTACCATGAGCTACAGATTGAGAAAACATTTCACCTTGTCCTTAAGGTAAACTCAATAGGGAGGCTTAGCCAGTCTACCTGTTATAATAAGAAGAGTTGAATCAATTTAATTTATTTTTGAAGCTGTTCTAGATACACAACTGTAAAGGGCACTTGTGCATCTATTTCAGTTCACAAAGTATCTAAGTTAAAACAATTATAAATCATCCTTACAGGAGCAATTTTTTTATTAAGAAGAAAAAAACCTCCTTGTATTTAATATTCAGTCAAGAGACCAAGGTAAAAAACAAAATCTCACTTTAGGAAGATACTACTTTCTGCACCAAACATTTAACAATATGGAGGGGAAAAATAATGCTCAATAGCCTACAAAAAAACCCATAAAACAGTGCAAGAGCAGGCATAAGAAACAGTGGCCACAGTATTCTCAAATCTGTGTATGTTACAGAAGCCTACATCTCGGGTTAGGTTTTCTTTTCCTGAGAGTCAGGCTGGTGGTTCTGGTGGTGGTTCGAGTGAGTCTTTTTCTGCCCTCTGAAGGCTTTCAGCCAGACGCGAGAATGAAATGGAGTCTTCAAGGTCTTGTTCGTTCTTGGTTTCTCACGTATTTATTAATTCTTATTTTACCATTTTCTGTGTGCCCGGCTGAGGTGCTCACAGCAGCTCAGGCACAGGACGGCTACCCCCGTGGTGGGGCATTGCTTTGCTTTTATACAGATAACTACTTGTCTATTATTTACAATTTCATACCAATGCCTAGTACCTATACTAGAAGGGTCATCTCTACTCTGACCCAATCCCCTTAAACTACCTTGTGCCCACATCACTGCAGAAGATGGATGCCAAGGGAGAAGGACTCAGGATTCCACCCTAAATCCTCCATCTTGTTCCCCAATTCTAAGAACCCAAAACTACAAAATTTTCCACCCGATGATAAACTACACTACTGTTTGTGCCTTGTAATTCTTCTCTGTGTTGGAAGTTTTTCTCATGGACTGAAATCAAAGCCTGTGTCTTTCTGGGCTCTGTGCCAGGCAACCCCCCTAGACAGACCCCAGACCCTCTTTCTTGGGTCTCAGACCTCTCTGCCGAGGTCTGTGACCCTCCAAGGCAACTAAAGGAATGCCCTGGACTCCAACACCTACATACAGCAACATTAAGTGGCCTTTCGAACCAGCTACTGGAATTCTGGTGTAGTATCTCAAAAGGTCCATTTACAGTGAATTATCCTAGAAGGTTCTGGATGCTCAGCTGCTTCAGGAGAGGACATAATGCTAAGGACAGAAACCAAGCATACTTACTCAACTTTAAACAACACTTGTACTAGCAGGAGCACTATTTACTATGAAAGTGAACTGTAAGTACACAGACAGATTTTTATGGATACAACCACTTCCAGAACTTTTCTTTGAAAAATACAATGTTTTCATGTGTGATGCTTTTGAATATATGTAAAAGAAGAACAGAAAACAAAATTTATTGTAAGGAATTGAATCTACTTCCTAAAAATTAACTAGCCCCTGAGCTTCAAAAGAGTAAGCAAAAATAGTAGGAATTGAAAAATTACTAAATGTCATCCTTCCACCCAATTAAATCCACATATGTCTGGAAACACAAAGCAAAACAAACCAAAAATCCACTAAGACATATTTTTGCTTTCCCTTTTTGGTTCATAAGAAGTCTTTTGTGTTCAGCAACTCTAAAGGGCCTTTTGTTTACTTATATATGTTGTTGCCAAACAAACTAACTCATGTTTTATTATTTCCTGGGTTACTGCACTGCTGTTCTCCACAGCCAATTTTGTTGGTTAATATTTGTCACAATCTCATTTGGGAATTAGAATACTTTCTGCCTACAATAAAAGCAAAGTCTGTTTCAACTAAGACTTAATTACTCTGTTTACTAAAACATATTTCTTTACAAAAGCACAGTTTATATGGTTTGCTTGTTCATTTCAAAGATTGTAGGCCAAATCAAAAATCTTACATAGATTCAAATGGTCATGGATTTACACCTTCCCTGAAGTAATTGTTCCTGAGGACTAGAAGAGCTCCAAGATGCTGCTACCGTACAAAGGACAAGGACAAGGGCTATTTTGAGAGGCCACTAGTTAAAAACTAACTTTCTACCCATCACATGAAGTAATGACGCTGTATTGACAAAGAAAATACCACAGGCTGCATTAAAGGTAAGAATGAAAGATTATGTCCGAGACAACTTATAATCAGAGAGCCACTGATGAAGCCACATGTCTGGAATAAACCAACAAACCACAGGTATTATGAAATTCACTTCCTTACTAAAGGGAGCAAATGGGAAGTACATCTGCAGGAATCATGTGCTATTGCTACACATAAAGCTGATGAATTTAAGCAATCTCTAAAACCAGTAACTCTCTTCAGGGGAATATAAAACCAGTAAGTGGATTCAGAGACTAAAACTTTTTATATCTATTGCAAGTCTACAAGAAAAAACAACAACAAAAAACTCCACCAGGGTCATTTGTCATACTCTTCATCCTGTTTATCTATACTTTTAGCCTCCTTTTGATTGATGTTGTGGTAAAGATTTCATTTGGCATTTCCTCAAAATAACTGAATATATTTACAAACAAAACAGATGAACAATGTTTAGAATACTACATTGTCTTTCAAATGTCAATAGTAGGTGTTTTATGAATAGAAAGGGAAAACAGAAAAAGGCTACAGGCAAAATATGAATTTGCTCTTTTTCTGCAGGGTTTTACCTACCCCATGGAGGATAAATTCTACCAAAGTGCAGTAACTTAAACATTTCCTTAAAATTTTGACAACTTTTTTAAAGATGGTATCTTCAGTTTGTCAGGATCACAATGAATTCTCAGCTGAGTTCCAGCAGCTGTCCTTTCCCATTTGTGCCATCTAAATTAATAAGTATATTCCCAATACCACTGTGGCAGTGTGTATTTGGTTGTCTGTGTTTTTATGTACCTTCTAGATTGTTCTTATGCTGTTTATGTTATGGTTCGTTCCATGTACCCCTCTGGTCTGTTCCCCCTTGGTTTGCCCCAGTTACAGTTACACATCCATCATTGTTGTTTAACCCCCAGATCCTGTCTGTCACTCTAGGGCCTCTCCCTGCGTCTAGAAAGTTCCAGGGAGAGCCTCGAGTGAATGGACAGGATCCCAGTTCCCCCCTCCTACTCTCCTGTGATTTGTTACTGTATATATCTTTTATGTTCAGAGCCACTCCCATCTTACTCCCTATTGGTTAATGGCTGAACCCAGCCCCCTGTTCCACCCCCACATAAAAGTTGTTGCACTCGGGTGCTCCTGGTCTCTCTAGAGGCAAGCACCCTGAGGTGAGGTCTCCCCAGCCGGGGGTTCCAATAAACTCAGATGGTTGCACCCTCTTCAGAGTCCCCTCTTTATTTCCTGCCATTGTCTCACTTTGCCTCCTCGCTAACCAAGACTCACAGGATTGTGCAGGTGTCTCCAGATGCTGAATCATTTCTAGCTTGCCATGGTGCAAGGGCTGGCCGGGGTGAAGCAGACGCCTCACCACCGTGACATACCACCATATGGGGAACAGAGAAAACACTGGAACTGAACTCCACTCACATTAGCCCTATATTAAGAGTAATTCATTGATTACATATGGAGCTGTTGTTCAAAGTTGTTTTTCCTCCCTTAACTGTAGCTCTCCCTAGAGACAAGGGGAAAAAATAATATATAGGCAAATATCAATCTATATTATATATAGCCTACATATACGTAGCATATATTTCACATGATTTCCCTAGTCCTGTGTGGTTACCCATGGTGAACAAAGACAGGACTAGGGTTCTGGCCCTATACATCTGTCATGTAGCGTAGTCTGGATCTATATGTGAATATTCAATGTAATTTTTAAAGTTCATTCATATAACAAATCTTCCTCTCTCACCATAAGTTTTAGCCTATGTGGGGTAAGCTTTGAATTTTGCTCATATTTGGAGTCCTAATGTGCTAACCTCAAACTTATAGTTTCACATGTCGTTTAGAAGAACAAAATACAGAACTGTTCTTTGATCACACAGAAAAAATAAATGTGAGTATGGACAACAGAGAAATGAGTGAGAAACAAAACCAGAAAAATAAGTACAAACATTGAATAGAAGGATAATGCAAGACTACAAGAAAAAACAAATGAAAATGGGCCAATTAAAAATATATTACATAAACTGTGAAGAACGTAAAGCAAAGAAACAATAAGACAAAGTTTAAAAGAACAGAAAAAGAAGACAAAAAAAGAAAATGCAAGTCTATAAAATAACATTGGAACCAAGCACTTAATTCTTTGCCTCTCTACAGTAATTCAGTCCTATATTTCTAGGAGAATAGTCATACACTCTCAGATCTTAATTTCAGGGATTTTAAAAATGCATTTCAAGAAAAGCATGTGTTATATCTTTCTGAATCCCTTCAGGTCCTCCCACATGTCCTTTTCTCAGTCTAAGGAAAATGGTTTGTGTTGTTTTGTTTCTTTTGGATTGGGTAGTTTCTTTGTTGTTGTTCATTTGGAGGTTTTTGGTTGGTTCGCTGTGCTTGGGTTTTTTAAGATTTTATTTGATTTTCATACTCTATTTTCTGAAATTCCCTAGTGTATTCAGGTCTAGTTTTCCTTAAAATTCTCCCTGCTTCAAGTGAATGTCATTGGAATAACACCAGGCAACACCATCATTGTCTCCCAGACTTCTTCTAGAGTTTTGAAAGAATAACGTAATATTTAAAAGTTAGGTGAACAAAAAAGAAAAGTCCTCGTTATTGTCCTTGTCTGTCACAATGCACAGTCAGATTCTCAGAAGTACTCAGTGTTCATCAAGAACAATTACAGGTTTTGTTCTGCCTGTTGAAAATTTTACCCATGAATTTTAAAAAGTCAATTCTCTAGGTCAATGAGCTGAATGAAAGAAGGTTGATAACTGATTAAGGCCAAGTACAACAAAGGCATTTGGCAATATGTATTCCTATCAAGAATTTCTTGATTTCACGGCAGTTACTTAGAGCAACAAGGCCAAAAATCTTCTGAGGCAAAGTAAGAGCTCAGCTTTCCCCCCTGGAATTCTCACTGATCATTTGACTCAATCTAAACTGCTTTTTCATGTAAAAATGAATTATGCTGTATTTACCATGTACCAAATGTAGATTAAGTCATGGTGGTGTGCTGTAATGACATTTGCATGGAAACAACATCATTTCCCACAAGATCTAAGCTTTCATTTAAAGAAATTATGAAAATGTGACGTAAAATCCATCTTTCAAATGGGTATTTAACTTGTAATGTAACAGTCCAGATGATAGTTCTTAACAGGACACGATCCATTTCTGTTCATTTCAGTAACACGTTAATTCCAAAGTCAAGTAATGATCATTTCAAAAACCTCCTCCAACCAGGTAACAGACACAACAGAGTAACTGAAATTGATGTAAAAAATTAGTTTGTAGGGCTACAAGATCTTTAACATGTAGCTAATGAATAGTTATCTGGGAGGGCAGAGTAGTAGAGATGCCAAATGGACAGTAAATGATGTTTCACAAGGCCAAATTCCAATGGCAAGTAGAAGAGATTTCAGAGCACTGCTGCTTCCTACAATGAGTTTACTTATTCTGAGTTGTAGTCTCATCTCCTTTAACTTAAATAGAAATTTGTCAAAATTACTAAGCCTGAGTGTCCAATCTGATTTAGTGTCCAGACTTTTATTAGGTCACTTGCTCTGAGACAAAGATTTGGATTATTCCTTGTACCAGCACAATTCTTGTGCTATATTTACATTAGATACAGTAGCAAAATTTACTATCCTTGACTTGCCTTCATTATCTGAAAATATTCATCCTTTTTAAAATGTTATTTGACTTTTGCTTTTAAAAAACTTGAAATAGAACAGTAAAATTTTTATAAAAATACTCTTTATTTTAAAAATGTAAACACGTAGCTATGTAAACATGTACCAGCAAGATTCCTCTTGTTGGCATAGTTTATACTGTGTGCTGTTCCATTCCTGAGCACTGGGACTGCATGACCAGGAGGAAATACAGACAGTGGCAAAACCATTTCTTATACTAAATAAACCAGAGATTTTGTCTAGGCCTTTTATTTCTAGTACCTGCTACAAAACAGTCATGGACACAACGAGTGCAAATTTTGCCATCTCTTACAGAGTACAGGACTGTTTATAATGTTCCTGAACATGTAGTAGAAGGCCTCTGTACTGATCCAGGCATTTTTCCTGCAGACATAAGCAAGGTTAAGAGTGCTTGGGTTTGGTATTTATGCATTACTCTCAGATTCTCAAAAGACCATACTTGGTTTTTTGAATTAAGTACATGTTCCCTGAATGCATAAATTACTGCAGTTTATACATTTAATATAAAAACACAAACCCCACACATTTCTTTCTGCATCCATTAAGCACTCTCTAAACCACTATATGCCAAACATTGCATATTCTAAGTAGTAGAGCACTGATATATCTGAAGACCTTAATTACTTAAATATCCATTTGGCTGAAGCTTTATTCTCTTTGTTGTCTCTCTAACAGCTCCTCACAGATCCACGGCATTTTCATTTCCATAGGTCTTCCTATTCTTCTTTAATAAAGCAATCTTTTACTCTGAGTTTAATCTTCACCAGTCAATTAATAATGTACAGATTCATTGTGAGATTTTATTCAAATATTTTATTCTGCAGTCTTTTATTAAGTTTGTCATGAGAGTTGTGACTCATAAGGAATTTTAATATTATCATAAATGTAGCTTTTAATTGTTAGTTCTTACACATATTTTTAAATAATTTTGGGCTTTGTGTTTTATGACACTAAAGATTTTTTTTTCTTGGCTTTTTTACAGACTTTTACAGGAAGATTTATCAGTGGTCTCTTTTATCTTCCATTTCTTGTGTGGTTTTGTTTTATGTCAGATTTTCTGTGATAATAAAAAAATAGGTAATATTAAGGCAAAATTGTATCAATTTATTGAATGGTCTTCACTATTTATAGTCATCCTCTATTGCACTGACTAGGATAGAGCTAAAAGTAAATCATTCGCTTTCATACTTTCATAAAGAGAAACTCAACCATGTTCATTTCAGAAATAATTCTTCATTTCTGCAGTTTGGAGATTTTCTGTGCTAATGCTTGGGTTTTTACAGGTTTTTTTCCCCCCTCTTAATAAAAGAAGTGCTGATGGCTTTAACATTATGTTAGTAATGATACTGTGTTTTAAAAAAAATACAGAGGTGAAAGCAAAAGAGATCTGGTTCTGTAGGCCATTTTCTTATATTTCCTTGTCATTAAATCCTATACTGCGTTGGGCAAATCCAGATAAATTTGAAAAATGTAGTTGGCTGGCTTCCTGACTCTTCCCACAGATATTTCTGTGTAACTTCATGTTGGAATTACATATGTAAATATATGTGGTAAAGAACTGGAGAAAGTGGGAACATATCCCGGATTATCTGATTTAGAATTTCTATCATTCTCTGGTTTAAAGAATGCAATAGTTATTAAGTGCCCAATATCTTACCATAATAATTTCTAGAATCCTCAAGGCATGAACAATCTTTCGCAGCACTTACAGAGAAGACAAGTAAAGCAGATGTAGCTACTTTTACATTTTTGCTAGCTTAAGCATGCTGTTTCATGCATTCCTAACCAAGAGCAACATGCCTGTACTGGGCTGATAGCTACAGTCTCCCTAGTGATAACATTTCTTAAAAACTTGACAGCAAGCAAAGTAAGCCTCTTCCTCTGCATCTCCGCTGCTAATACACTGCATGGACATTAGCTTCCTAAGTGAACTTGGAAATTATTGAGACTTCTAAGACAACAGAACTTAGGCAAGTGTTTCTGTCTTCTTTACAAGTTTAACTGATAGACTGCCTGTGTTCATGGAATTGACAGACTATAAATTTCTCAGCACAGACATGTTTCTTTGATTTGAAGGGTATCTATGTAAATTGTTTTTAGATTCAAAATGTACCTGCAGTCAAAAACACTGACTTCTAAAGAAACTGAATGTTGCAGTTTCAGAGACGGGCAAATGCCAGAACGCACCAAGGTTCATGTGACAACAGCCAACTTTTATTGGGTACTGTTCTCCTTATATGGTTTTGAAAGTTCACGTGGTAAGTCCTGATTGCCTGAATTAGTTGCCACATGGCTAACTGGCCAATAGCTGCCCATGTCCCCTATGGCCTAGACCTGCTCCCCAACAGCCCAGACTGGTCGAGTTATATAACCAAGGTAGTTATATATTTCAGTCATAAAATTATAATTAGGATTATTTATGACTGTGAGGCCTCCAGGTCAGCTGTTAGCCACCACAGTTCCCCTTTTTATTTTTAAATACAAAGGCAAGTGTCTGTCATCCTTTGCAGGGCCCTTGCAGACAGGATGACAAACATGGCACAATGTATGGAACAATCATGATGACACAAATGAAAAGCCTAAGTCAAATGAAGCTTTCCACCCAACTCAACAAGCCTAGCCCCTCCCAGACAGTGGTATATCCTGCATATCACTGGAGATGTAATATTCACATCCAGGAGCTGTCAAACGGGATTACCAGCAATGCAAATTCTCAAAACGGCATGCCTCTGACCCATTACCTAGAAGTTACAATAACTTAACTCTACAAACAGGAAACAATTCAACTTTAGAAGCCTGAGAAAACCAAGTAAAATGAGAAACATTTGTCTTAGTTCGGGTTTGTGATTTAAGTCCTTAAACAGATAAAATCCTTAAGTCCTTGTATCTTTAAATAGATAAAATCTTCATATTCTTAAATAGAAAAAAACCTTAAATAAATTGTCGCCTCAAAAGTCCTAGATCTCCATGTAGCAGGTGTACAAGTTGTTTAAATAACCGCTCTATGACGCCTGCTGTGGTGTTGCTTCATTAGGAAGGTATTGCTTCTAGTCCCAAGCTGGACATAGAGCAGGGGGTACACACCTGGCAGGTACCCATTGTGTTCTGGTGTCCATGGAAACACAACCATACCCACATCCTCATGTAAGAAGATCCCACAGATCTTCACTTTTATTAGTGATAATTTCTTGTACCTTGGGTTTAGGCGACTGGGCATCACTAGATTATTGAAATTATATAAAGTGACTTAAAATTACTGGATTCTGTGAATTTACTACTACTGTTAAATGGTTCAGGGTGTATATATAGCTTTAGTTACTCTACTCTGTGGGGTCCCACCACACATTTCCCCTTTTCTGTTTATCAAGTGTACGTTTTAAAGTGCCATGTGCATGTTCCATGATGGCCTGTCTTGTTGCTGAGTGGAGATACCAGTGTGATGTAAAACACCACAGAGCTGTAGGAATTGTCTAGTGTTTTGTGAAATGTATGCAGGGCCATTGTCCGTTTTGATGGTATGGGGGAGACCTAAAGCAGCAAAGGCTGATCTCCAATGTGCGATGGTATCCCAACTCCTTTCCCCTGGGTGTACTGAAGCCCATATAGCTGATGAGGAGGTATCAATTGAGACATGCACATATTCCAGACATAAAAATTCAGGGATGTGTGTGACATCTGTTTGCCAGATTTGTAAAGCTTTCAAATCACGAGGATTAACTCCCAGCTGGAGTGCTGCAGTGTGGCCTTGGCAGTCAGCACAGGTGTTAACTATATTAAGAGCCTTTGTATTTGACAGCTGGAATTGTCGCTGTAGGGCTTGAATACATTGATGGAAGAAGGCAAGTGATGCTTTTGCTTGTGCAAGCATATCTGGCAGTGGTGCTGTCCAAGCAGGACTAGCTAGCCAATCTGTTTGAGCACTGCCCTCTGCAATAAAACCTGGTAAATTTGTGTGGCTTCTAATATATAAGATGTAATAAGGGCAAGTTCTGGCCTGGATGGTATGCCATGAAGTTTTTAGTAGGTCAAATAATGGTGCATTGTCCATTTCTCTCATTAGGGCTCAGTCTAAGCTCTGTAATATCTGCAATATATGCAATCAGTCACCACATTTAAAGGAATAAGGGGAAAACATTGGAAAGCCATTGCAAAAACCTGTAGCAACAACTGAGGTGATCCACTTTCACAGCCTTTCAATGTTTGTTCACTTTCCTCTTGCCACATTATAATGGCTTTTCCCGTTTTCCCAGAACCATCAGTCAACACTGTAACACCTTTTAGGGGTGTGCAACTATTCAGAGATTTTAGGGATAGTGGAGTGGTTCCGCTCAACTGCAGTAAGTTATGGCTTGGTAGTAATAGTACAGTATAATAGTGGTATAGTTGGGTAATTTGTCCTGAGAAATTTTGCGAGGCACTTTGCAAGGCTGTGTGGTTGGCAAAGCACCATTCAAACTGTTCTTCTGGCACAGGACAATAATAATAAATAATAATTTTAGAAGGATCTCTTGCACTTAATTATAAGCATCTCTGATGGCAGTTGATGAATAATTGTGCAATTAAATCAAAGATGGTAGAGGCCGTCTTTTTAGGTTGGTGAAATAGAAATATCCACTGTAAAATATGCAATGGGTCCAGCCACTGTATCCCACTGTCCAATAATCCCTATAGATGAAAATCAACTATGAAAAGAAATACAGTAATGCACACCTCTGGGCATGTCTGGTGGACTTGTCTGTTTATGATAGCCTGCTCTACTATTTCAAGAGTGGCTTTTGCCTTTGGGGTTAATTTTCTGGGAGAATTTAGATCAGGATCACATTTTAGGATGTTAAATATGGGTGCCAGTTGTGGGGTGGTAAATCCTAGGTAGGGTCTAACCCAGTTTATGATACCCAAAAGTTTTTGTGCATCATGTAGAGTTCGAATTTTTGTTGAGAGTCAAATTGTTTGTGGCTGTATGGTCTGATTCATTATTTTGAGTCCAAGGTACTTCCAGGGTTGTTGCTGCAGCACTTTTTGCAGTGCTACGTGTAGCCCAAATGGTTTTAATGCTTGCATCAGGCTCGGATGAATCTGTGAAAGGTCTTTTTTGCTATCAAGATATCATCCATGTAGTGATAGCAGTATGCCGCTGGAATTTTTTCTCTTACTGATGAAAGGGAAACATACCATTGGCAAATTGTGGGGCTGTTTTTTGTAGCCTTGGTTTGTGTCTCAGATGTTTTGCTTTTCTGAATTTTTTTTCTCAGGGAATTTTCTGTAGAATAGTATAAAAAGGGAGACACATCCCAAAAATAAAGAAGTAATTTTCAGCCTGTTAAAGTTGAAGTCTTGTGTTGTTGTGGTGTACAACAATGTCAGTTTTTCATTCCTTGTGGTAAAACTTTCCATCGATAACGCTCCACTGGTGCAGTGTTATTAATGGATGGCACAGTGAAAGCAAACTTTTGGATATCTTCAGGGTGTAATGGTATAGTAAAAAAGCAATCTTCTAAATCCACAGTCAGAATGTCCCAGGTGTCAGGTATTATAGTAAGAGATGGCACATGAGGTTGCAAAGCACCCACGCTTTCCATGACTGCATTGATTTTTCTCAAGTCATGGAGCAACCTCCATTTACCAGACTTCTTTTTTATAACACATATCAGGGTGTTCAAGGGCTCATGGATGGTTCTATGTGCCCTTGAGCTAATTGCTCTTGGACTAGACATTTTAGGGCATGTAGTTTCTCTTTCTCAAGGGACCGCTGTGGTACCTACACAGGTTGAGCAGTAATCCATTTTAGGACTAGTGTGAGATATTTCATACCTTTTACTACAGTGGCCCCTGTTAAAAATCCATTCCCACTCAGACTCTCCATGCAGACAAAACATCCTTCCCTGACAGGTTAGGTGGTGCAGCAGTGATGTATGGCCAAATCATGGCTGTCTGACCCTCCTGATTTTTGACCAACACAGATCTGCTACTCAAACAGCTCAGTGTCGCCCCTCTGAGGCCAGCAACAACAGATCCTACAGCCATGGTGGGCCACGAGGAAGGCCAAATGTTGGCAGAGATGATGGTGACACCTTTCCCTGTGTCAATCATCCCACCGACCTTTATCTGTGAGGGACTTGCTCGAGGTATTGTGATGGTACAAACCATATTAGGTCTTTGATCACACACAACCCGGGTCCAATACACCTGGGGTTCTCTGGTTGACCCAAAGCCTCGGTCTCCTCCTACCTTAGGATGTATTTTTGGGACAGAAGACTTAAAAGGAATGAGTTGAGCAGTTTGGGTTTTTGCAGGGAAAGTCACGGGTGGAGTAGGGGTTTATACCAACGGGTGTACTTGTCCTGTAAAATCAGAGTCTGTAACACCAGGGTGCACAAAGATACCTTGTAGAGTGGCACTGGATCTTCTGATCAACACTGCACTCAATCCTCTCCCAATGGGCCCCTGGGCCTTGAGAGGGACCTTTAAAGTACTTACAGTTGTTGGGATTGAGATGGAAACATCTATTCCAGCTGATCCTCTTGTCCTTCCTGTGAGCTGGTCACATAGGCTTTTACAGGAAGGTGGGAAGTTACTTGTATCGGTGTGCGTCTCCCCCTCACACTTGGTCCTCTGTTTCCCTGGTCCTTAACAAGTTGTCCATTAATATGGGTTCTGGATCTGCATTGTCTGGCCACATGACTGGATAACCGACAGTGTGTGTTTACATTCCTCTGTCCTTGAATTGTCCCTGTTTGAATGGGCTTACGGGGACAGTTCGCTCTCAGGTGGCCTTGTTGTCCACATCTGTAGCACTGGGATGTCACTTTTACAACAGCTGCAATGGAATCTGCTAATAAAGATGCACTGTGGGATTCAGATCCAACTTTGGCACAGGCATTTATTGTTTCATCTAAAGATGGATTTTCATTTGGTAACAGTTCTATGATTTTCCTGCAATTTTCATTCGCATTGTCCTTTGCCAGTTATAAACATAATTGATTTCTGGCCTTGAATGTTTATGATTTGTTTTTCCATGGCATCCTGCAGTCTCTCTATGAACTGCAGGTATGGCTCTTTAACCCCCTGTCTGACCTTTGAATACTCTTGGGTTGGGTTAGCCATGTTTGCCACTTTAAATAATGCCTGCATCCCCAAGTGTTTTACTTGTACCAGCACTAATGAGTGTAACTAGGCTTGAAGTTGTGGATCCCTCATCAGTGGTAGTCCTAGTAGTTGAGAAACCCCTGCCCCAAAATGTGGGTCTTGTGAAACTCTTAGGTTTCTTAGCTCCTGGTGTTCTCCACTGCTTTGCCATGTTGAGTCAAAAACCATATATTGAACTGGGGTATAGATCAATTTTGGTAGCTGCTTAATATCAAAGGGTGTTACTTCTTCAGTAGTTAAAAACTGCAGCATATTGGCAACTGCAGGAGACCTCAGTCCATGCTTCGCAAAAAGCTGTCATAGTTTGGAAAGAACTGGCCACTGGAAGGGTGTATATTTATCGGGCACAGCTCTGCTGCTTCTAACCACTGGGTATACTTCAACCATCCCAGCCTCAGGCTCCCAACCACCTGACATGGGCAGGTCAATTTTGTCTGTTCCCTCAAAATCCCTGCTCGCAACAGCCCCTCACTTCACCTGTTGCCAGATGCTGACCAGATCAGGTGCAACTATCAGCAGTGCACCAACGGTGGCATTCTCTAGGGGTTCAGTAGGAGAGCGATGACTCAGATTCCCTCTGTAGGTGTCTTTTAAACCCCTTATCGGTATTTGTCGCAGGGGCTGTTCCAGCTGTGTTAATGGCAGCAGGAATGCTTGCAGCACTGCAACTCTGGGAACCTCTGTCCTGCAGTTACTTCTGGGAGCAACACTGGTATGGCATCTAGGTGTCCGCGGTGATGTATCTCTGGGGTCCGCCCATGAATCGCAGTGGCAGGTGGGCATGCCCTGCAGAGACTGAGTCATAGGCATGGTCTCAGAGCGGGAAGGAGGCGGTCCAAGCATGTCCATGGTGACAAGGGGAATTTCAGCATGTCCACTCAGTGTGGCTGCAGAGCCCTCCATTTCTGCGGGGCCCAAGCACCAGCTGCAGGGCCAGCATGGTCCAGTGTGATTGCAGAGTGCTCGCCTGACACAGCGCCATGGCATGGCTCAGTGGCAGACGCAGCTCCACAACTTGATGCAACTTTGCAGCGGCTAGGCACGGCATCACAGCAGCTTGTCTCAGCTGCAGGATGCTTCGCTGGCAAGGTGTTCTGGCACAGGATGGCAGCATGGCTTTTCACAGCTGCAGGACACTCCACTGGTGAGGCATGCCAGCACAGGGCAGCTGTAGCCCTGGTTCATGCCTAAGATGTTTTAGTCTTCTGAAATTCTCTTCCCAGGGAATTTTCTCTAAACAGGAGACATGTTTTTGTAGCTGTAACTTTGTTTTTCATTCCTTTTCCTAGGAGGGACTTCTTGAGGTCCCTCTGGTCTGACCAATGTAATTGAAGAGGTTTGCTTTTTTGTCACCAATCAGATTGGTCTGTGTAAAATAGTATATAAGGGAGACACATCCCAAAAATAAAAGAGTAATTTTCAGCCTTCTGAAGTTCAGAGTCTGTGTCGTTGTAGTGTAAAACAGCGTCAGGCGGCCGTGTGGCTTTGCATGGCTGTCTCAACCCAACTCCTCTCCCACGCACCCAGTGTGGCATCCACACCTCCCGCTGCTCCTCCTGGTGCCCTGTCCTCACCACACGCCTTGGTAGACAGCGCCCATGTTGTCCGCACCTCTATAATTGCATCATGCTTGGTCTCAACTGCCTCACTAAGTCCATGATGAGCCTCCGGGGCTTTATAACATTAATGGCAGTCTCATCACCTTTAATTATAAATCTGCCAACCTGCTCCCATGCTCTTTAGTCAAGAGTGGCTTCTTCAGTCACATCCAACCTCTGATTCTTGGACCACGTTAACAAGGCTAGCAAAGCCCACTCATCATATTTTATCCCCCATTTCCTTAAAAAGAGGGTCCATACCTTTACCACAGGGTCTTCTCCCACTGAAGCCCATGCTCCCATGTTTCCTGGCGATGTCTTCTATTTCCAAAGGGTCCAGACCAACATGGCTTTCCACACCGCTCTCTGCAGCTCTCCACGCTGCTCACAGCTATACCCACTGCTCCACCGGGACTACCACAGCTCTCCACACCGCTCTCTGCAGCTCTACAGGCTGCAGGCATCTATCCCTGCTGCCCTCTGTCTCCCCACTCCACCCACGGCTGCTGTTGCATCACGTCGGCAGGTCACCACTTGTCACAGTTTCAGAGACAGGTAAGTGACAGAACACACCAAGATTCTTGCAACAACAGCCAACTTTTATTGAGTTTTGTTCTCCTTATATGGTTTTGAAAGTCCACGTCATTAGTCTTGATTGCCTGAATTAGTTGCCACATGGCTAACTGGCCAATAGCTGCCCATGTTCCTTACAGCCTAGACCTGCTCCCCAACAGCCCAGACTGTTTGAGTTATATAACCAAGGTATATACCAAACTAATTATATAATCAGTCGCATTTCAGTCATAAAATTATAATTAGGATTATTTATGATTGTGAGGCCCCCAGGCCAGCTATTAGCCACCACAACTGAGTATTATATTTTTCTACATCTTGGTATTAGATGGGTATACACTGAAAATACACTAATGTATATCTTTGTTACAAAATAATTTGACTTGGTAAGCGTTGCCCTGAGCACAGGCTAAAGAGAAAGGGTGCTAGAGGCTCTCTAATGGAGGATCCCTGAAAACAGGAAGACTGACACTTTGGATACATAAAAGATTTTATGGAATCAGTATGGAATAGTCTCTCTTGTGGCACTCCTTACCCTAACTTCCCAGTCTTATGAAATCATTTATGATAAAGAAATGGTCATTAAAGTTGTGATTTTCAAATGCATTATTACATTGTTATTCATGAAAGTTAAACAGTTTTACTCCACAGGACGCCTGGTACAAAAATCAAGTACTTTATCTCCAGATACCGATCTCACCCCGCATTTTCAGGGTATAAATCTGTACTCTGTTTAAAATGTACCATACTTACTTAGATAGTCACTTCAATTTCTTTAAAAATATATATTTTATAGAAATGTGCAAGTCTATATTTTTTGTTTTCATTCTCAATTTAATTTTTAAACTCATTGTTTACTTTTCTGTCTTAAGAAGATCATGCAGAAATACTTTCCTTTTTTTCTTCCGGCTTCTTGGTTTCCTCTTCTCTATATATATCTGTATCTAGAGAAATGGCCTTTTTTCCTCCTATATTTTACATATCTCTTTCTCCTTTTCCTCCTACAAGGACATCTCAAAAATTTCTCAGAAAATCAGTCTCTCTTTCATAACCTATCTAGTCCATTACATTCTACACACCCTTGAGAAATATCATCAGAAGCCAACAGCCAGAGCAATAAATGGATCAAAGATTACAACAAAATGTAACAAGAGAAACTCACAGTTTGTTTTAAAAAGTTCATCTGAGTTGATTTTTTGGAATTACCATACAGGTTAGGTAGAGAAAAGCCCATATATGTACTTTTGGTTCATTGTGAGTTATAGAGCTGCAAGGCACTTGACTGTAACAGGCCATGTACTCTCTGAACTTATCTCAAGGTCACCTGCCTGTGGTCTTGAGAAGATGCCGTGGGAGGGAGCAACAAGCCCCTGCTTCCTGCAATCCATCAAACATTAGGAGATGAAGCTAGAGTAAGGAAAATTTTACAGAAATGCTAGTTCAGACAAGAAGAAAGAGTCATGTCTCTCTCTTCAGGAAAGTTTTCAGTATACATACCTCTGCTCTCAAGAGAGCATTTTGTTTCCTGGTGATACATATTTTCAAACTGAATCTTGTTGCTTCCACTGCCTACCCTGCAACAGCCTTTGGTGGCTTAGCTTGGAGCTCTTTCCCCCATCCCCATTCCTGGCACACCTACAAAAATCATTGTTTCTTGTGCATCCCAAACTGAGCTGATACCTGTCACTCCAGGCACCTGTCACTCACATGTTTCTCCAACATAGCCCTGGGTTATGCTGATGAAGTGCCATCA
This sequence comes from Cyanoderma ruficeps, assembly GCA_008694505.1. NCBI lineage: Eukaryota > Metazoa > Chordata > Aves > Passeriformes > Timaliidae > Cyanoderma > Cyanoderma ruficeps. The sequence continues at coordinate 651,013 of VZDJ01000048.1, forward strand.
AATTCACCGCAGTCCATGATGATTTCAGAGGTGAGCCAGAACAATTATGAAAACATGGAGTCTTACAAATTACAGAAAGAATCATCATATCCACTGCCGAATGTGGACATATTGAATATACCACGTGAAGTGAAGTAAGTCACTAGAACTTCAAAAGTGTTCCAGCTGCTGGCTGATGGACAAAACTGAGCTGTGACTCAGCTTAATATAGGGCAGATATATCACCAAGAACTAAATTATAATCTTTCTTAAAAGCCAGTGCAACTTTGGTGCTGATTTCAAGGGATCAGAGCTTCGGCCAAGACAGGTAACGTAAAAGCAAACATGCTGCACTCTTTGATAGATTTATTTTTATTGTTATTGGTTTAGTATTAGAATTATTTCATTATTGCTATTGCAGTAGCTCTTAATACAACTAGAAATAGACTGAAAAAAGACTACAACATTTGACTAAAATGATCCTTAAGCAATAAATAAAACACTAGCTGTGGTATTGCATAGTGTTATATTTAATTCTCTTTTATAAATATATTTTTTCTCACCTACATAGATGTGAAGAGAGGATGTGTTCATTTTGCTTTTTACCAGTATTAAAAATATTTTTCTTGCCTTTAGGAAATGTCTTTTCTCCATATTGTAGCAGTATGATATCCTGGCTCAAAGTATAACCTCATGCGTTTATTTCCTATAAAAGAATTTCATTAACTATGAAAAAAATAAGTAATGTCCTTAAAATAGGACTAGAAAACTGCAAGTTTTTCTGTGCTGAATGCTGAAAATCTAGTAGTATGTTTACAAAGGTGAAGTTACAATTACAAGGTGATTTTGGTTTTAACTAATGTGATGACAGCGCTCGCAAGTGCTACAAATCCATCCATACAAACACATACCCAGTAGCTTACATTTTTGTCAAAATAGCAGGAAAAGTCTAAAAAAGACTTTCAAAGTAGATTCATAGGCTATACCCAGATTAAAGTGGATATCAGGTTGTCTGTGTTACAGCAATGTTCAGCACAGCCTGAAAAGAGTTCCCTAGCTGCCAGAGTGCCATTGATGGCATATTCAAGCTCCCTGGCAAGACTAGGTTACTCTGTGTGATGTGTTTGATGTTGCTTTGGATTCAAGAACATTACCGAAACACAAAAAAGCTCTTATGCAGCGTCCTGAATAAAGAAAATTAGACCAGAAGTGAGCTAAGCAGCCATAGCTCCCTGGGTACAGAGAGGAACAGGACAGCAGAAGCTGAAGCTGGCTCAAGCCATAGCTCGTGCTGGAGCAGTGCAGTCCCCAAGAGCCCTCGGGAAGGGAGCTACAGAGAGAGAACAGGCACAGCCTCACAGCCCTCTGCTTTGGAGGGGCTGGTGTCTCTGGCCTCAGAGGACTGTCATCATCAGCCTGGCAAACTGGAACGGCACTGTGATGCTGGTGCACAGAGGAGTTTCTCCCCTCTATTATTGTTTAATCTTTCCTACAATTAACAAATACAATCTTCTCGCATCACACGTACCAACCATTGTGTTAGAGCCCCAAAATAAGAAGTTTTTAGAGACAGAAGGTAAGTCATAGTATCATAGAATATGCTGAGTTGGAAGGGACCTATCAGGACCATTGAATCTGCTCCTAGCCATGTGCAGGACAACACAAGGATCCCACCATGTGAATGGTCGTGTTGTCCAAACACTTCTTGAACTCTGTCAGGCTTGCTGCTGGGACACTTCCCTGGCAAGCCTGTTCCAGTGCTCACTACACTCCGGGTGAAAAATTTTCTCATATCCAACCTAAACCTCCCCTGACCCAGCTTCAAGCCATTTCCTCAAGTTCCGGCATTAGTTGTGAAAGTGATGGGATTGGCACCTGCCCCTTTGCCTCCCCTCACAAGGGGAAGACCACAGTGAGGTCTCTCCTTAGACTCTTCTTCTCCAGGCGGAACAAACCAGTGACCTCAGCTGCTCCTCATAAGGCTTCTCCTCCAGATCCTCCACCATGCTCATATCCCTCGCTGGGACGCTCTCTAACATTTGACTACATTTGATAAAATTTGATCAGAGAACCAAGTCTTTTGGAAAAAAGAAAAGCGATGCCTGAGCACGCCTCTTGAAGACCGGTATCAACTTCGGCAAAAGCGGGTCCGACTATGCCCCACGGCGCTCCCAGCCGGGCGGCAGCCCCCCGGCCTCGGCCCGGCGGGGCCCGGCGCTGACCCGGCCCCGTCACAGCGCGGGCGGGCTCGGGGCGCGGCGGGCGCGGGCACGGCGCTCCCGCCCCGCGGGGGCGGTGCTGCAGACGGCGCCGGCCCCTCCGGACCTTCCGCGCCGCTCCCGGCGGGCGCCCGGCCACACGCGGCGGGTCGGGCTTCCCCGCCGGGAGCATCGGGCGCTGCATGGGAGCCTTTCCCCAGCGGCCACGGTCGCGCCCCCACCCAACCCGCCGGCTGCGCGAAGGAGGACGGCGGAGCATGCCACCGGCGGGGCGGTTCCGCAGGGACTGACATGCTGCTGCTGAAGGAGGGCAGGCGCCAGCCCCTCCGCCTCTCCCCGCGGTAGCGGAGGCGATGCTGCAGGGCTCTTGCCGGGCTCTTCCGCAGGCGCCAGGCTATCGCCCACAGCAGCCGCGCTCGCTGCCGTGAGCAGCGCGGCTCCGGCCCGGCCGAGGCGACGAGCGGCGCGGGCCCGCACCCGTGCCCGGGGCGGCGGCGGCGGCGGCGGGGAAGGCGCTGCCCGCGTCCGCGGGCGGCTCCGCGCGGCGGATGCGTGTGCATGAGCGCTGCACCGAGCGGGCGCAGGAAGCGCCCCCGCTCCGCCGCCTCCATCTTTCAGGGCAGCAGGACCTCGCCGCACGGCCGCGACAGCGAACGCCGGGGCAGCGGGTCCGATAGCGCCTACCAGATCCAAAGAACCCTGGACGACTGTAAGATGGTGGGTACCCCGCGCGGGATTGTCGTAGTTTTTTTTACCTTTCCCGAGCTCTCCCGGCGCCGGCAGCGGTGCCGCTCCTCCCGCCGCCTTGACTATTCCCATCACGTGCAGTTGCACTGTTTTTAAACCCGCAGTCCCCGCCGGGGTGCTGCCCTGCGCCCCAACTCGCCGCCGTTCCAAAGCGGGAGCCGGCAGGAAAGGCGGGAGCTGCGGGACAGGGAGCGGAGCCGGGCGCCTGGACAGTCCTGCGGGAGCAGGAGTCCTCGCCCCGGTACACACACCGCAAAGCAGATGGAGTTGCCTTTTGGTAGGTCCGTCCAAATCTGTCCCCAGATTTGGGCTCGCTGAAGCCTAAATGGGTAAATAGTTGCTTCCGATGAATCACTGCACTGTGTACTTGCTGTCTTGTGGAGGAACCACATGCTTGCCCTAATATCCTTCAAAATCAGGACACAGAATTTGAGGCCCTGAAATTCTGTTCGTGATATATATGGCACCTGTTACCAGTTTTCCCAAAGTAGCTGGTTGCAGTTGTGATACCTCAGGTGAAGCACCAGCAGCATCTGTGTTGTTTATGGACTGTCAAATTATGGTATTTTTACTCACTCATGTTCAAAATGCTTGCATGCTGACACTTTCATCCAAATCAGCACCATAAGCCCCCTTTCAGGCTCTGTGAGTTACAGTCAGCTTGACACTGGGCCCCAAAATATCTCCTCTGGCTAGTGGCAGATGTTGAAAAAAAATGAAATCCCCGTTACTTTTCTTGACAAATCCGTACCTGGGTAAAGGTCTGTCCAGTAGCATTGAAAATGGAGCTGCTACTTCTATTCTGCTGGATTCTGGCAATTTTTTTTTCCTTTATGCTGAAAAATGTGCTGGCAGATTATCCACTTTGATGCTTCAAGATTGGGAGCAATTCCCAGTGCATAGAGGAACAAAAGCTGCCACAGTAGCTCTATAAATATACCCAACAAGTGGATCTTATTGGGTTCTGCCTTTTTTCTCATTCCCAACAGCATAATGTGGTTAGTTACAGAGAAATTGCGTGAATTAACTGATTAGAGATAAAAGATGTTTTATAGGTGAGTTATCAAGTTGCGGTAGGATTCAGGTAGGAGGTAAAAATCAGTGTGGTTTTTTTTCTTGTTCTCTGTTCCAATTCAGCAACATGTATGTGGTTTTGTTTTCCTGGGCAGTGCTAAGGTGGCTGGATAAGATTGTTTGAACAAGGATGTCAGGTGAGAATTGGCAAAATGCGTCTGGTGCAGCCAGTTATCAGTTGCAGGATGCAATGCTTTCCTTCCTAATGCAGAGTAATCACACTATGACACAACATAGTGCAATTTTTTTCCTCTCCATTGCCTTCATGCATTCTCTTAAGCTGCAGAATGATAAGAGTTGAAGACTTGTTTAGCAAATATTGTCCCTAGGGCTTTGTTTGATGTGTGCTTTTGGGTTTGTTTGGGATCTGGGTGTGGGAGGGTGCAGATGTACTGAAATGCACTTGGATTGACTTGCTGCTCTGAAACAGAGGAACCTATTTGCTATTCTTAAAATGAAATTTAAGAAAGCATGGCCAAAACTATTTTTGATACCAGTTCTCAGCTGTACAGTTAATTGCAGTGTGGTGCATCAAGGGTATGCATGTAATACTGCAGAAGTGACTAGTTTTTTTCCTGAGCATGAGAATTTGAGGGCTTGACTTTAAAAATTAGTAGCTCTGATAGACTCCAGGTTCTTAGCATGTTTTTGTGTTGGGGTGTGTTGAACTTCTGGTGGTTATGATGACTGCAGAATTATGAGCAATTACTCTTTTCTGTTTTTATGTAGTTTGGAAATTGAGGTCAAAACACAGATAAATAAATATTCTGTTCTGTTACTCCAATCCTTCCACCCCCGCCACCATGTGGAGCAAATGGTCTTATGTGCGTTCTTTCAGAAGACAGCAAATGCTTCATTTCCTTAAAATATAATTCCAAGTATGTGATCTGTGAAACTAAACAATAATGATCTCTCCATCACTCTGAAATTACCCATTTATCCAGCCACATCCGTCTGCATCTGCTGGATATTGGATTTCTGTACAGGTTGTAGTGTTTACTTACTCGTTTGTTTCTTTTTCCCACATGCACTTTAGAAAAGGTGCTTTCTGGAATTTTAACAGGAAAGTGTCTATCTGGTACATCTTCTCAGCCAGTAACAGCAGATGAGTTTTAAGTCAGAAATCTAGGTTGAAGGAAAGTGGCAGAACAGAAATCATTACAAAATAAATTAGCAAAATTGCCAATTTAAAAGCAAATGCTACATTCCAGTCTCTGAATATGCTGTTAATCAGGAAGCAGGAGGAGCAAAGGCAATAATTTCTGGAGATATTTTCGCCTTTCATGATAGCAAAAAATAACCTCATGCTACTAGTAAAACAGATGTTTTTTTGTCTGCCTAATATTTAATACTAATAACTCAAACACTTTCAGATATTAAAAGCAGAAACACTGCTTTTCTACAGATGAACATTTATAGCTCAGAGAAGAAGCAGCTGCCATGGAGGCTTTAGTTATTTACTGAATCGTGTGCTCTTGATCCTGTGTGCTACAAAATTGCGAGCAGCAGGAACAAGCCCTAGATTGGGCATGTTCTTAAAAAACTGGATTGTTTTTCCCCAATGTGGTTAAAAATTCTCATGTTTGTAAATCTTTTTTTGTTTTTCAGCTTGTCCAGGAGTTCAATACCCAGGTGGCTCTCTACCGGGAGCTGGTAATTTCTATTGGGGATGTCTCTGTCACCTGTCCTTCTCTGCATGCAGAATTGCACAAAACTCGAACCCGGGGATGTGAGATGGCCTGTCAGGCTCATCAAAAACTAGCTGCAATTTCTGGGTAGGAGGCAACTTGTGTTTAATTAAAGCCGTATTCATGTGCAAATCTTTGTTAAATACTACATAATGGAAACTTTCAGGGAAAGCATTAATTTGGGTTTCTGTTTTAGGGGTAGAGCTGTATGACCACAAGTTTTGCAGAATGTCCATATCCTTATGATAGTACAATTTTGGATCAAATTCTGGTCCCCTTACCAAGAACGTATCCTTCTGATTTCACAGGATGCTTTTATGTAAGGCAAACAGGAATTTACTACATGTCACTACAGGTCGAGGGAGAAGCCATGCCCTTCAAGGGCGAAATAGCAAGAGCTTTCTGCCCAGACTTTCTTTGAGTATATCTAACTAAATAGTTAAGAGACAACGAGCTCAGCTCTACCAGAGACTCAACAAAATTAAACCAAAATAAGGTGAAAATTGAGTGGGGGGAATACAAATACTAGTTTGAAAACTTGTGTTTACCTTCTGTATGTCTTTAAACCCTTGTTTGTGTTGCAATAAGAATGAATGCTTTGCCAGCATATAATGTTTTAATTTATTCTTTGGTATTACATTATGTACATTCCTTTCCATGGTGACAGAATGTATTATCACGTACTTGAGACTATGCCTCAGTGCAAGATCAACCAGCATAAACAGCTGTTTCCTAAAAAATGGGAATTCGTGCTGTTAATTCTATGTGGGTTCTTCACAGTGTGGTGATTGGGGTATTTATATTTATACATGTACCCCCTGAGTCATGTCTTTCTGGTTACACTTTGTTAAAACTTTCTGCATCTGTCTTATCTACCATAAGCCATTGTGCACCACTAGAAAAAAAACCACTCTTCTTTTTTTGTAGCTTTGCCTAATCCTCGTTGAATTTCTTTCATCACTTTAATATATAAAAGAAATCTATTATAGGGTTGATTTATAGGGAGAGCCCGAACTAACAAACCAAACAGAAGAAAATACTAGTTGGATGTTTAAGCAGAATGGTCACCATTTTCAAGTAAAACATTGTGCAGAGTCGCCTAAGTTGGTTTTGTGACCTCTGATTTGTTCCTCAAACAAAATACATGCCTTTAAAATATTAAAGTTGGTGGGAACTTCTAAAAAAACCAGCAATGACTACACATAGTTCTTTTTAACCAGTACATTGAAAAATAGGAAAACAAGCTAGTGAGATTTTTCTTGTGTGCTTTCAGATTCAAAAGAAAAACTAATATAAACCAAAATAATACATTCGAATAGCTGAACCTACTTTGTAACTTCTAAATGTATTTCCACTGTAGAGAAAACAACTAATACATGCTCATTTAGAAAGTACACAGGTTTTTTAAGCAATCATTTCGCAGCTGGAAGTCTGTCATATACACAAAGATGTCCTGAAGGTTGTGCAGTTGCTGCGAGATTGACATTTGGCTAATCTAAAACTGTTTTAAATAACTCTGATAATACTGTGATATCCATAACAACTGGTAGGTGTTAGAAACTCTCTGGAAATTACTTGTTTGGTTTGACAAACATTTTACAAGATGTGCTTCTCATCCCCACCCTCCTGTAGCTGAGGAAAACCATGTGAGACATTGGTGTTTTTGTGAGGAAAGGTGGGAAATGAAGATACAGCAGGAAAAGAAATAGAAGGAGAGGAGTAATAAATAGTCTCAGAGATTTAGTCTTTACTTCAGCAAAAAGACTGATGTAGTGCATATGAAATAGGATCTGGAATAGAAATATAATTGGATAGGAAGAAAAAGTATCAGGAAGAAAAATGCTTAGGGACAGGAATGCATTAAATCATGCTCAGTATTAAATAGTCAGGAGGGGTAGTGTGTTGCTCAGAAACCACTGTTAGTCAGCATATGGGATGAGGGCTTATTTAGTTCACTGCTTTAGTTCGAAATACACAGCACTGCACTGGGTAACATGACAAGTTCTGTCTTCCAAAACTTATTAAAGAAAATGTGTTGCTTTCCCACCTAGAAAGCATAATAGCAAGTAGCTCTTTATGTTACCAGAGTATAACATTTCACGAGGGAACAGCATACTATTAACTACAGCCATCAGTAATGTTCAGTTAGTCTCTCAGTGATCTGCCTGAGGTGTTGCAGGGCACTCTTCCTTTTGAGAAGTTGGTGTCACTGTCTAAGAGAATACTAAGTTTGTTTATCTTGTTTGTGCTGGGTTTTCCTTGGAACCTGAGCAGACGCCTTAACGTTATGCTCTTTGAATATATTGGGATTTCAGAGAACCAAGGAATTGTTGGGATTAGAAGGACCTCTGGCAATCATCTAGAGATCGCTTAGTCCAACTCCTGTTGGCACTAGTGCATTTGAGACCCTTAAATACAGGCTTGACTTAGACAATTAGAAGAGTCTCCTATTTCGTTTCCTAATTCACTTGTCCTACAAGACTAAGCAACGTAGCAAAGAGGAAAGATGCAAAGACTCGGAAGGAAAGAAACAAAAACAAATCCCCTAGTGCTGGGGAAGAGAGCTCTGGGAGGAAACCTGGAAATTGTGGGAAAGAAATGCTTAGGTGGAAATAATGCATTAGAAACTGAGCAGGATAAGAAGTCATGAGGATGAAAAAATACCTTGGTCATGGGCATATCAGTTCTGGAATATTAGGCAGACTTTAGGACAGTGGTGTAATGTGAACAAGAAGAGAAAGCTGCAAGTGTACCTGTAGAAAAAGGATGCACTGATATGCCAACAAAAGCAGATTCAGCTATAGAAGCAGAGGAGGTCACACTTACGTTTTAAAAACTGAGAAAGACAAAGGAGATGGTGAAAAAAAGATGAGGTAGCAAGGAAGCAGAAAACCTTACGAAGTCCACACTGGATTAGACCTTATTGCCTGGCCTAGCTCAAACCTGACGGCTGCTGGTAGCAGAGATTTCATAAAAAAATAAGCAAAGATACAAAAAACAGGTTGTGCATAGAACAATGCCTTTTCTCACATACTTGCTACTACCCAGCACAAAGTAAGCAAAATGCATCTGAACAATCTGAATCTGACAAATGTGATTTCTCTAAATATTAAGATCTCAAAAAATGCTGAGATTGAATAAGGACATCTTTGCACTGTGATGTATTTTAAAACCTATTTACTAAAAAAATATTACTGAAAAAGGAAACTTCAAGTTAAGCCTCCAAATTAATAGGGCCTCATAGATACTACATCCTCTTCTTTACTTGCTTTGGTATCTTTTTCTTATGGGAATAGTGAGATTTTAGCAAAGAAGAATAAAGATTAGAAATGAAAATGTTCTAAATGGAAATATCCTAATTCTAGTTAATGTTCTGTTAGGAATGCAAATCAAAGTAAGCCCTCCTTTCAGTGTTGGTTTTCTCAGGATTTCAGGTCAATTCCTGCTCACATACTGGAAGTCGTTAGTGATTTTTTAATGAGCTGTGTTGTGCAGAAGGGGAGTAAGGTTTGATCCTTTCATCACATCTTCTGCTGTATAATGTAGCAGAAATTAAAAATCTCGAAGTATTTACATTGTGCATCCTTGTAGTATTAGTTTTCGTGGTCAAAACTGGAGAAAGTACAGCAACAAGAAAATGAGTCAGCACGATTTTTTCCAAAGACAGAGAAAGGAAAAATATTTGTAACAGTAAGAAGATGGGGGGGGAAAAGATGTAGATCTCTGTTACGGAAGGGAGTCTGCTTTATGAAATGATAGAGTGGTGATCTGTTAGAATTCATCAAACAGGGAGCTGGTTTTATACGTGGAGCCCACCGAGTCTTGGATGTCAACAGAAAGATAACTCAGAACTGTATTTTAAGATACAGGTCTGCACAACTGTGCACACGCTTTTGTAAATGTCCTTACATGTTCTCAAGCACTTGATATGCTTACATAATGTGTCCACTTGGCACACTGAGACCAGAACTGGCAGTAGCTCTGTGACAGTCTGATATATATGTTGGCAGTGGCTTTTTTTGCATGAAACAAAACAGTGTGAGGAGCTCAGGGGTGCATGGCAATGTACATCTGTGTGAGCATAGCTCTGAAAGTGATTTTTCTCTGCTTTTCTGACTGGTGTTGCAAAGTCCAAAATCTAAGGAGGAATAAACCTCTACACTAGTACAGGAGCTCTGCAGAAGAGGATCTTGGGGATTCTGGTGAGCACCAGGTTGAACATGAGCCAGTGCCCTTGTGCAAAGAAGGCCAGCAGCCTCCTGTGCTGCTTTAGGAAATGCTGCCAGCAGGCTGATGGAGCTCATCCTTCCTTTCTGCTCAGGGCTGTTGAGGCCATATGTGGAATACTGGGTCCAGCAGTGGGCTCCCTGGTAGAAAGGAGGAAGGGACATCCAAAGCAGGTCTAGTCAACTCCCTCATAGCTGGTTAGGCAGTGTCCCACATACAAGGCCAGGCTGCTAGACCTGGGATTGCTTGAAGGCTGGGTGGAGAATATTATCAATATGTGTAAAAAAATACCTGATGGAATAGTGTAAAGAAGACACAGACAGACTATTCTTAGTGATATACAATGGTAGGACAGCAGGTAAAAATTGAAATACAAAAAAAAATTGATTTAAAAAAATTTTTCAACTCTTCTACTGTGAGGCAGATAGAATATTAGAACAGGTGTGCTGAGAGGTTCTGGAGTCTCCATCCTTGGAGATACTGAGAATTCAACTGGTCATGGCCCTCAGTAACCCTCTGTAGCTGAGACTGCTTTGAGCAGGAGGCCTGGACCAAATTAATTCTAGGTATCTCTTCCAGCCTGTGACAAAGTCATCATAAATCTCCTTGGGAAAAATTCTAATAAAAAGTTTATTTGACACCTATGTGCATCTGTTACTTTTATAAAATAGTTGTTAATTTTAAGTTCCCCTAAGGTCATGAGAGGTTGAGAAAATCAGCTAAAAATCACATCCTGATGGCAATCCTGTGCACAAAAAGACTATCATAGTGTTGCTTTAAGTTCTTAATTTTATGTAATTTCTAGTTTGTTTTTCTTGCCTTTTCTACAGTTTTCAATAAGCACCAAATTGTAATTTCGCAGAGCTAAATAATATTAGATCATTTCCTAAGGCAGTTTTAAAACATTCTACTGACACCCAATTGTGGCCAATATTTTATTGAACTGTCTGAATTTTCCCTGAATTACAACCCTACAAAATTATTATCTGCTTTCTAAAGCACACAAACAAAAAGACTGCCTTGAAATATTTTACAAATTAAGTGAAAAGAAGACTCCAGACCTGTAAGCTAATGAAAGCTGTATTAAGGTAGGCATAACAGAAATAATTTTAACTGTTTAGCTGCAGATGTTAGATAAAGCTTTGCTGGCAGTGTTAGTATTAGCCTAGCAGAAACAAGGCACAGCAACACTTGGCTCAACAGGGAGTAATTTTTATAATCGTGATTCAAAACCAACTTTATGCCAGCAGATAGGGCAACAAACCAGAGGTCTGCCCCAGCTAGATACTGATTGAGCAGCATTTATGGGGACCTCTGTCATTCCTAGACATCTTTGCAGTCACTGCCATGGTACTCCTCTCAGTGTGTGTATCAGAGGTGGGGATAGTGTCGATCATGGGGCTCTGAATCACAGGCACTCCTGGCTGTATCCAACCTCTGTTGGGGTTGTTAGCGTTGTTGCAACTGCCAGATGAAAGTTAGGAAATAAGCTAAGTGCTTCACAGAGACTGCAGCATGATAACAAGAATGTGGCCTGATAAAAGTGTAGTTAAATATCAAAAATAATGTTATGATATGTAAGAAAATAAGGAAAGGGTCAATATTCCCTGCAAGAATTAATACTGTTATACATGATAATACCAGGAGAGTAATGCCCTCTCAATCCATACAAGGTTTTGTGATTTCTTGCTAAAATTTTGCAGATGTTTTAAATAGTAAAGCTTAAAGTTCTGACCTTAAAAAATCCTGTCAAGTAAAAAATACTGAGATCCTCCACTTCAGTAAACTCTTGGAAGTATAAAACATCATTTTTCTCTCACAGGCTATACTAAAAGCATCTCAGTAAGTTGTTTCAGTGTAGCATGCCAGAACCCACAATTCTTACAATCATTTAATAGTATTTCACTTAGGAATTTATCCTGGTGATTTAACTGTGACTGTCAGAAATGAGTAAAGTCAGGGAGAGCTTTGTCTCCCTTGGAAGAAGAACTTTTCAGGAGCATTCTTACCATATAAAGTCTCTTTTTCTCTCAGTTTTGACATTCAGTTTCTGTAAACATTTAGTGGAATTATCTTCCATGCTTAAAATTTCCTTGTAATTTTGATCATATCGGATTCTAGAAGCAAATTATGACAGTATTTATTCCGCTTTCTTTGGCTGGCGTATATTCACTAATTTCTGCATCCTGAAGTGATTGCAAACTTAGTACCATGTATCAGAGACTACACCTGTTCCTGTGACTCAAATCCTGTTTGGACTAATGGGAGTTGGTCTGCATGGGAATGGGAATGTTTTGACAAACAAGCTCAGATGTGGGTAGTTTAAGATATCCCTTAAGGGCCACGTAGTGTGTGATACTGCACTAAGTATACCATAGCTTACTCCTTTCACAAGAGGGTAAGATGCACATGTATTGTTATGAATAGATTCCTTGTAAAAAAAATTTCTCAGATTATACAATCAACATTAATCTAAAATGATGGAAAGGGAGAGCAAAAAGATAAAACTATTTTTTCTGTAGAACTGAGTTAAGGTAGGTTTGCATATTAAGAATAAGATCTGCTTACTCAATTTAAGTTGCAAGTTGCAAATGAAATTGTTTAAGTCAGGTACCTCAAGTTCAGAAAGCAAATAATGGAAGAAAAACAAGGTTATTTGCTACGGCTGGAGCTCTCAAAATAGCTGACCTCTATAGACTGACTTTTTCTTTGTACCTCTGTCTTTGGAAGTGCTTTAATAGGTGTTTGGGACTTGAAGATACAAGGTGTTATTGTCTCCCTTTATAGATACCTCTTTCATAACTGGAGGCCAGATTTAGTAAAGGGCAAACAGACCTAAAAATGAATTTATTACTCTATTATTTTTCTGTGTTCAGAACAGCAGTTCTGAAAATTCTGGAAGTTTTACATCTGCAGTAACACAGCATAATTTAGTTTTGACAAAGCGGAAGACCTTACAGCAACTTGCTTAGTGATGAACCTCACCAGCAGTCAGAAGGACAACATTCTTGCCTGTCCAGGCTCTGACGAGATTGTTCCCAGAGCTGCTGGCATAGCATCCTCAGAGCTTGGCAGACGCTGACAACTTTGGGCTCCTCATAAAACACAGTGGCCCTTGCCACTTTTTTTTAGGCAAAGCTGAAGGTGAGTCGGTTTCTAGGCCACTTGCACCTGTGTCCCAGAAAAGGGATGAAAGTGAGAAAAGGGGAAAGTGAGTGCTAAAAGGTAGAACAGACATCATCTTTGTCAGTCAGTTATTTGCCCCTTTCTTCCATCTGACACTCAGCCCCTTCCAGTGCAGTGCTGCCACTGCTGAGACACTCAAGGGCTGCTGGCTGAGCCAGACGGGTGAGCCTGCCACTTCCATAAAGGGTCCTTCCAGTGGCAGGGAAGTCATGTCCCAACCCAGCAGCCAGGGATGCCGCCTGTGCTTGAGGATCACCACAAACAGCAATATTCTCCCTGAGAAACATAAAGCAGCATAGCTTTTCCTCTGTGACATGACCTGAAGCTGTGAGGTAGTTGTGGAGAATTAGGGGCACACTGCCATCATCTAACCCAGTGGAAAGAGTGTTTTGCATGAGAAAGCAAAATGATGTCGAGATCTGCTCTGTACTTGGGCTTCAGGCAGTGCCATTGCAGGTAAACATTGAAAACTTAGGGAACTTATTTTATGGTAGTCTAATCCTTGCTCCCTTTTTTTTTTCTCCCCTCTGTTTTAAGCAGATAAAACACATAAAGACACAGGGAAGCAGAGATTCTGAACTCAGGTAAAGGGTGACTGTTCCTCAGCATTTTATATCTTCAAGCTGTAAATTCACCTGCACAGTACCTTGGCCTAGGGTTAGAGTAGCCTGCAGGTTTAAGGTGATTTACCTCCAATTTTAGCATGCCCTCTGCATTCATCACTCCCGTTGGGGGTTCCTGGAACCTGGAGGATGATACCAAAACCTAAGATATTACTGTAATTCGAGTCCTTCAGTGGAATGTTCTCTGCTGTGCACTAGCAGCATTCCACTACAGTTAGATTTTAGAAGGGTTGTTTCTCAAAGTCTAACTCATTAATAATGGAGTATTCCAGTTATAGGTAAGACTGTTTATCTGTAGCAATGATTGAAATAACCAACCTGTTTCACATTCCTGTTCTGAGGTATACAAGCCTTTACATGAGAAATTTAGGTGAAGGAAAAACAACATATGTTATCAAAGAGATTTGGGGACTGAATTACATTGGCAGGGCCTCTTTAGAGATGCTGCAGAATCAGAGCTGACCTTTTGGAGAGAATTTGGTGTTTCTGCCAGCTGTCTCTGACATCATGCCCTTCTCTTGCCCCATTTTCTCCTTCTTTCAGAAGATCTGCTCTCATTGTCGGACATAAAAAGCTTTTCACACCTTTACTTTGCAAGTGATTTCTCAGGGAGTAATCAGCCAGACCATCCAGCAGCGAGGTACATCTCTAGAAACAGGAACTGTGGGGATTTTGAAAAGCCCACAGAACTTAAGTGTAGACTCTTTTTTGACTGTTGCTGTTACCTTTGCTTCACTCCAGATCTTCTCATGCCCTTTTCTCCTTTGTCATCCTTTTCTTCAGTGTTTCTGTTTCTTGCATTTTTTTTCCTCATAACCTATCTCCAAACAGTCATGAAATTAACATCTGATTTGCTACTGTCACATTAACAATTTGGGAACTCCTAGTGGCAGTCTTGAATGTACATATCCCCACTGGAATCCACTGACCTTTAGATCTGTGGCATATCTGTAATAAATATGGCTAACAAAAAGAATATTTTTTTTCAAACTCCTATGTTTTGAGAAAAGTCTGGAAAATCTCATTCAACCTCTGATTGATGTTTCAGATGAATCACTTATTAAATAGGTGTACCAATACTTACTATCTCTAAAAATACCTAGTAATTTTACAATCTACTTGAGTCTTTCAAGGAAAAGCATTGTTTTGAAATATTCTGGTTTATTATTGTTACAGTGCTTTCTAAATAACGCATGTGAATATTACATTTTTATCCTGGTTTTCATAATTTATTTCTTTTGAAATTGATTTTTAATGTCAGTTTGGTGGAATTCTAAGCCCTAACATGTAACAGCACATAGCAACTCCTGTTGCTATGTCTTACCATGTCGTATCACAGGTGGAATCACTTAATAAGCTTTTCTTGAGCAAAAAACCCGAGTGTTAGTAACTTATGTCAGTAAATAGTGCTTCACAAGGGGACCTAGAGATAAATTTTAGAAGGTATTTAAAGATAGAAGCGCAGCTAATTATGAGCCTTTCATATCATGCCCAGAAAAATTAGGAGTACCAGAGGAGCCTACATGGTTCAAAATTAATGTTAGACCAATCCAAAAAAATTTTTCATTTTTGCAGCATTTCTGAAAATAAAATGTACACTTCATACCTATCTTCACAGATGTAAATAAAAGTTGTACTTCTGCTGATCTGTAGCCAAGATGGCCAGGACGAGTGCCTTTGTGTCCCCATTAGGCCCACTGCTTTGAGACTTGTTTCAATAGTGTATCTCGATATTTCTCTTCTGTAGTTTTCTAATGAAGCACAGCGAAAGCTTAGAATTTAATGATGAGTTTTAAGTGTTTCTTTCCTGATCATTTTCCAAAAATACTGTTTGATTAAGAAATCCCACATGGCTGCCTTTTTTTCTGATAGACACTTTGCCTATCTTAGTTTTGTTTAGCTTGACTTATATTGGTCTCAGAAAATTACTTCTGATTCTCACTGAATCTTATAAAGCCAGACTATGTTGACAGTATGTTCCTATATCTTAAAAGAAGTGAAAACATGAGATAATGAAGTCATGCATTAGAAAGGCTTCAGCATAAGCTCTTAGAATTCCACATATACTGGGATTTTACTTTTGATTTCTTGCCTGTTTTTTTTTTTTGGTAAGGTTGGGACTAAAAATTGCCAGTTAATGGAAATGTTTTTACAAATGCTCAGTATTTCTCAACATTCTGGAACACCGCTCTCTAGTTAGAAAGGAGCTATTTTGATTCTGTGCCCCTCACTGAAATCATCCAATGGCATTGCCAAGTTAATCGTGCAGGGCCATGCAATTAAGAGTGTGTCCTTCTCACGACCCACGTTTGATCATGCTCTTGTAAGTGCTACACTTCCTGCATAGTCAAGCAACGAAAAACTTCACACTTACCATGAGCTGTGTGGTACATGGAGGTTTGCTCTACTAAGAGGTCAAGTACCAAACCGTAGCTACTCTTAACAGCATCATCAGTGCCTTGCAAGGTCAGTCTCCAACTGTGGGAGATATCCACAGTTCTGTCAGGCTTCCACTGGAAAAAATCCATCCAATTTCAACAAAGTACAAAATCTGTTGTAATTTTTCTAATTGCTTTATCATTCTGTTTCTGAACAATTAATTAAATATTTCAAGCCATTATCTGGGCATTAAGATCTCGTCTTGGCACAGCATTAAATGAAACATTCCTTAATCCAGAATCCTTTCAGTATTACCAGTTAAACGCTATTTAAATTCATGTTTTAAAATTCAACATATACTGAAGTGTTGGCTGCTATTGAATAGAATTTTCTCCTTGATGGAAATATTTATAGATTTACATTTACATTTTCCATATAATTTTTAACTATCAGAGAAATAATATACTGAATTATTTGTGTATTAACATAGAAGGTCTTCTTTTCTCTTACATTCCATTTTTTATCTTGTTGTTCTTATCTTTCATAAGGGTACTTTCATCATGAACATTTCCTGGCAGCAGATCTGGCATAAGAATTCAAATACTGGCACATTAAATTCTGTGCTCTAAGTTGTTGAAGAAACTGCTTTCCCATTTCAGAAGAAAACAAGTTTGCATTTATTTTGTGAGCAAAGAGAAGCTGACACTTCATATCTCTGTCTATCATGGCAAGACGGATAATTGCAAATGTACTGTTGGTAACCTTGGCAGCACAGCAAATGGTTGAGTGGCAAAATATTTTAAAGTGCCATGTTTATACAGCACCTTCCAATTATTTCCAACAGTTCTGGAGTTGTTACTGTGGTGAAACAGCACTATCCACCCATAGGCATTTAAAAGCCCTCCCAAAATAAAACCCCAACACCAACAAAGCAGCCTTTGGTACTTGGGAATACTGTGACAGCTGCAACCACAGTACATGAGGCTGAGCACAGGGTGAGGCTGTGTGCTGAGAAAGCAGTCCCTTCCTGCAGGATGAAGAGCCCCAGTGCACCAAAGTTGTGGACATTCCAAAGTCTGGGCATATAATTTAGCTGCAGACCTACCCCAAGTAGTGTGTGTGCAGCCTTTTGCAATTCATCTTGCATTATTTAAGACTCAGAAACAAGTAGTATGTCTGTGCAGCTGCTAATACACAATGCTGAATGCCTAAGGAAGACTTCATGGAGAAATCCTTGCTTCCCCAAGCAGAAAGAAGGGCTTTTCAAAGAGGGGAAAAAGCAAAAGTAACACCAGTTCACAATGTCAGGTGGAGACCAAAGCGGGATTAAAAAATCTGAAGTGAAAAAATTGCAAAGTTCTTTTTGCTAGAATACTGCTTCCTGAACACATTTTATCAACAGATGGTTTTAAAAATTTCTTTCTCCATATATGAATTTAAATTCAGGAAGCTAATCTATTTCTTTTTTCCTTCTATTTCCTTCTATTCTTTTTTTTTTCATTTTTTTCTTTTTTTTTTTTGACACATTCAAGTTTTCTCAGTCTCAGCTGTGATTTTTAACTAGTCTTACAGATTTTATCTGTGGAGCTGTGTGAGATTCTTTTACTGATTCTATAACACAATTTCATTTTCACTTGGAATACTTTTATATGGAGGTGTTTAAACATTCTTTTTTTTTAAAAAAATAGGAAATACTCTGAGGTATAAGCATGACATATTCAAGGCACTCCTAGAAGCATTTGATACATTAAAAATCCCAAACAGTACCTTATTCTGAGCAACTTAGTAATGTCTACTGGATGTGCTGTTTTCCTCCCAGTTTAGTTGTAGCAGTCACAGTATTGGTCTGCTTGACCACACACACAGAAAAAAGGATTATGAAAATGTATAACTTTTTCAGTAATTGTTAATGCAGTATAGCTCTTACCCAAATCACAGTGAAAATTAAAGAACATCTTCAGTTTAAACAGTTAAATAGGTGATTTGTAATATTTTTGAGGAAAAGCAAATATGTTGTTCCTTGCCTCTTCTCATTCTAAAATATCTTCACAACCTCTTTTTCTTATTTTGCAATATGGAAAACCAGAAATCTGAGTTACAAACAGATTACAGGTATCCAGATCACTCTAATGCATTATGGGATGCCTTTTGGAAAAAAATATATTGAAATTTGTGTTCAAAGATGGTACTAATTGCAGAAATAAAATGGAAAAAGAAAGTGTCGCAAATCTGAGGAATCATCTGGTTTAGTATCCTCTGAATGATCAACAGCAGATGGCATCACTTGCCTGCAGCAGAGTTCCTTCTAAATCCACTGCATTTCTAGTTCATTGTGACCTAGATCCTACGGCATCAGATACCTGAAGCATCTAACTCCCCTTCAGGCTCTCAGGAAAGGTTGACCCTGTTTGTCCACACAGATCAGAACCACTTTCATAAATGACCTCACGGCAGATACTAGTTTTCATAAAATTTCTGTACAACTGTTAATCAAAGGAGCTGGGCAGGAGTGTAGGTATGAATCCATTTATGTTTTGCAGACTTTTGAAAGGTAGAATTTATAAATCATTCATTAACAAATAGTCAGTGATTAGGGGACCTTTTAAAGAACACAGAAGCTTAACTAAAATCAAAGGGCAAATCCACGGGCAGCATGACTTTCAGCTGCCTGCAGGGAATTTGAAAGAGGCTGGGCTTGAGCCTGTTGGATGGCACAAACTTATCTGTGCTTTCCCTACATTTTTATCAAATTCATTTGAGAACAACTTGTTGATGCTGACAAGGCAGCGTTCTGAATAGGAATTTCTTTGATAAGCTTAAGAGTTGCTGCATATACAGCTAATGTCAGTGTCTCCTTCTTGGTTTGCACAGATCTTTTCTGGAAGGTCTGTGTCATGGTTTGGATTTATCTGTTCTTTGGTATCATATAATTTGAGGCTATTCTTTGTTCAGCTGAGGCTAAAGCTAACAAGGCTGACTTGAGAGCTCACCCAAAGTTTTCTTTCATCTAACTGGGCACCACCTTCTCAACTGGTCGTCTGATAACCTGCAGAGAAAAAGGCCCTGTTCAGCTCATGCTTGACTAGTGCAGAAGTCTCCTGGATTTCTCTAAACTAGAAACAAGGGACGGAGACATGAAGGAAAGAACAGTGGGCTTAAAGTGTGGTGGTCAAGCCCTGCATTTTCTATATTTTTTTTTAATCTTTTGAGAACTCAAAAGCATAATTGAAGACACATATGCAATTTCATTTAGAATTCTGAGTACTTAAAAATATCCTGCTGGGGATTTTAAGATTAGCTAAAGTGGTATCTTCTGTTGAGACAACAGCCAAACTGCCACCCAACTGCTTGCTCACTCCTCAGCAGAATATGTGGAGAAGACAGGAAGAACAGGAATGAGAAAGATGAGGTGGGAATAAAGATAGGGACATTGATTGTGTGTAGAGCAGGCTTGACTTGCGGAAGATTACCCTAATTTATTGTCAGTTGAAATAAAAATAATTACTAATTTAAGTAATGGGACTAGAAAAGAAACATCAAGCTAGCACCTTTCCTGCCTGGCTTCCACACTCAGCTTCACTCCAGGCTCTTCTACCTACCCCCATTCTCCTGAGCAGTGCAGGTGGGATGGGAATGGGGAGTTACCATCCATAACCAATCTGCTTTGCTGCTCCTTCCTTCTCACTCTTCTACTCAGCTTTAGTGTGGGCTTCTCCACAGGCAGCAGTCCTGTCAAGAAAATCTGCTCTAGCATAGGTTCTCCGCAGGTGGCAGTTCCTTCAGGAACATCCATCTGCTCTGGTGTGCTCTGTGGGATGCAGGGAAGATCTGCTCTGCCATGGATAACCTCCTCCTTTTTCTCTTACCCTGATATTCCCTCTCATGTTTCTTACTCCTTTTTTCCCCTCTTTCCTTCTCCCTGTGGCTATTTTTGTCCTTTTTAAAAATAAGTTTTTTGGTCAGCAGATAGGTTCAGCTGTGTCCTGGCAAGGATCCCTTGCAGAGCTGGAGGGCCTGGCTGTTTCCAGCATGGGAAGGATCCTCACCTCATCCCATAAAGGGCACACTGTTGCCACCATCACTACCAAAACCTTGCAACTGCATCCAACACACCTAGTATTATCTAGTGTGGACTGAGTTTTAATGAAATCTCTTGTTTCAGTGCTATTTTACTTGTGTACAAGAAGATATACTGAGTGGTTTATGGTTGGGTTTGTCCTCTAGTGGAATAGTTTGGATAGACCTCTGGTAATTTACCTATTGCCCATGCTTGAGCTAGTTCAGCCATTAAAGCTGACTTCTTAGGGGAGAAGTCTAGAAAATTCTGGTCTGTGATTCTGACAGTTTCAAAACTATGGGTTTTTTTTTAAAAAAAGTTATAGTTGTGTCTATATGTATCTTAATTTTCTAGCATGGCAATATCTAAAATGTAATCAGCCTGGGAGTTAGCAATGTCTGCAAAGAGTTACTGCATTGTGGTTTTGTTCTGCTGGTTGTATCATATACTCAGATTGACTCCATCAGCCTTACAAGAGTTATTGGAGATTTATACTGTTCTAACAACACTAAGCCTGATCACATGTCTTCAGTTACTGTGAGCGCTGTTGTAACTGCTTCAAAACAACAATCTGATTTAATGAGAACAACACTGCTGTCATTTATGGGTCTGCTAGAAAGAACAAGCCCTGTTTTTTTCCTGGCTGGACTGGGGTGTGGAATAGCAATTGTATCACAGTATTGCATAAGTAGGGGACAACAAACCAACACATGGCGCTGAAGCTGACAGCAGTTTGTGTACTTCCTTTAAAAAATAACCCCAGCAAAAGGGAGAACAAATAAGAACATTTTCCCAGGAACTGTTAGAAGAAAACATCATTGTTGGACAACTTTTCTACCTATATTCAAAATGAATTCACCAGTCTTTTGTTGCCTTCAAAGATGCATGGTTGCATGATAAAGAAATGCACAATCTATTTAAGATACAAAAGCAGAGGCAGGTTTAGTAGGCTGTTGAACCTGAGCTGTAATCAGAGGGGCTTCTGGTACTTGGTATATAAGGGGATTAAGTGTATCTCCTCTGCAGTATTTGTCACACTTCTTATCCCAACAGAAGCACCATATGTCTGAGGTAAGTTTTGTTTTTCATCTTTTTCATCCTCCTGCTTTATATTTCTAAACCATGGTGCTTCAGATACTAACTTAAAATACAGTCTACAGGGTAATACTTGTGGGCAGTGATTTTTCACAGCTCGTCAAGCCAACTTACATTATTTTTCAAGGGAAGTACATACATGGAGCATAAGGCAGAATTTGATCTAATTTTCACTTCTGGCTTGACAAATGTTTATTTTCCTTTGGCTTTTGAAAACAAACGATCTCCATTATATGTCTAGATAGTTCTTTCAGCTTATAATATTTTGGAACTATTAATATTTTTCTTTGGACTTAAGCGTAGAATTTCCCGAAACAATGCTTTTGCAAAAAGGTTTATCAAACCCTTCATATCTTTTAACCAGAGACGGCACTTCTGTCTCTATTTTTTAATGTCGATACTAAAAGTAAAATGCTGTTCTGTTGTAAATGTGTGACTAAAATTTTTAAGATAAATTGAGAGACCATAATTTTTCAGTTTTAGTAGTCTTACATTTCACTTAATTTCACTTAAATGTCATTAATTTCAGTGCAACTGTCAATGCTGGGCACCAGTGAGAATTCAGGAAAATCTCAAGGTGTTTCTCAATTGTAACCCAACATTTTGGCAGTACAGTAAAATAATCTGTTAACTATTTTGGAGGGATTCTTCTTTTTTAAGGAAATTTTACTCTTTTCCTTGGCATTTAAGGAGCAGTTTAATTTGCTTTTTCATATTATAAAATAATTACCAAAATAGCTGCATTTACCTCTCTTCATGATACTGGGTACTATATGGTTGGTGTAAGAGCTCCCTCTTAAGGTTTTATTTTAAATCTCAGCTTAAGAAAACGAAAAGGAAATTCCACTTCTTGTCCAGGCTTTATAAACATATTCAGTTGAACAACATTACATGATTTTTAAACAGCAGGATTTTATGGAAAGAAAGCCATCAATTTTACCAATGGTTAAAGCATGAGAATGTAATAGATTTATTATAGATTTTATAGACTTGCTTAAGTTTGTTTTTACAAAAAATTATACTTTTAATAGCAGCCTGATAAACTGCATAACTTAAGCTCCTGTTTTATATAGGAGTAACACAGCATTTTCACTTTTGTAGCTGCATTTTATGCAGCCAACAATGAGGTGCTGGTCTGTGTCTCATGGGCGGGTGCTCAGTGCTGTGCTAGCTCTCATATATCCAGCTGCACTTAAGGTATTAAATAGCTCTGTTGCAAACACAATTTAGCACAGCATTGTATAGGATCGTGTTATATGAGATTTCTCTTGAATAACTTAAGTGGTCTTCATTAAAAAATCAGCTGGACTAACTGAGCAGCTGACTTGGAGGATAATATTAGAAGTTTGCATGAACTTTTCTTTGTCTATATTAATTTTGGATATAACTATTAAATAATATTTAATGATAGTTAATAATAAACATATCATAACCAGCATTCTGAAATTTATGTCTGTACTAGTCTCCCATTCAGCATTTCTCATGGGATAGCATTCTACACACAGAAATAAAAAAATTGGTAATACTTTAAAAGGAAATGTTAAGCCCTGTTTTTAGCATTCAGAAATTACAAAAGAAATCTTTGTGGGCGTTCATATCAGAGCATTTGGCTTTCAGAGATGAAAATGCTATATACGTGCATAGAAAAGAAATTGTTTGGTTGCAAACTAATGGAATTGTTGTGGTCATTATTACAAGTAAACACTAATTAAATAGTTTGAGACCATCAGTGAGGGTACTGGGCTGGAAACACTTCTCACTGTAAAAACTCTCTATATAATTTTTTTTTTTTTTTTTGTCTATCACTGCTGTTACTCTGGATTTGCAAATGAGAGAAGTATTTTGCCCATAGTCTAGGTAGAAATATTCCATATTCTTGAGAAAACAAGAATGGGTCAGAACACGCGTATATTATTGATTTTTCTAGTTCTTACTCTCACACTATTCGTAAATACAATTTGCAGAAAAACAGACATTAGATTTATGACAGAAAAAAAGTCAATTAAAATGCCTAGTACTATGCTTTTGGAGTTGGAATACTCTTCCAACTTATTTGTAAATAGGAAGCCACTAATAAATCTGAATTGGCTCATGAGTCAAGCATCCTATTTATAATTGCCACCTTCCAAGTCTGCACAGTTGGAAATTCTGTCACTAAGAGCAAAAATGTTTTAAAGAAAAGTTTCCACCATTTTTACTTCATAGGAATTTAATAGCTGTGTAAGGAAAACACTGTTTCCTTATAACTGTGTGCAGACCCTGAAATCTTTTTGTCAGTGACAGCTAGAAAGGAACATTGTAAATTATAAATGAACGTTGCCAACAAAGTTCCTGAGGTAGCCATGACTTCTGAGAGGGTCTGAGGATTTCTAACACCTGAAATACTGCAGAGAAAAATAGAGCAGCCATATTTATTTAAAGTTTATCTGAATCTGCTACGAGGAAATGACCTTGTCACAGTGCAGTGTCTGTTTCTCTTAGGGATAGACTTGTGGTTAAATAATCCTAGTTTTCAGAAGAGCTAGGCAGATTCAGCTTGACTTGCCTGAGAAGGAGGAGTGGAACTGTATGTCCTGATCAAAAGAGCTCTCATCATTCAGCAGAAAAAAGGTCATCATTGGCATCTCTGGCTGGCTTAAAGTTTGCAGGTTCCACTTTGCACAAGAACATGTATGGGCAAATTCCCTTCAGGTGGAATAGACAAGTCAATGGCTGCAGGACAGAAGAAACCTGGGTCACAGAGAAGTGTTCAGACATTTAGGAAACTGAAGCAGAAACTGAATGGGCCTGTGTGTTTATTGGTGGGGCTCCAGGACTTAGGTATAGCATGAAATAAGCAATAAGTTTGAAGACTTAAATTTTGGACCTGCATCCTAAATATGGAAAGTAAATGGAACTCTACACCCCTAAAGTTTTTTCNGAGGGGGGGAGAAGATGTAGTGGGGTTTCCCTTTTGGGGGGGGGGGGGGCACAATTGTGATTGAACCTTTTTTTGTTCTGCACCATAGTTTTATTCTGTATTTATGATAAGATGCAGAAAGTATCGTGTGTGATAATTTTTCAACAAATCAAGACTTCACTTCAGAAGTAGAAAATATTCTGTATTTATGATAAGATGCAGAAAGTATCGTGCATGATAATTTTTCAACAAATCAAGACTTCACTTCAAAAGTAGAAAAGTAGATGTGGCTTAAGAGAGGTAAACATATTATAGTCTAGCCAAAAGAAATAAAGCTCCTAGGATGGGCAGGTTTATTACCAAGTGTTTGGTGTAGCTCCTGTAGTAACAGATCACAGCAATTGTAATTTATGCTCCAGTAATTTCCTGCCTCTTTGATGACATCTATTTTGTAATGGATTGTCAGGTGGAACCAATTGTCTTTTGTCTCTTCCAATTCCAGCATAATTTCACTTCAATGTGGTTTTGGGTTTGTATTTTTTTTTAGCCTACTTTTTTTCTTGTTTAAGCATTCGTGATTGTATTGCTTTCCACTTCTGTGATTCCAGCCTACAAAAGTGATGCTTAAAGTCTGATTTTACAACCAGGCACGAGAATTGGTTCCTGAGTCTGTGTAAATTATTTTCTTGGTTTCCTAAGCAATTAAGTGTAGGATTTCAATTTTTGTTTTCAAGATTATTACTTTCCTGAAAAAACTCTTGTGCATCCCATTCTCCTCACACTGCAGTATCACATCACTACTAATTTAAATACGGAGGAAAACAAGTTTAGGCAGAATGTGTAGAACGAGTAGGCCAAAACTGGCTTGTCTCTGATGAGAGTATCTTCAAAGTTGGGTTGATTTTGCTTGATACAGGATTTGTAACCTGAGCAGGGACTGTTAAATGTAGCCCAGTAATCTCCTGCATCTGTGTCAAAACCAAAAGTAACTGAAACTGGATGGCAAAAGGAGGCTTCAGTCTCACAGAAAATACTTCTAAAGAGAAGATATCTCAGTCACTTATTTACTCATTTTCCAAAAACATGCAGAGGACATAATAAGGATATGCAATCTTACCAAAGACAGCCCAAGTTCAGCTTTGTTAAGCCTGGAGTTTTTTAGATCTAAAGAATTGTTTGTAAATATAGTTTGGTAGAAAAAGCTTAATAATTTGTGAAGCAGATTCTGATGTGGTTGCTTGCAATAGTAAGGAAGTGGATTTTATCATCCTCACATTCTTCTAGTCTCATTCCTAACTACATTTTTCTCTTTTATTGCAGCCCAGAAGATGGTGAAATCCATCCTGAAATCTGTAGGCTGTATATCCAGTTGCAGTGTTGCTTAGAAATGTACACAACAGAAATGCTGAAGTCCATATGTCTGCTGGGATCGCTGCAGTTTCATAGGAAAGGTACTGTATTGCACAAATACACAGGTATTTTAGAAAAAGAAACCCCTTTTGGGGCATGCCTGGGCATTCATAAAGACAAAATACTGTCCTGATTTTGGCTGGGGTAGAGTTTATTTTCTTCATAGTGGCCATCATGGAGCTGTGGGTTGGATTTTCCCTGGAAACAGCGCTGATAATACAGGGAGGTTTTAGTCATTGCTAAGCCCACACGAGGTCAAGGACTTTTCTGCTCCTCACTCCACCAGCAAGGATGCTGAGGGGGCCCAGGGAGCTAGGAGAGGACACAACCAGGACAGCTGATTGCAGCTGACCCAAGGGATGTCCCAGACCATATGGCATCATGCTCAGCATATAAAGAGGGGGGAAGATGAAGGAAGGTGAGGACATGCAAAGTGATGGCTTTTGTCTTCCCAAGTCATTACACATGAGGTAGCCTTGTTTTCATAGGGATGGCAGAACACCTGCCTACCTATTGGGAGGGGGGAATAAATTCCTTGTGTTGCTTTGTCTGCATGTATGGCTTTTGCTATCCTTGTTGAACTGTCTGACCTCAACCCAGGAGTTTTCTTACTTTTGCCCTTTCAGTAGTCTCCCTCATCCCACCAGGGCTGATCAAGTCATCAGTACTGTGGGGCTTTACTGATGTTCAAAGTTAAACCACAGCAAGCACCAAACTGTAAAATGAATTATATATATCTGTAGATAGGTTTTCAGTTACTAAAAAAGAGCTCTATTTCTGTTTATCATCATTCTTACAGAAGTGTGTCTTACCAGGTATGTATCACTAATGCCCTCACCAGTTAAAACTCTGATTATTTTTAAAAAAGAGCAGTTCCTTAAGTTTTAGCTGTCATTAGTCAGACAAGTAGGCAAACAGTAATGTTATTAGGTGTATTTGTTGGGCAAGACATGTTATTAATAGTGCTGCTGTTGCTATTAGTTTTCTTATCTCATTGCTGTTTCCAGTAAATTGTTCTTATCTTAACCTGTGATCTTCACCTTTTGTGCCTCCAATTCTCAACTCTAGCCTGCCCCAACAGAAAGAGGGGGAGAGAGTGGCCTGTGGTTTGGGAGAATGTCAGTGATAGCACTAAATTGGGGAGTATCATTCCTAAAACACCACCATAGCAAAAGGTAGATAAATATGGTTCAAAAGATGCCCACCTGTTCAAAAGCAGATACTAGACTCAGAAGTGAAAGATGTCCTCACTTCAGCAAAAATGCACCTCTCTAATCATTTCATACTCGATTAGCTGCCTACTCAAAGAAAAATGCAGAAATGCTGATAATTTACTGAATAGTTTACCTAGTTACCCCATGGCTCAGTGATGGCTCAGGCTGATTAGGGCTGTGTCTGTGCTGATTGTAACCACTCTTTCCCCAAATAGTATCTCATCAATAAAAAAAAACAGGTAAAGACAAGACAGAGTTCTGTAATGAACTGTAATAAAGGTCTTGAAATGAACCTGTTGCATTTCCTGTCATGCTAAAAGGTCTTCTGGTGTACTTTTCATGTCTATCTGTAGAATGCTGCTAAAGCCAGGGATATTTTTATTATGAAAGTAAGAATGGGAGATTTGTAAATGCTTAACTGAGCTTCTCAATTATTTTCTCAAGTCAAAAATAAGTCTATAAAATAGGAAGAGAGAGAATTAGCAGAGCCACTGTAGAACAAGATAATAGTAGCTGTCAAAATGAGTCAGATTTAAGATTTAAGACAGATTGTGCTGTATTTCCTAGCATTGGCAACAGTTGTCAAACCATCCTCTGAACTGCTGAAAGTAAACATCTCAATGTCTTGTCTCTCCCTTGCCTCTCCTCTCATCGCCTCTGAATGGAATCCACATTAATAACTGAAACTAAACATCAAACAATTAGATGTCTGAAGTTGGATAAGAGGAGTTGCAGTTTAGTTCCTGTCTGGCAGCACTTTGATAGACATCAGTTTCTCAACTCACCACAGAGACAGTCATGGTAGCTATTCTCTCCTTGCCAAATAGAGTGTTTTAGAGATAAACACAGTAACTTGGCTCCAAGCTTCTGTGACATTCTTTGGAAAAAATGCATAGTAGGCAAAAACTATTTGAATATCCAATAGACAAATGCTTTTTAAAATTAAATATTTAGTATTGGCAACACCTGGAAGCATTGCAAGGGCGTCATGCAATGATGGAAATTCCAGTCCTGTCTTAATTGTTTTTTCACCATGAGGGTAAATGCACAGTAGGCAAGCACCCAAAGGGGCTGTGAAATACCCATTCTTGGAGATACTGATAACTCACATAGTCCTGAGCAGTCTGATGCAAGCTGGCCCTTTACACTGGATGGCTCTGCAACCTATTTATTCTGTGTTCTGACAGAACATACCATTTTCAAAGGGGCATTCTGCACCTGTACTTTTTGTTGATTTCTTTACTTACAGAGAATGACATTTTAGTGTAGTTGAAGCACATAAATTTATCTCTAGGGAGGAAAGAGACAATAACTTCACTATTATAAAAGATACTGTGATGCTTCTGTATATAGGTTTTTTGTTTCTCCACCTTCTTAGTTTTTCACAGGTCTTTCATCATCTGAGTGAGCATATTAAAAAAAAAGCTGCTTGTGTACGAAGAGTGCTGCTCTTACAATCGTTGCTTAACCCCTAAATGTGCATGTCTGATGTTCTTGTTGTGTCTTGAAGCTAATTTCCGAGAGTGATTTTTTCCATTTGGATGTAATATTTCCCTTCTCTAGCCCTCTTACCTGCCAGACAACTTGTTTGTTAGGTTTTTAAACCTCCCATGAGATTTTACCAGTTCATCTTCTTACTCAGGAGGCAGCAGAGCTTCAAGTAGAATGACTTGCAGACTGTTCTCGGCAACCTGTGGGTTTTAAATAATAATGTGGGTATTGGTACCTTGATCAGAATTTATCAAACGAGCTATAGAACTGATAAAACTAAGGCAGCGTGCTGATGGTGATGTTCTTTTCCTGAGAGAAACTCAGCCAGTAGGAAAGAGATGCCATACTAGGAAAGAGATTTTTTTCAAGTAAACACCACACAAAAATTTGAAGGTTTGAGCTCTGGGTCTTTTGACTGCCTTTTACAGGACATATCATCTTCTCATATGTCCTTATCTTTCTTTTCAACTGGACAAATATTTCTCTATTTGCTATATATATATATGTATATATATGTGTGTGTCTATATATATATATATATATATATATATATATNATATCTATCTATATATATCTCGTCCTGTGGAGAAATGTCTTGCATGTTTACAGTGCTTTAGAATAACTTACTGATGTCATAGAATCTCTACTAGAAAAGTCAGATGGTCTGTTATTTCGTTGAGATTTAACTGCCACAGTGGGGCCAAAAGCCATAAATATTTGCAGCTGTGTTATGCAGTAAGTAAGCTGAGGTAAGTGCTCTAAAATATTTTTTTTGTAAGATACATACACTTCAAAAGCCCAGTGTTGAGAATATATAATGGTTCAACAGTTCAGCATTCAGGAAGTTTGCAAAGTGCACAAGGAACCATGCCTAAGTATCTTTAATTCAAACATTTTGTAGTTACTAAGTCTTTGGTTACCTGATCATTTATTACTCCTCCTTTCCATAATCCCAGGAGTTCTGGCTAACTAATACACATATAAATACTTACTTGGACATACATCTTTATTTTATCCTAATTGATTAGTATTGTGTATTTTATTTATTGCACACCATGAAGAAAAAGTTAGTTATGTCATTGTAATTTGAAATGTGTATGTCCCACGTGACATGTATTAAACACAGGTGAGGGCAGAATGATACCAGCACTAACCAAAGTGATAGATACCTGTATAGTCATGCAAAAAAGGCAAGAATTGAGTCTTACAGGAAAATCAAGCATGCATACTACTTGTATTTCATACTACTTGTGTAAGAAGTTCATATAGTTAATGATTGTATTTCCAGTATGTGTTTTGTGATAACAATATGTATGTCCTTAAAATAGTAATTAAAGGTGATAGTTTATGTTACAAACTATAAAAAACAAACCCTCAGTTCAGTGGAGAGATTTTTTTGCTTTTTGGCTTTGTTTAAATGACATGCTTCTTAGAGTCTTGAAAGGGAAAGAAAGGATGGTTGTGCTACAATCTCAGTGTTCTATTTAAAGACTGGTAGATATGTGTTATTACTTACACGTACCACTTATACAAGAGGGATAAAGATGCAAGAGGTAGAAGAGCACACAGGTATGAGGAAACAAAATCAAGAGACTCACCCATTCTTATTTGGACATTATGAAGAAATTGAGGAATGGAAGAAAAACAGCCATGGATGGAGGGTAACACAACTTCTACCACAAAATTGTTGCTCCTATTGCATTTTCCTTAATAATAGTATTTCCAGTGAGACAGTCTCCAAGTTCTGCAGGTCCCAAGTGTAAGTGAAGAATTAAATTCATCAATACGGCTGTTAGCTTTTTTACTTCCTACACAATTCCCATTCCTCTTCCTAGGTTTTCCTGCCCGTGTACTTTAGCTGTGATATATAGCTTGTGCATTTATCCTTAATTGCCAGGTTAGAAACCTGATGTAAACACTGCTCTCTTTTCAAGAGGGGGTTCTCTCAATTTTGTAAGTCTGGTATTCTGCTCAAAGATTTCTAGTTCCTCTGCCGTGAAATCTTACTAGCACTGAGGGACATACACTTCTTTGTCTTTTCATTTTTTTCATTCATCACAGTTTCTGTGCAAATTAGGTGATGACTAAGAGAAGGTGCTAGGGTTGCATGACAGAAGCAAGCACAGAAATCACCTCAGAAGCAATAAAAGGGCCACAATAGGTGAGGCACATAAAAACAGATGATGTATGTAACCTTACTGAACTCACAATTTTCTGCCCTCTTATTTATCCTCACTCAAGTTTGATCTTCAGCATTATTTAACTAGATTGATTCAATAATTTCCTATCAAAAGCATTTTCTGCTTCTTAAAGTAAAAAGAAAAGAAAAAAAAGCTGAATTACTAGTGAGAAATGGAAGAATACATCATTGCAACTAAAATTATTAAAAATCTTTCCACAGACTAAATTGAAAGTAAAATTTGGGGTTCGTACCCATTTTTCTAAGTCTCTATGAAAGAAGATATCCTTACCAGCCACTGTAAGGATGAAAAGATTTAGAAGCTTTTGTTTCCCTACAGGCTGTGACCACGGTAGAAATGTTAAGCCTGAGTCATACATTATTCAGGCAAAGCCTTTATTATTAGCTGACTCTTTAACTGCTTTCAAGAGACTGAGCAAATGATCTGAAATTCAAGAAAGACTTCATGAATTGCTCACAATACAACAGAATTACTGGTAAAGAGCTTTTTCCAGTTGAAAAGAGATCTGTGTCATTCATTCTGCCAAATCTGCAAGAGCTTGTCTTTGTGCTGACAGAAAGAACATTATGTCTCTGCTTCTGTTCCCAAGCTGAGAAAAAAGAACCTTTACTATTATTTCGTCTACTGCTGTTACTGTCTCCACTGAAACACCTTTCATGTCTCTGAAGGATGCATCTCTTCAGCATGTCGCCAAAGGTTAGGTCAGGGTTCCACCATAATACTTAAAAATAATGGAACAATCTACTAATGTCCTGTTTCATGAGTAATGCCTTGTGATATCAGTGGCAAATTAGATGGTTTACCTGAAAACTTTTTAGTGAAAAAGTAGTATGTGAGATATTGGTAACATTATGTTGTGTAATGCTCTTTCCCTTCTTGTGATGGAAAAAAATAATGAAGCTTATATGACTGTACAGTGAAAACTGTAACATATGAATCACCTTAAAATAACAGCATAAGCTGCAATTAAGGACAAGAAAAAATTGGAAGTTAAACCTGCAGGGTGATAGAGAGTAAAACATGTAGTCTGTGAGGCAGGCTTAGTCTGCTATTCCACAGGCAGCTGAGTCATCTTTCAGCATAACAGCTTGCAACCAACAGAAAGGTCTTGGTCTCTTTCTGTCTGTCTCCCCTCCCTTATAATGACTTAAATTCTTCTTCCTTTCCACTGCTTTTGGAAAAAGGAGTGATATCCTCCTTTTCTGGAACTTGCTCCTGGACATGCAGAGTTTTTGAGAGACCTTACTTAAACTGCTTCATCAGAAAACATCACTTTTTGTTTTTTCTTTTGTTGGAGTGATCTATCATTTCAATGGCTAAAGTGGATCACAGAACAGTTTGGCAAAGCACAAGTTAGTGGATGTCAGTAAACAGCAAAGAAAGGATACAGGAGATTCTTTTATAGAGGCCAAACTTGTTATGGTCAGGTCATGCACTCTCTAGGATTCATTTAGGTAACTCTGGGCTTCCTATTGGCTTCAGAGAGCATTAAAACAAAGCAAGGATCTTCTGTAACATAAGCAACATCTAGTTTGAGACAGATAGCTAAGAATAGCTTTTTTTTTCCCCCCCCAAAGGAATAATTTACCAGAATGCAACTTCTTAGATAACTTACCCAAAAATATTATCTTATGATCCAGGAATTTCTAGATCTTAAAAAACAAGGTTACCTGCCTGGTAGCAGGGATATATGTTTGTGATGTGGAAGAGCTGTATACCATGGTCTGCAGTCTTGGTCTCTGGTGTCCCAAAAAAATGGGCTGACTGACCACTGCTTGCTCTATTAGCTGGTCTTGTTTTTCATGTACTTTGTCAGACCTTACAGGAGCTACTCAGATTTGTCCTAATGTCAAAATTTTTCCAATTCCAAAAATTGCAAAATGAAAAAACATTTCCTACTCAACTTTCTGTACTACTGGTTTAAATGTTGACACTTGTCTGGGATGCACTCCAGTGTGAATTTTTCTTCTGTATTTGGTGCCAGAATTGTACTTGCCAGTACAGAAAAGGAATGCTATCAGGTAGTCCAAAGGAGATTTGCAGATTTACCAAAATATTCTACCAATGGTTAACTCTCTTGCATGCTTCATTATCATGATCCAGTCCTTTATCCCATTCTCTTCCTCACAAAAACCCTGAAAGATCTGTCACGAAGCCCCTCCTTCAAATTTCAACACTGTATGTAATTTTTATACAGGGAGCATGAATTAGGTAGGTGTCAACATAGAAATTCGGAATGTAACGCATTTGGGCTGTGGGTGGTGGCAGCTTTATGTTGCTGTTAAATCATGAAGTACAAAATTTCATATTTTTGCCTTGTGTTTTCCCTCAGTATTGCTGTAGTGCTTGGAGACATGGATTGCAGTGTTCTCCAGTGTCAGTGTTTTGAAGTTGTTTCTGGAATTTGTGTTGTACTTTCCTCACTTATTTTGTTCTGTTTTGTCTTCTGGCTTTTATTTTGTGTTCCATGAGAGCCACTGGAGTTTAATTGAACCCTTTGAAATTGGTAAGAGTAACATATGGCAGCACTCTGATCTGTAGCTTGGTGTGGTCTGCTCTGCTTCTGAACAGTTCTTACTCAGAGTTTGCATTTAAGCAGTCTTTTTCTCCATTTGTATTGTGCAAGGTCAGGTTCAAAGCATCAATTAGATCATTTGGGTATCCATTTTAATCAGTAAATAACAGAGATACATGCTTTGTTTAAATATTTTAAAGGAAAAGAACCTTCTGGCCCACCCAAGACCTTAGATACTAAAGCGGAGGAGAATTCTGAAGTACCTATTTTAGAAGACACATCATTATCACCAACAGATATTCAACAGCATCTCTGGCAGGTTTCCACAGATATTGATAACACTGAAAGGTATGTGTAGCACTTCATTCCTAAACAAGCAAATTTCTTTCTGGGATGTGTTTAGTCTTTTTTAATTCAACAGCTGGTGTTGCTACTATTAAAATCATAAGTAAATGAAATAACGTTCATTTCCTGAGAACTTCTCTGGTACAATTTAACAGAGTTTCTGATTTTCTGAAATATGCCAGACTCCAATTCTGCATTTCAAAATCAAAAACACAGAATCTAATTCATTTCAATTAGTTCTGCCCATAGTTTTAAATTTGGAAGTTTTAGGAGGGGAGGGGAATGTTGTAGTGGTGTTATCTCTTATCTTATCTATCCCCTTAACTGTGCAGTTGAAAGACTAAAATGAGACCCTTTACTAGAGAGTAATCCTGATGGCCAACATTTCTTTGTGAAAGGTCCTATTTTGAGCCTTTATATATTAAGTTCCTGCTGAGATTTGAATTGTTACCAGAGCTTTTTTACATAAAGCCAAGTTCTGTTCTACTGGGCCATAATGTGGAGAATAAACAGAGCAATTTTTCACTAATCATGCTGCTGCATTTCTGAAAACCATTATATGCGTAGATGAATGAAGCAAGACCATATGGTTTTAAACCCTGAAAGCATTAAGGCATTACAAGCCTGTGGGTCTGCCATCTCTATGTGTAAAATGGAGACCATTTGGAAATCTCTGGCCTCTTTCAAAACATATCAAAATGTATTTTGCTTTTGGAGATGATGTGTTGTTACTATATTTTCCATCATCTGCCTTTCAGAAAATCTAATGCCAGGGTCCTCCCAAGGCAGGTGAGAGTGGATAGCCCTGTTTCTAAAATTTTCATTTAATGTTGAGTATCGTGGGTTAGTTGCACATGTTACCATTTTCTTCTGAACAGTGAAATACATTCATGGCAAAATCTACAAAATGCTTGTAAGGGGTATGAAGATGATATTAGTACTAGCTAATATTAATTTTCAGACATACTGTGTATTTTGCCATTAGGATCTCGTTGTGCCCCCAAAGGCTTTTAACATGAAATATTCAAGTGCCAGAATAGGTCATAAATTTGAACCAGAAAAGGTTAGTATCAGACTTCTATGAAAGTGCTCTCCTATCTTCTGATACATGTATGTAAACCAAATGCTTGCTCAGTAGATTTTGGTATTTATTGCTCCATTGTTTTAGCATATAAAGCTATACTATGACCCACTCCCATGCAGTCTTCAACTGTTGTTCCATTATTTCTTTTTTAACTGTTGTGTCCACAGAGATATGAGAGAAATGAAAAACCTTTTAAGTAAACTCAGGGAGACTATGCCTTTGCCACTGAAAAATCAAGGTAGGTTTTGAAGTTTTTTTATTTAATAAAAATTACGATAATTGAAGGATTTTCATTTCTTTATATACAAAAAATCTAGGGTTCTTTAATGGAAACTACGAAAAGAAAAATCTAGGCAAAATCTGTTTCCTGTTGATTCAGTGGAGCCAGAATCTAGTGTTTGATCTTTGGCCTCTTGAGTTTCACATGAGGAATTCTGGAATTTATAGATACAGTATCTATAGATAAAATAGTAGACTTTTCCTGGTGGTACAAAGGCAGAAGCACAACTACTTCCCAGTGTCTGGAGTCCTTAAAAGCAGTGAAGGTGCAAATTACACACACTATGACAGGGATCCTTCTGAGTGATGTGGTTTGCTTCACCTCTGCAAGGCTTGTAGATTCTGTGACCTGACACTGACTCTGCAGAAAAGCTGCTTTCCTTGAGTCTGCCACCTAGGCTGCTTTTCCCATCAGGCACCCCATAGAAATTCTGCACAGGTGGGCAGGATCTCCATCCTATGCATGTATTTAGCAATGGGCCTTCATTTTGTTGGCGTGTTAAATGCTCCACATCTGCAGGCACTCTCTTTGTTCCTGAGAACAGCATTAAAAATATAATAATTTTTCTTTTTGATTTCTTCTTGATAATGGGTGTTCGTTAACTGTGGTGGAATCTTTGCACAGTAGCAGCTGATGAAATGTACTGAATGTGTCCTAGATCTCATGCCAGGTAGCTAAGCAGCCTAGCATTCATCATAATATGCTAAGAGATGAATATTGAATGATTGTATTCATTATACAAGTAAGATTTTATGGCAGGATAGCTTGATTGAAAAGTATGTTGAAAGGAAAAAGGGAATGAATCACTTGTGATACAGATGTACCATTGTAAAGACTGGAAGAGTGATAAAAAGTCTAGGCTAATCTAGAAGAAAAGAATGTCCTGGAAATAAGGAAGGGAAAGACAAATTGGGGGGGATATAATGCATAGAGAATTAATACAGAACAGAGATAAAGGCGTACAGAATTCTTCTTTGTTGGTGTCTACATTGCCCTGAACACAGACCAGAAAATCACTGACCCCCTGTGCAGCAGGACAGGAAGCATCCCAGAGTTATAAAACTCTGAGATATGCCCCAGGATCAGGTAATCGTAATTATTATGGAGATCCTGTTAATTAGCATTGCAAGACTCTCAAATGAAAAATTCAGGTTATTAATTTGCTCTGTGCTTTATGGGATCTACCACATTACAGAAGGGGCTGCCAAGCATTGGAATGAATGCCCAGGGGGTGGTGGAGGTGTTCAAGAAAGGACCGGACCTGGCACTTAGTGCCATGGTCTGGTTGATGTGGTGCTGATCAGGCTGGACTCAATCTTAGACCTCTTTTGCAGCATAAATGATTCTGTGATTCTGAGATCACGTAGGTGCTGTTAGGACACATAAATGATACAATCTCTTTCCTGTGCACATGTGTACACGCTGGTGTTAAAATGTGGGGTTTTCCATCACAGATGATAGCAGCCTCCTCAACTTGACTCCGTATCCACTGGTAAGAAGACGGAAGCGAAGATTCTTTGGATTGTGTTGTCTTGTCTCAAGTTAGAAGATTAAGCACAGAAGCACCAAGGAAATCATGACTTTGATTAAACCACTGTTATGCGACCGCTGAAAAGATTAAAGTGGCTAATCTTGATTATAAAGTATATTTTCTACACTAGGCTATTTGTTTTTGTGTTCTGCTCCATCCCCCTTTTCAAATAAGGGTTTTAATACTTTCAAATTATGGTGATCAAAAAATGGCTGTGGAATAGATCTAGCATATGTAAAACTTTTTAAAGTATCTTTTGCATGCTTACTTTCAATCACTCAAAGAAGACACATGAATTATGGTTCATAGATAATTTTAGAGGGTTTTTTTTTTTAATTGTTGAGCTGCAGGTTAAAGTTTGTGCATAGTACAGTACTCTTACAAGTATCATATTAAAATCATACTCTAACAGTCTTTAAGCATAAGAGAACATTTGATCATTCTCTCACAGTCTTTAAGCATAGGAAATTATTTAAGAGCAAAACTATTAAAGTTCTAAGACATTCAAACAATATTGTAACAGAATTTGTACAAAATCTCCAGTTGCTTTTTGTGCTGTCATTTATATTTAGTCTTCCACAGTATCTCAACTTCAAAGCTTTATAGAAAAATATCTTAATTTATGATACAAAAACCATATATAAAAATAGTTAGGACTTGCAAATGCAGAGAAATCATAATATCTACAAACTGTACAATACTTAGAAGCAACAGATTTCCTTTTAAGCAAATAGTATATCTACAAGCTTTTGGAAAAAAAATTATTAAAAGAAAGTATATTAAAATAAACAGTGTAAAACACAACACCAACCCATTTTGTTGCCAGTAGAATTCAAAGCATGGTGTCTGCATATCAATAAGTATTGATCTTATAGGGCATGCCATAATTATCTCCAGCAGTAAGATATTAAACGTTTTACATTGTTAATAAAGTTTTTTATTTAAATTAAATGTCTTGTTTCTAGTTGTATTGCCAGACTATGTATTTTTTCTAATTTTGTTGTCAGAGTACTGCACAAATTTGTGACAATATTTCCATTTCAACAAGTATGTTTACAAAGACTGATTAAAAAAATATGCATGACTGCATTCTTTAAATAGCACAAAAAAAGGTAACTTCACTGTGTTTGAAGATTTCAGGTCATGAACTGTCCTTAGGTATACATATTTCTAAGCATCTGAAATGGGGAGATCCCTACACACACAGAACTGTGTGCTCGTGAGACAAACAACATTTTTAAGAAGAATGGAATCGAAGTCCACAGCACAATGTTTTTTTCAGAGTTAATTCTTTTAAGTTTTCTGCACATTTCTCAGGAACCTTGTGCTCACTAATCAGAGCTGTTGGCCCTAACAGGCAGCACTGACGTGTTTTCAGTAGAAGTCTCAAAGCAGTAGACTCACTCCATCCCCACAGATACACTACATTTTGCAACTGTTAAAAGTTTTGGAAAACAACAACTGGTGTCTAATGGCTGTTAAAAAGACTGTCTGCAAAGCTGATCAGTAGTTACAATTAACAAATTAGTTTTTGTTCAGCGTAAGTGAAAAAGACATTAATGCCAAAAAAAGTGTATGAATTCAAGACTGGCTGTACAGTGATGCCATGAGAAAGAAAGGGAGAAAGTAAGTTTCACATAAGATTTCTTTAAAAGTCCTGTTTTATTGGTACACAGAGAGAATCAGATGGGCAGATAAAGCAGTGACTTTCATTACCTGCCCACGTACCATCACAAGGAATTTCATATGAGAGGTTACATGACAGCTCATATCTCTGTGTTTTTACCATAGTTATTGCAGTGGAATATACATTAGTAAGACAAATGTATAAACATTTTAATTAACAGTATTAACCTCTTGACATCAGGCATACCACAATGAGTTCCCTAATTTCAGCACATTCTGTGATAGACTTGGATATGTTGTCTTCAAAGCCCTTGGAGATTGCAGTGTATTGATGTGTACAGTAAGATGCATCCTGGTACCTTTTATTATTCTGGAAACTTCAGGAGTGTTTCTTCCTCCTCAACTAAAGACTACTAAAATCACAGTCTGTGCTCATTTTGAAGCCTTTCTATAATTCTAAGCAATCTAGCATCTTACCTAAAGCCTTTTGTATTACACTTTCTACTAATCCTAATTGGACACATGCTGCAATTCCCAAGCTTTATGGCCACTTAAAGAATATTGGTATTCAAGGGTGAATGGAAGTTACTTAACAGATAGTGACATGAACCAAATCCTGGTAAGTGTCTGAATTGAAGATGTGTCAAGGGATAAATTGGTTTACTTTGGAATACAATGGATTATCTTTTACTAATTCAAAAGGAAACAAGAAAGCTGCTTTTTAAGCCCCAGCATGTTGCCGTGCATTTGAGATTTACTCAGGTCCTGCATGTTTAGTTCCTCGTTTTATAATGGTTTGTCCCTATACGCTCAAGCTCAAACCCCCGTTGGTCTTTCCTGAGTGGTGGGTATTGTCAATCACCCTGCAATCCTGCCCAGAAGCCTGGAAAATTCTCGTGGAGCTGCACAGTGATTTGGCAAGTTTTTGGGGTTCCCCCTCCCTCTATTATTTATAGATTGTTCTGCTAATTGTCCCCTGTCCTGGGTTATTCCCCTTATTCCCTGAGAATGGTTCTAGCTTGTCCCCTGCTCTGTCTACGCCCCCTGTACTTAAGCCGAAACCCGAGGGCCAGATCTCACTTCATGTGGGCTCTCCTCTGGGTGAATAAACTCAGCTGAAACTCACGTGAAGTCCTCTTTTCTTCCACACTGTTTGCCACGCTTCTGCCTGAGGTTCAGCCCCACCAAACCTAAAAGGTACAAGGTTGTACCCCTGGACGTGGACTCGGTGAGCGAGCTGGCCGTGAAACAGCCCCGAACACCCACACCAGGACATGTCAGTGAAAGAAAGATAAAAGTTAGTGATAATACAACATTTTAGTTTAATGGAATACGGCAATGTAGGATCAAAGTTTAGAAGTTCCCTCAATGAAGTGATATACAAATTATTTAGAGATTATTTAGAACCATTATTTACTTTCCAAGTACTTAG
Source organism: Cyanoderma ruficeps (assembly GCA_008694505.1). Classification (NCBI taxonomy): domain Eukaryota; kingdom Metazoa; phylum Chordata; class Aves; order Passeriformes; family Timaliidae; genus Cyanoderma; species Cyanoderma ruficeps. Next base: position 690,315 of record VZDJ01000048.1, read on the forward strand.
AAATATCCCTTACGTCACAATAAACTCCCAAATGCATGGAAACAAGCAATACAGAGAGAATACTGAGGAAAGAAATGCTTTCTAAATCCCTCTTGGAGTTCGAACATTTTAGTTGAATGTTATGAGTTAAAGGCACCATAATTCTTTTGCAGGGTAGGAAGCAAGTAAAAATTCCTGCCACCAAACATGTCAAGTTTCACCAACGCCTTTTTTACTAAAGCTCTGCAGCTCCAGCTTTTCAAAACCAGATTCTTTATAGCCACCTTCCACTGGTAGCACCCATTTTTCATAGATATTTCATGTCATAAAAAATACCAATCTAAGAAAACAAATACCTATGTACACTGTAAAGTAAATTTTTCAGAACAGAATCAAAATACAAGCATATGGCAGCAGACAGCACTCTTAAGACATGCTGCAGGTTGCATGTTGCCTTACCCAAAATGAGAAGTTACCATGCAAAATCTGTGTGTTAACTTACATAACAGGTCCATGTATATTCAATACAACTTAGAAAATCTGTGTCAGAGAATGGGAGAAATACAATACCCAACTTCTATCCCATCTGAGGAATAAATACATAGTGAAGCACTAAATGCCATTTGGTCTTACATCTGTGTAATGGTGAAATTCCTTATTACCTCTGTAAGAGGTATCCTACCTATTGTCCAGCTTCGCGGACAAGAGGCAAGAGAAGATAAAGAAACATGTAATTCTGCTCATACTTAGTCATAAATTATTCCAGTCAATGAAGAGATTTGTAGCATTATTTTTGGAAGTTTGTGGTCCTGTTTAAGTTCTAGGACCATGAAGGCACTGACTGACATGCAAGAAAACTTACCCTTTACCAGCAGAACCAACCTTTTCTGCTTTAAAAAGAATTGAGACAGGCTAAATACAGGTGGGCAGGACATATTTTATAGGGATCATGGTGTTGCATAAGTTGTAACAATGACATGTAGCTGTTCTACAGCTAATAATTCATCTCAAATCCAAAACTATTTTCCCTGAGATTCTATTTTTTTTGTGGCAGTTTTACAAAAACAGCCCCAACCATGTTTCAAGAGGTATACCTTTACCTTAATTGCTGGCTGTACCCTCTAATGTGGTGTTTGGTTTTTTTCAACTTAGGCTGTTCCCAGTGTGTATATAATCTGCTGTCCAGAGCTAGCCTCATGTTGCCAGTCTTAGACATTTTCCTGCCTGAACTCACTTGGCTTTGAACTACCAGTCCCCATCTCACCAACACTTCGAGACTTTACCTTATTTTGTGTCATCTGTACAATTTGTTGGAGTGGTATTTCTCTCACTTCCATGTTTTAAAAATGGGTTAAAACTGGGAATTCTGGTGTCCAAGAGAGCACCTGTTTGTATTTTTCCAGTCTGCTGCTGTCTAATGCAAGCATACCTTCATTTGAGCCATTATATGTACTCAGTTCCCTCCTTCAGAAGTTATTTCTAGCTCTTCTGGGACTGCATATCTTTGATGAAAACAAAGTTTCTGCCAATTTTCAGCCTAAATCTACTCCTGGACAATTAATAAGATTTACAATGTGTTTCTTACAGGGCAACTTTATTCTTTGTTGAAGTTCTCTGATCATCAAAATTCTCTCAGGATATTTCATAGACTATTATACTAGATTAAAGCCTCAGGAAAATGTACAGTACAGATAAATAAGGACTAATCACTCTTTCACAATGCACTTTCTTAGTGGGACAAATATTCAGCTTACACAGAAGACTGTAAATAACTGAGTACATCTTGCTGAAGTTTAAATGGATTCTACTAAACAGCCTTTTTCAGATTTTTCTCCTTTATTGCTATTATTTAACACATAACATTGCTTTATATATAACATCACTTTATATATAACATTGCTTTTCTAGAAAAACCTGTTCTGGTCTTCTTTCTCAAATAATTTTTCCCTTTTTTCCCCCCCCTAATCTCTTTGGTTTCTTTATTCTTTTACCTCTTGTTTTTTGCTACCACCACCTCATCTCATGTTCTTGTTTATCACCTAAATTCTAGTTGTACTGCCAATTCATTAATTGTTATAGCAGAATTTCGTGTGAACAGTGTGAACGTTCTGGCATTTTCACTACAGAAGCATTTTTGACATATTTTTCTCAACTCACCCTTATTTATAGTGATTTACATCTTAGAATTTCTATTAATGCCTTTCTCAGGTATTACTGCCTTGGGGCAGAGGCATTGTAAGAGGCACCAAGTGTGTGTTTGCCTAGCAGAGTGTGTGATGTGTGGTAATTTTTACAAAGGTAAGGATAGGTTGGCTGCCCAAGACATGGCAATGTCAGAAATACCTTTTAGCAGCTTCACCAGTGGCTCTACTGTGTGGACTTCAGAGCACAACTGAATCATCAGTTGAGGGTAAAAGTTTGGGATGTTTGACATTCTGTTTTGCATACACAGAGACTGTGTCCTTTTTTGGCTGGGGAGGGATCATGTGACGAAATACAAAAGATGATCTTCTAAAAATACATCCCAGGAGTTCCTAGAACTGATTGTTACATGAAACAGATAACAAGCACCATGTCAGATTCATTACTCATTATACTTTTCAGAGGAACCAGCAGCTATGACATCCTTTCCTGCTGTCAACTACAAAAGCACTGAGTAAATACAGAGTTCAATATGCATTATCTCAGCAGCTTTCATGTCCTTAAAGAACAAGCCTGTAAACATTACCCAGTCTGCTCCAAGTCCACAGCTAGAATGCTGCAAATTTTTTCTATCCATAATTGCCTTGTTGAAATTCTGAGCTATGATTCTTCACTATGACTTATTTTTAAAAAGAAAAACCAAAACCTTCCAGTTGTAGAGCTGCATAATCATACTGCATCTCAGAGAGTTTATTTTTCTTTCTGTTCTACCTCTTATGTACCTATGGCTAAGAGTTTTGTTTGTCCATCATTTATAATCCCTTGCAGAGTGCACAAGAATGAACACATACCATTGAAGAGAGCTCAGAATACAACAGAGGAAGTATCTGACTAAACTGCAAGAGATATTCAGGAAAGAGTCCTGTAAACAACACAAGTGGACACTACCAAATGACAACATCTTTAAAGTAATATTCATACAAATTTCAATGGTAGCAGAGCTTGTATTGGTAACAACTTGCCTTTTTGGCCAACCTGGAAATGAAACTCGAGGTAATTTTAGTAAGGAGGTAATATGAAAGGGGATCTTTATTTGAAGGCCTTTGGGAACAGTTTTGGAAAGATGTCCACAAAAGCCCATCCCCCCAGGGGTGAGTACATTTTAATAGATTTTAGGAAATTAGCATAATTGATAAAAAGCACCAATTAGGAAGACAAGTGGTGATGCATTTCCCCCCAAGGTCAAGCACCTTTTCTGGAGCCCCCCACAAAGAACAAAGACAGTACCGAGCCTTGTACCCCCCACCAGGGCTTGGAGCTCTGGAATTTGTTTTGTCTTTCTGCTTAGGGAAAGACCATGGAAAAATATTAGGAAAGCTAGCCACTAATGTATGTCAAGAATACAGAGAACATATAAAAGAAAAAAAAAAGGCAAAACCCAAATGGCATCAGCACAGGAAACTTGATACTAAATTTCAATCAGTGATGTATACGCCACTTTCCTCACACTGCAAAATGATGCTAGTAGCAGGTAGAAGACTTCAAAAGTTTAATATTATGAAGACAGCAAGTATATTGTTAAAATGCCTCTGAAGATCGTGGAAACTACTAAGCATTGAAGTATAATTTTGACAGAGTCTAAAGAGAAAAATATTGTTGTTAAACCATCCTAGTCTGGTATGTATTCGAATTCGGGTAATGCGTGTTATACAAAATTATTTGTGTTGAAAATAGCTTTCAATTACTCTAGGTACATTGAAAAAAAGTGTATTCTCTAAACTGTGAGAGATTGAGGGGTTTTCCTTGGTGTCTCAGAGTTGCAGAGATTGCTGAAGCTGTAATTTTTGTGCTGTGAATGTGCATTTCCTCTGGCTATTTATGAAACAAGAGCTTCATTTAGTTATATTTCAGTGATTCCAGGCTTTGGTGGATTTTACAGCAGAGTTTGTTTCCCGGCTTAGCAGCTCGATTGCCAATGTGCACATTTTTCTTCCACTACCTGGGAAAGATGACTGAAGGAAATACCCAAGTATCTGCTTTTGTTTTCTGGTACCTGTTGACAGAGACTGATTTGCATTTCAGAGTTCAATGTAAGGCATACAGAGGTTGTTGACTCTTCATTACTCCCTGGCTTGGCATGCCCACCCCACATACTACTCACATGCTTTATTCTTGTCTTTCTGGAAATAGGCATTTCATTCTGTAACTGAGATAAGCTGACAGGGAATGGCACTTAGTTTGTGCTGGCATTACCTTTGTATTGCAAGGGCTTGGCAGCCTGTAGAGTGGCAGGGACACAACCACTATTTGGGGCCTGTATGGCAGCAGCAGTTATGCCAGGGTTTGAAAGTGTGGTTCATGCAAACTGAAACTAATAAAATTGACAGGAATGAAGAAACAGCTGAAGTTCAATACTAGAAGTCTTATTTTGATATCCAAACCTTTACATCTATGTCAAAGATGACATGGCCATAACCATAAAAGAACAAAACCCAAGGAAAAAGGACTTTAAAAACTGATAGCTTTTGTTTGCTTCTGTTTATTTTCAGCTTGCTTATAGTGATCCTGCCCGAAGAATGTGTAATTATGTTTCACAGTCTATGACTAGATCAATTTTAGAAGATAATTTTAAAGGATCAATCTTTTTTAGCTTCTCATTGCTCATTCTTCCCCTCTCAGGACCTGAACACTGATTCATATTTGCACTTACTGATTAATGTATGGAAGCAGAAAATGTGTAAAACATACATTTATTTAAAGAGTAATAGAAAATCTCACTTGAATTTCCAAATTTGATTAAGCATTCTGACATTAAGCGTATTTAAGTCCACATCTTTCTATACAAAGGCTTGCAAACTGAAATTTACCACATCCTATTGTAAAGGATTACAAACACAAACACAACTGAACTAAAACTAAGAGGGAAGAACTGGTTGCATGGCTTAGTACTAGTAAACCTGAAACAGAAAAGCAGATTTGTTTGCCTAGATGGTCCATCTAGTAATTTGAAGCACTGATGTATGTAAATAGATTTCTCAAAAAAAAAAAATATACCCCATTTTAAAACAGCATTGCAAAGGATAAATAAACTTGCTCTGAAAGGAAAATCATCTTCTCTGCAGAAGCAAATACAAAAATAGACCAGCATGTCAGTCACTACTTGAACTGTCTGAACTGTTAGAAGATGAACTTTTTTCCTTTCGCCTCTTCTTTTTCTCCTTTTTATGATGCTTTCCTTTCTTAGATTTATGCTTTTTCCCCTTTTCCTTTTCTTTTTTGTGTGATTTTTGTTTTTTTGACTTTGGTTCATCCTCTTCTGCTGAACTTGATGAGGAAGACCTAGTAAAAAAAAATGCAGATCAATATGTAATTAAAAAAGGAAAATGATGCAATAATAATTTAAGATGTCAGTATTTTTATAATGTCACAAGTTCAATTTCATGTAAAGTTTGTACAGCAGCATCCACTGGAAAGCTTATGATAGCTGAGTCTGCATGTTTAACTTAAATGATGACTTTTCTAATAAGACTCATGCCAGAAAAGCAGTGTGTTTATAATACAGATTTTAAAAAAAATGGAACAGGCAAGTTATGTGGTTTTTCAGTCTTTGAGAAAAGAATGACCAAGGGTACAGGCCATCAAAAAATAAAGTGTGACAATAAGAAAGAGCTTCTGCTTTTAAAATACCACATGATCAATAATAATGTTAATTAATGCCTTCAAATATATGTCTCTAATGCAAAAATCTAAGAGAAAAAGTTACAGAAAATTTTTATGTTCTTGCAGCTCATACTATTGGTATCTAACCAGCAGTGATGAGTGATTACATACATAAAAGAACTATGAGGAACAATAAGTCATTAAATACTCATGAATACTGAGGAGGGCAGTTTTGTGCTAATGTTTACTTGATTAACTATTACTTGAATGTAAAGAAAACCAACAACCAGACTGACTCTCTTCTCTTCTACTTCTTCAAAAGTATAAGGCCTGTCTTCAAAACTGGAAGCTACACAATGTAAATAAGGAAAAATGCAAATACAACAGGTATTAAAATCCTGTTTCTTTACTTCTGAGAGACATCTTGTGGTCTCCAAATATATTTTACAGTTTATACCTTCCAGGGCAATTCCTGGCATACTGTCTTATCAGTTGTCCTAATAAGGAAACATTAGTCTCACCCATAGTCTCACTTAAAAAAAAAAGCAAAACTACCCCCAAAACCCAAGTCTGTCCACAGGCCAGAACTCAGATTCTCAATACATTGGGGTATTATGACATTTTCCTCTGAAACTGGAATAACACTGTTTTTAGGCTTCCACATGAACAGGTACACTAAAACTCAGCACCTGTTCAACATTGCAGAGGTTTCCCTTTTGATACCTTGGAGTTCCTCAGAGCACCTGTGTGCCTGCAGGTGTGTGCAACATCCATGCGTGCACACAAAAAATCCTACAGTCTCTGAACTTCAGAGAGCCTTCTCCATCCTGGCTAGGCTGGGCATCAACCCCACAATCCTCCTGACTTGTTCTTTTCCCATCACAGCTTGTCTGGAGCTGGACAGTCAAGGGGAGTTCTGCTTTCTCTGATCTGCAGACCTGCAGGTTGCTAGAGCTTTCAAGACCCCTGTGATCCCAACTCCATGGCAGAAAGCCTGTGACTCCACCACTAATCTAAGAACCTTTACCCTACCATTATTTTGCCATTACCTTGCCATTATCCAGTTCTCACTTGAAAACAGAAAAAATTTCAAACCAAAGATGTACTTACAAATAAAGTTGCATCAATAGAAGCAATATTTCTTGAGAAAACACAAGTATATCAAAAATATTTCTAAAGCTGTGTTTTGAAATGGAAAGAGGTGTGTGAAGGTTACCTTTTCCTCGGTCTTTTTAATTTTGTTTTCTCTTTGCTTTTCCTTTTTTGTTTCTTTTTCTCTTCCTCTTCATTTAAATCTATGGGTAGAAAATTAAAGTTTACAAAACACTTGGCTGAACTGAGATCAGCATTAAAAAAGTAGCTTTAATAGCAATATCAAGTTACTACAAAATTCTTGTTAAAAGGCTTTCTTTTCCTTCCCCCAAATTCTGGTTAGTATAGCAATTTCAGAAATATATTGCAGTAGCAGCAGGACTTTTATACACAACTTACATTGTACTGACATTGATCTAAGCACTAAGAATGAAGGAAGGCCTGTAAAATGTAGCAAAAAGACCTTTTCCAATACGTTTACATCAGATTCAGCTTTTCATATCTGTTCTTCTGTATTTTAACAGTTTTAATATTTAATATATTATTGTCCAAGTCTGAAAACTAAAACAAATAAAAAATAAAATTCTGTTAGGCTTCCCTGAGTTACTTTCACACATCCATATTTCATGCTACAGAAACAGCAGTGCTGTAAGTGAGACACATTTGAGTTAATTGTCAATGTACTGCCTACAGAGACTGGCAGAAGAGTCACCCCTCATCTGGTTGTGTCTGCCTCCTGCCCTAATGCTCTACAGTGTGGTACAGTAACTTCACATTTCACTTAAAAAACAATGTTTTTATGACATAGATGAAATTTCTGGCATTAAACTTTTCCACACCAGTCCAAAAAGTACTTTTGAACTCTCCAAAATGCAAATCCACCACATAAATACACATTCAGCTACCAGGAAAATACTGGCTTTACAATTTATCCTTAAAAAGGAGAGCAAATTTTGAGTACTTCATCTTATTCCTTTGACCCTTTCCATAAAATCTGAATGCTGGTGCAGTTATTCCTTTGCTACCACAAATACAAATTATTGGTCTGTAAGTTATGGAGTGGAACTTGAAAGAATTTAGTACAACATAAAAGAGCAAATTACCTTTGGAGCAATGAAAAAACATGAGAATGGGTGAACAAACTTCTTTTTTTTAAGAAAATTGTGCAAAATGTGAGAAGATGAGAAAATAGCGTAATTCTGTCTGAATAAGTGACAGATACAAGTCTCCTTACAATATACGTAACAGCCACAATTTGTGAAAAAAACATATAATAAACAGGAATATTAGAATATCAAGTAAACAGCTGTTTTTCCTGCAGATATCCATCTTCAAGCAGCTTAGGACTGAAAAAACCCAACCTTTACATCCAAAACCACACAGTAAGTGGTATTTTTTCCAAAGAGACTTGTTCCAAGAAGGTACCATTGCAGTACCAACTCAGCACTCTTGATAAACAGCCTATCCATTTCTTTTGAAGTGTACAGCCAGCTAAAGGGTCCTCTCTATCCCTTTTCCTTTCTAAATAGCATATTCTGTAGGAACTAAATGTCAGAGCATATGAGAGCAACAGAACAAAACACAATGAAAAGCAGAAGGGCAGAGGAGAAGAATGTTCATTCATTTAAAACACACTGTGGTCAAACAAACTCCCCTTCTTACTTAGGTGAACAATCTCTTTGGAGTCCAAATTCAAAGGAACTCAAGTATCTGATAAACAACTCATCATTCTCACTCAGACAACGAGCGGATACTCAGACCTTCCAAACATAGAACAGTACTTCTCCATATGTGAATGACTGAATTCCAATTTACCAGCTGTTTCAAAGTCCTACTTAGAAACCAGAGAGAAATTCAGGTGTCATATTTCTCATTAGTTAGAAGATGTTTAAACTACGTCATAATCAAAAGATTAACTCAGAACATCCATGTCATTTTCCTCTAAGCAGCTTCTTAGCAAAAGGTCAATTCATCTCTTGTGTTTAGGAGCCCCTTCTGAGATGTTCCAAACAGGTATATTAATAACTTCCAATAGAAGGAGTTAATCATAAAACTTTAAAAGAGTGTAGGTGTATCAAATCTCTGAAGTCTGAAAACATAAAGTAAAAGACCTTAAATCACAGACTAGAAAAACTAGAAGTAGTTATCAAAAAGGATAAAATGAGAGTCCCTGCACGCCAGAAGACTATTATCCAAACCCCACAAAAAACACCTTACTCTTTTTTTCACGCATGGCTTGTAATCTCTGTAGTTCCTCTTCCTCGCTGTCTTCACTGCTAGTGCTGCTAACATCTAAAACAATATCTCTCTGTGGATCTACTCGGAGGAAGTTTCGACATTCAAATGTCAGATGACCAGCTGAACAAAACAAATATACAGAAAGAAAAACTGCAATTTACCAAAAAACATCAAAAACTAAAGAACATTGATTTTTGTATTATTCGGTTTTGAGAACTGAAAGGAAAAGAGGTAGGCTGTGATCTGGGAAAGGGGCAGGAGAAAGTTTACTTTGAAAAAGTCTCCAAGAACTTTGATAGGTTATGCAATGCACTTCCATTTAATAGAGCTTTATGGCCTCTCTCCTATTCTGCTAATTTGAAGATTTGCTTTGACTTTAGTTTCTGTTTTTTAATAGTCTTAGATACTTTCTTAAGAAATTACCTAAAAACGTAGCATGAGATATTTCAAAAACTACAGTAAGTGTTGCATTGCTTAACTGCCTTTAGTGAAATTGTAGAATCCTATTTGCTTATGAGACATAATCTTTACCAACCAGCACTTAATACTGACTAAACTACAGCCTGACCAGTATTTTTAGTTTTCTAGGTTACATATTGATAATCATGACCAGCTAGAAACCTTGTCCTGAATACACCCATTGAAATAATAAAGTGAAACTTAAAAAAAATGAAGATATGGTTTGGGAGACACAGTAATTCAAGGAGTAATTGAAATAAGCTAATGTTGTTAGTAAGGATAGCACCTTGAAGACAGAGATTTTAGGAACATTTAAACATGGAATCATGTGATATGACTACAAGTTTCCTTCTCTTCCAGAAAGCTTCTGACACTTGCTACATGTAGAAACAAAGCACTAAATCTATATTTATATCCACTGCTTTTTGAAAGAACAGCTCTACAAAGCAATTAATTGACAAAATTTGTTTCAAAGCCTGAAGTGAAAGAACGAAGCAAGCTTTTTTCCTGTCACCCAACCTAAAGCTCATGAAAACCCCAAACAGCTTAACTCACTGTGCTAAAAGTTGAAGACAATCCAGTACAAAACAGTGTCCATTCCTCCAATATTCCAAAAATAAGAGTCAGTGATTAAAAATTTAAAGTCTTCACTAAGAGCTGTCTCCATTAATCAGGAAAGTAGCCACAGACATTTACAACCAAAAAGCATTTATAACCCAAAGCATGAGCAAAATGCCAACTGCAGAACTTGTAAGCAATAAAGGTAGGTGTTTCTTGAAATGCACAATGCACAAATATTTTCTTAGCATAAAAAATTATACAGATTTTAAACGAAATTTTTCTGATGAATTAGATTGGACTGAAATGCCTGCCTCTTTGCAGTAAGATTCAGAAGAAGCACAAGTGCTCATCTCAGTATATATCAAAAAAGGTGCTTTCAATTCAAAGTTTCTCAAGCAATTGCATTGAAATGTAGTATGTATGAATATAATAGCATAACTTTTTTTTGCTGAGAAACTCAAAGAGCATTGATAAGTGTGAGAAACCAGAGAATGAACATGAACTAAATAAAAGAAAAATAATATGGTAATTTAAACTGACAAATTCTGGGCAAGAAGGGAGAATATTTCTTTCTTTTTCTTCCCCTCTCTTCAAAACGCAGTTCCAACCAACATTATAGGCTGAAGAAAACATTGTAATTCCATATTGCTTATTACAAACTTACGGTAGCCACACTTCTTGCATCCAGCTCTAATATTATCCTTGTTTCCACCTGAAAGAGAAAATTTCACCCATCAGGTGTTGTTGAAGAGAACCATCAAGTTTCTTTCAAATGTGGTTTGATAATGTCAGTATACAGGCAGAAGTGATCCCCCCTCATGAGCATTAAGTGCACGAAGATCTCTTTAAAAAGCTGCATTTCTAAGGCGACTTTTCTGTGCAGTAATCCATCAGAACACATTTGACTACTTGAAACTGCTAGACATCATTTAGTCTTACATAATTTACTGCCAAATCCTAATTTAATTTGTGACCTTTCCACTTGTTTAGTTACAGTAGGAACACAGTAATAGACATCTAACACTCCAGTGATGTGTGGCACACTACATACATTCTAGCAGGGCAAGGATGTTGACAGACATTCACTGGAAACCCTGAAGTGATTTATATTTTAATTACAAGAACTGACTTTACAAGGCAATTAAAAAGACCAAACCAAACAAAAAAATCACTCCTGGAAAGAAAGAATGAAGTAAAAAAGTCATCGAATTATTAAATTATTCTGAATCCAGACAACTTAACACCAAATACAAAGAATCCAAGAAAGAAAATGTGCAAGAAAGTGAAGATGCTAACAGAAAAGTCTGTATTCTAAGCAGGAAGAAGGATCTGAATAATGCAAATTTTAGGTATTGAAAGCGTGTGATTCTCCCATGTCAGACAACAGTTAAGTTAAACAGACACAGTAGGATATAATCCAGGATAAGCACCAGGGATTTGCCTCACCTCTCAACAGATCAATCTTAATCTTAATACTTTTAACTATTGGTAATGAAAGTGACAACTGAATTCCCAAAATTAAAGGAATTCTATCTCCTAACTGAATAGAGCAGAAAACTGAAGCAGTCATATACTATCAGAAGTGGAGTACATTGGCCCCATTGATTTAAACTATGATGTATTGAAACAAGCACTGTCTTTAGAAAATTCTACCCAAAATAACAGAAACCTTCAAACGACAATTTGAAAGAAACTACCTTGGAAACTTGGACAACTCAGGTGTATGACTCAAAGAGCACTGGGAAGCCAAGCAACAAAGATCCATCTATTCCACTGTAACAGGTGATTTTCTGCAGTTCCCAAAGCTTTAGTATTACACATCCCCTTCAATGTCAGCAGTGTTCAAGTACCTATTTTGTGACTATCTTTAGATGGACACCCATGAGAGATAAGGAGGTAGGGAAAGAGTCACAAAATAAAAATCAAAAGCATCTTGCATTGTCACATCAGAGAAGCACTCCAACCAGCATTGGCTGGTACACTACTCTTTGGGATTAGAAAACAAACCCACCCATGCCACTTACTTTGTCTCAACATTCTGAAATACAGAGTCAACCTCAGCCCCACAGCACGGCTGAGCCATAGGTAAAGAAGGATTTGGTATTCCAGGCAAGGGAGGTCGGTACAGTCACGTACACACCACAGAAATCTCCTGTGTAAGTCAGGATCGTCAAAAGACATACCCACCAGATGACAAGAATGTAAATACTGCCATCAAATATTCCCACCAAATTCCTAGGACTGAAATTTTATTATTGTTTTTGGCTTTAAATAATAATGTTAGAGGCAAGGGGTTAGACCAGATGAAATTTTAGATGACTAAAAGCAACTGAATTGCAAGAAGTTTCCTTTCTCACTCCTTCTTCCCATACCTTAATTCACAAGACAATTAACAAGTGACAGAGAACTAAGGACTTTGTTCACTCAGTGGAGCATAAGATTGAAAACAAAAGCTTTGGAAACTTTTGAATGCAAACATGTCTTCCTCAAAAACCCCTTCTGGAATGGGAACAAGTTTATGAAGGCCTTCTGTCCATCAGAGAAGCAGCTCACCAAAGCTCGGGCCTGTCCAGCTGCTCTCGAACCAAACACTCCCCATTTCTCAGGACAAAAAAACACGACGAAGCAAAGGCGATGGCGTTCGGCCAGCGCAGACCAGAACACCCTGCAAACCGCGCAGGTGTTTCTGCCTGCCCTGTCTCACAAGAGCAATCCCCTGGGACTGGGACACAAGCGTTAATCCAGGACGACAGCGGAGCAGTAAAGCCCAGCCTCACACGCGCCGTTCTTTAGCTCTAACCTCAGAGAAGGAGGCAATGGGAACGCGGCGCGGGGTCGCCCAGAACCTCGGGAAGAGGCCCCGCAGTCCCAAGAGGACGCGCCCGCAGCGCTGCCCCTGCCCAGCGTGGGTACGGCCCCGGCTCCATCTCCGTCTCCATTTCCATCTCCATCTCCGTCTCCATCTCCCTGCCGCTCCCCCGGCAGCGCGGAGCGGCGCAGCGCCCGCCGCCCCCCGCACGCTTCCCAGCGCCGCGCACGGCCGCGCGCCCTCCCTGCGCAAATTGTCCCAATTCTCCACCGCCCCGCCGGGCGTCCCCGTCCCCAGGCTGGCCCCGCCGCTCGTCCCCGTCCCCAGGCTGCCGGGCCGCAGCCGCCGGCGCTGCCGCCGCCCCTCACCCGGCAGTGCCATCCCGCCGCTCTCTCCGCACCGGAACCCGCCCACACGCGCAGCGATGCCTCTCCCCGCCGGAAGGCTTTGCTCGGCGCACACCCGGGCCGTACCACTTCTAGGGAAGGCAGGGGATCTCAGCACCCCTAGTGCGGGACACATGGCGGGGGACCACAGATATGTGGAACAGCCTGCTGACCTATCCCAAGACACGTCCTTTCTCAGTGAGTCTCGGAGAGAATCCGGGCGAGGCCTCATTCCTTCATATTTTCTCTCGGCTTGTGCAGCTTCATCCCCCCCTTCCTTAGGCTGCGTACAGGCGCCCAAGATGGCGGGCGGTACGGCGCGGTAGGAAGTGCTGGAGGCGAAGCGCAGTCCGGCGTCTGCTGCTGGGGAGGGTTCGCCGGCCCAGCCGGTCCTTTCCCCAACATGAGCAACATCTACATCCAGGAGCCGCCCACCAACGGGAAGGTGAGGCTGCCACGGTGAAATCCTGGAGAAGTTACGTGTTGGAGGGTTATGGAGGGACAGGCGAGAGGAACACGAACTTGTGTGGTGATGGTGGTGGTCATGATGATGGTGGCGGTGGCGGTCGTGATGATGATGATGATGGTGGTGGTGGTGGTAGTGGTGATGATTCGGGGTGGGGAGGTCGTTGTTGCTGTGGTGGACTGGTTTGGTTAAAGTTACTTCTTTGGCGCTGCCGGAATCAAAACACGAGGCTTGATGTCTGGAGACATAACACAGAGCAGTCCTCGGAGCGTTCAATTTGATTTCCTCTATTCCCGATTATATCTTACGTCCTTAATTTTGTTATGATCTCTCACTGAATGTAATGATGTTCTTTCTGAGAGCAATGCGTTTGGATATTTATGGCTTCCCCCCCCCACCACGTTGTTTCGTTATTGAAATGATAGAGGGTATCTAAGTTTCTGTAAAGTATCAGCCGCGTCGTGTTGTGTTGTGTTATGTCAGCTGTATTTTACATCTTTATTATACATATTGGTTCAGAGCTGTATCTCAGGTTCTGAAAATGCTAGTTATATCTAATGTATACCACTCTAACAAATATAACAAATTCAGATTTATATTTTTTAGGCGGTTAATTCTTTGATCAATGACTAAGTTGCAGTAAAACTGAGGCTGTCTTTTTCTGTATGCTTACAGGTTCTGCTGAGAACTACAGCAGGAGAAATAGATATAGAATTATGGTCGAAAGAAGCACCAAAGGCATGCAGGAATTTCATCCAGCTATGTATGGAAGGTAATGACTGAAGTGGGTTGGGAATTGTTGAAATTAATTCATATGGGATTTTTGTGCCGTTTCTGTAAAATAGAGGTTGTAATTATGTTTTGACTTAGTATGTCGTAAGTTTATTTCTGTTTAGAAATTATTAATTAACACTCAGAAAAGGTTTTTCAAGGTTACCAATGAAGCTGGTGGAGAAAAAAAAAGTGAAAATTTTTGATGGTTTTCTCAAATTAAGAAGATGACATAGTACTGAAACATTGTCTTTCAGAGTCTTGAGGAGGCTTACTTTGAGCAAATGTCCACAAAGTACAACAACTTCACTGTGTGTATGAAATGACAGTGATGCTATATTGGACATTCTCCAAAATTCTCGTTTCTGCATCACAATTTACACTATGGTTTTTGTTTTGTTTTTTTTTTCCCCATGAGTGCTCCTAATGTTTCAGTTGCTGTATTTTTTTGTTGATGGAAGCTCTGTAAAACTTTCCACTGAAGTAGTGGGTACCAGAATGAGAAGCTCCCTCCTGAGAAAACTAACAAAGATCGGTGACAGACATGATGCCTTTATATGTTCTCTAACTGGTGCTATTCTCCTATTTAAACATTTATAGTTGGGAGTTCTTTTAGCCTTCATCTGTTAAACAAAAATAGCAGCCTAGGCTTTGTGCCTCCAGCACAAATCCAGTCTGTTTTGTATTCTTTACCTAATGTTGAGACTTTTTGCAATGGTAAAGGAATTTCTTAGCCCACGATAAAGGTTCATGTATACTCAGTGAGCTTTATTTCCCTTCTGATTTTTTTTTTAACTGCTGTGTAGTATCTTGTGCTTTGTACATTTAAGTATTTATCATTAATATTCCAGCATATAACCATACATGAGTGTGTCTAGTTATGCTGCAACATTTGCTTACCCTACTTTGTCTTCCAGCATGCTGCAGATTTATTTTTGTTTATTATTATTATTTTTATTGTTACTATTATTACATCAACCAGGGGTTTGGTTCAGGTAAAGTTATGTTTTAATTCCTTTTGTTTTCTTATAGTCTTGTTACCTTTATCAGATGGATAAAAGAAGATAGCTTAGGAAGCAAAATGTACCACATATTTCATTCTGCAAAAATTAGCAGTTTTGGTACAGTATAGGTGATGAAAGGTGCTCTGTGCTGGTGAGTGAAAGTGCAGATCATCTGTATATGGATATTGCTAATGTTGTATGTGAGATCTCATCAAGGATAAAGCACAGTATTTCTAGTTCTTCTTTTAAATTGGCATATTTTGGTGGTGTCATTCCAGTAATAAAACTTAGAAGCTGAAAAGACTATAGTTCATCAAAGTCTTCTTGTCAGTGATGGACAGGATTTTTTGCAAAAGAGACATGTGACACCACAGGGTGTGATTTCATAAGGCTGTGGAGAACAGAAGGGAATCAAATAGAAGTCAGCAGCAGAATCTAGTTACAGTATTTGCTTTCTGGAATGTCAGTCTCTGGACATCACTGCATTATCTATATGGAAGTTTGGGTTTGAGGCCACTTACATGCATTTAATATCAATTTTTCCCCTTTTTTTTTTTTTAGAGTATTACAATAACACAATATTTCACAGAGTAGTGCCTGGCTTTATTGTGCAAGGGGGTGACCCCACTGGTACTGGATCAGGAGGAGAGTCAGTGTATGGAGCTCCTTTCAAGGTGTGTATCTATATCTTATACATTAATTTGTGGTTCTCTATCCATTGTCCTTCCTACCTGAGTTCTGAAAAATCAAATCTTACATGGAATGCATGCATGTGCAGTAGTTGCCTCTTTATGTGCTGCTTCAGTATGTTTGAATATTAAACCTGGGGGCTCAGATCCTGGGTGAAGCTACACACAGGCTCAGCAGCTGTGTTCTGTTCTGCCTGGCTATGTTATTTCAGGTGGGGCAAGCACCTTTAATTTGTGACTGAGGCTGCAGAGCCTGTTTCTGGGCCTTCCACCTTCTTGCTGCTAGACTTTCACATCTAGCACGAACCTGAAGTTTGTGGGAGGGAACGATACCTGAGCAGAGAACAAAATAAAAATTTCCAATGTTGTAGTAGCATTGGTGTTTCAAAGTAGTGGTATCTCAGTGTTGCAGTGTTTTATCATGGTATTACAGTGGTCTTCATCACTTTCCCCTTGCTTTGAAAAGAGTCCTATTTTGTCTTCCTAAATCCAGAAAATATTCTTCCTATGGATTTTTGCATTACTCTACTATTACAGCATGTTAATGTGCTTTTAGTAACTTTACATGAATTAGGATTTAAGTGAACTTTTCACATAAATACAGTGATTGTCAAGAATAGTATTTTTGCAAGAAGTGTATGAAATGCAGTTACTTTAAAAAATGTTTTTTATTTTCTTAATATCGGGGGATAACAGATGCAAATAAAAATAATATTTGATTTTTAGTCAATGACTGGAAAAAGATAAAATTAACAAGACAGAACTTAGAATTTTTTTAATTGGCAATGTGTCCTTCTGTTATTGATATTTCAGTTTCTATTTTTTTGTTTAGTGTTCGTTCATTGTGTGTTTATGGTTTATTTTGAAGATTGTTTATTTGTTTGCATCATTATAGGTACTAGGGATTAGAAATAATGACTAAAAATAATTTTTGCTGCTCAAGTAGAAGCTTGTAAGTATAATTCTGGCATGGAGTTCTTGGGTTATTATCCAAGATTATATTATTATCTTAGATTATTAATCCAAATACTTGGATTATTACTGCCTGAATTCAGAAGAAAATTAGCAGCCTTTTTTTCTGTTTGTGCATGTTGATGTAAATAATATCACTGCTATCTCCTATCACGCTGCAGCTAAAGGAGTGAAAAAATAGTTTTATACTGAAGTTGTTCTCTTTTCTGTCCTGCTTGTCCCAGGATGAGTTCCACTCACGACTGCGATTTAATCGAAGAGGACTCGTCGCTATGGCAAATGCTGGGCCCCATGATAATGGGAGTCAATTCTTCTTTACATTGGGTCGTGCAGATGAACTTAACAACAAGCACACGATCTTTGGAAAGGTCTGTTTCATGAATTGGAGTCCCAGTTTAAGTCTGACAGAAGCTGCTAGAAGTTTCTCTGAAGGCTGGTTTAGTATTGTTTGCTGCTTTGTGCATTTGAAATCTATTTCGGTGCTTCCTAGGCTCTCTCCATTCTCTTTGTTTCTTATATCTGGTAGCAATGTTTCTGTGGGTTGTTCCTGTTATTATCTATTTTGCTGTTGTTATTCTTCTGAATTGTATTTTCATGTTGTGCTATCTTTAAATAATTTTATTAGTATTATTATGGCTCTCTTATTAGTCAGTTTATCTAATACTGATGACATGTTAGAAAATTCTGTTTAGAATTAATTAGATTCTAATTGCCCAAGAAGGATCAGGAAGATGAAAAACATGAGATGAATTTACCACTCTAATGATTTACTTGAAAGAAAATAAAGCAAATATTTTTCTTATTTCTGGGTTTTTCTTGTTTATCTGTTCCATAGCTCACAGTAAGACTTTAACATCTTCCACTGATTAATTCTCAAAACTACCTGTATTCCTTCAACTTTTCCCATTAAATTTAAAAACCAAAAATTTTGCCCATTGTACTTGCTGTCTTTTAAAAGTCTTAGATGCTTACAATATTTTCTATATCACTTGTACTTTCAAAACTTTTTACGTAATAATTGCCTTGTATTTTACAGAATAGATAAATTACAAATTACAGTCAAGAACCTTCAAACTTTTCTTTGTAAATTTGCCAGGTTACAGGGGATACAATATATAACATGTTGCGCCTGGCTGAAGTAGAAGTTGACAAGGAAGAGAGACCTCTCAGTCCACACAAGATAAGAAGTAGTGAGGTGAGTATGTTCTGTTTCAGAATGTGACATTTAAAAATTCTTTTTTGTATAATGTTCAGCAAATTTGGTTTGTCCTTTTGTGTATTGTTTTAAAATACTGAATCGCTTAATTACAAAATATTCACTAAAGATGTGTCCAAATACTGGTTTTCTTAACAGGTTTTGTTTAATCCTTTTGATGACATTGTCCCAAGACCAAACAGAAAACTGAAGAAGGACAAACCAGAAGAAGAAACTAATAAAAAGTCCAAAGTAAAAGGCACAAAGTAAATATATGTAATACAAATGGTGGTTAATTTTCTTGCACCTTTAATTTGTAGCTTGGTAGTTTTTTATTTCCATTTCTGCCTTTGAAGCACTTCCTTGTTTCAGGGAGGATCATTCAAATCTAGGTCCTCTGACTGAAATGTTACTCTGCTGAGCTGTAACTGTTTCATGCACAGTGATAGTTTGTTGAAAGTAATAAAAGGTAGTTTATCTTTCCCATATGCCACAATGTGCAGTCATCTGACTGAGATGACACTGCAATTAAAACCGAATGGTATGCTCTATTGTTTGGGATTCTTTGAACTTATTTTATCAGATACCATTTCTCCCCCAGTGAGTTACTTACTTAGCAAGAGGCAGGCATTTTGACACGGGAAATTTCAGTTTCTGTGGATGAAAATTCGTAGTCACAATCATGCAGTGAAAAGTAATAGAAAGTGGACATACTGTGAGTTCTGCTGCATAAAAATAGAACATGTTGCAACTGACTGGTTCCAACAGTGTGAATAATTAACTCTTGAAAAACAAATTGTAGATCATAATTGATTTTAATTGCATTCTGTGAGTGTGTACACATTTGATTTCTGAGCCATCCTATCTTGAAAATCTTGTGTCTTGAATGTCCCTTTGTAGAGGAAAAAAATGCGACAATTGTCAGCATTCAAGGATCTGAGAAAGTTAGTGAAGACAGGATTTCTTAAGTTGTGTCTTAACTGATGCTTTGCTATCCTTGTTTTATCTCAGGAGCATAATGCAACGTGCTTTTCTAAATATTTATGGTTTTTTTCAAAGCAAAATGCGGTAGTTGTTTGGAATTGGTACATTTATTAGTAAAAAAGTTTTTTAAAAAATCATGTACAACGTGAATGTAATATATTTAAAGTTAATGAAATGTTACTAAGACAGTATTTAAAATTTTGCTAGAAATTTTCTTTTTTCTTTTAAAGAAACTTCAACCTGCTTTCCTTTGGGGAAGAAGCTGAAGAAGAAGAGGAAGAAGTCAGTAGAGTTAGTCAGGTACTTTACCAAATTATCTTTTTTTTTCTTTTCAGCCTAATTACTTTTTTTGCATATCTGTGAAAAGCTTTAAAGTTTTTAGTTGTCTTCTTACATTTGCATTTTGGACAATAATACTAGCAGTTGCTTCAGCTTTTAGGATTCTGCTGTTACAGCATTTTGCAAATACAAAATTTTTTGGCTTTCTTGATTTTTAAGATGCCTTCAGTTTCGGCATGGAATTTTTACATTTCCATGAACAAAAAGTTTCATAGTATAAACCTATGTCTACTGTTGAAAAGTCATGGAAGCAATAGGTACTTTATTCTTTTTCAAGTCCTTTATTTTTAAGTGCAATTTTATGGTAAAATATTTGAATTCTGAAGATCACCTTATTCATTTCCCATGCATGTGCACCTCCTTTTTCTTACATATATCCATCCCATCTGTGAGCAAAATGAAGTGTGGTAATTGTGGAGAAAGTAGTCCATCATTGTAATTTATTAGTGCACTACAGTAAAACGTTCACATTTACAGAACCAGGATTGCACAGGTAGTCTTTGATCTAACATTTCCTTCTCTGACTTGGCACTTAAATAAGGTTAGTTTAAAAATATCTTAAATAAATTGCTGATTTTATTTCTACTGCTGAAAGTTGTTTCACTAGACTCCTAGGCTTTTTACAGTACCTCACGGCTTCGGTCAGTGATCACACTACATGGTCCTGCATCCTGTACCACATAAGTGAAAAAATAGTTGTTAGTCCTCAGAAGTTAGCTAAAATAAAAAGGAAAGCAGTGAATAATGATGGACGATATTATAGTGAGGTGATAGCAGTCACAATGAAATAGAGATTTATTACAACATCAGCTTTAACTATTTTCCTTGCTTTTTTTTCAACTTACCAGTTGGACAAACTTTACTTGTTTACCTTAATATGCTCATTTGCTGGTTTGCTCTTGCTGTATGTCTGGCTTGTAATACTGTGTTTAACTCAGTTGCTTGAACTTTGTTTCTTTTCATGCCAAATACTTGTTTTCAGTTTAAAATCAACTAAATAGAATGCCTCTTTCACGGTAAGCCTAGTTTCAGTGTTTTCATGCTCTCTTTGAACTCAGCCTCAAAATCTCCTCTGCCTATTTGTCCTGATGAAATTCTGGACTGGCTGTAGCTAGATAACGACACCAGCTCTTCGTGAAGAATTGATCTTCATTGTTTGTAACAAAGTAAAACCTTCTTTTGGAAACCTCATTGTTTGTTCGTAAGAAGTCTAGATCAGTGTCTCTGTAGTTCTGGACATTATCTTAGTCTGATTAAGTTGAAGTACATGAATATCAGCACTAACTTGCATTCTCTGTTTTTGATAATAAAAATGTAAGGTCAAAGTCACTAGTGAGATCCTTTGGCACCTACAAACTTGGAATCCTATGAGCTTTCTTTGGTTGCTAGGTGCAGTAAGTCTTGCTTGTTTAGGAAGGGCAGAGAAGCTCTGGGTAAAACACCTCAGGCCCATGAAGGCCATTAGTGCAGTCAGGATCTGGTTGTTGATCAGATCACATTAAACTGTGGCTTTCAGTGTCCAAACTGCTTGTGTGTACTTGTTTGGAGCACTTGTTTGGATACACAGCCTCACCATCACTCCAAACACCCCACCCCTTCCTTAATGAAGGAATTATCTTTTCATGTTTGCTGAATGTGTTAGTCTTTGTTTTCTACTTAATAAAAAATTGTAGTTGTATTTAAATGGGTAAGATTTTGTCCACATGTCTACTGTCTTTCCAAAAGCATTGGACAATGTGTCTGCAATGGAGACATTCACAGTACAGTCACAATACAGACTATTCCTGTAACAGAGATTTTTCAGTCTGATCTTTCTCTGAAAATTAAGTACAGTTTTTTTCAGATTAGCATGTAGAATCCTTTCTAACTGTAGCCTTTCTGCTTGAGGACCTTATGTGTTGTTAGATTTATTTGACTCTTTGTGTCAGTCGATTCCTGGATGATGTATTCCAGATTGCTGTGTTGCAGTTTGTTAATTTCTTTTCTTTTCCTAGCGATCTAATTAGTGTTCTTCCAGTTAATAAATACTGTTTTGTACAGTGTATGGTGGTTCTTTCAGTTGTCATGTGTCATTATTGGAAAGTCAGGTTCTTACCTCTTCATTCACTGAAACGTATATGTGCTAGACCTGCCATCTTCTTTATGATGTGTAATGATTGTACCTGACTAAACAGTATCTTTTCTTTCCCTCTCTCCCTGTCCTTTAAAACTAAGTGCATTGCTGTTGCAAAAATAGATCTGTGGAGTCAGCTTGATGTTTGTTTTTCTGGAGCACTTTCTCTGTCCTTCTGTTCTTAAAAGTGTCTATGCCTACTGGATAGGCTAAAGCTAAAAAGAAACAAGATATGTTTTTCTTACCATAATCCTTTTTCACTATCTAACCTCTTAAACACTGGAATGAATAATAACTTTGTTCTTTTTCTTTTAACAGACCATGAAGGGGAAAAGTAAAAGTAGTCATGATCTCCTGAAGGATGATCCACATCTAAGCTCAGTTCCTGCTGTCAAAAGGTTAATATGTGATTTCCAATTTTTAGAACAGATCTACTTTCAGTATGTTATACCCAATTATCAGCATGTATACTCATTTAAGAAATGTTAATTCATGTTACTCTTTAAAAACTTAAGAGTGCCAGTGCTAGATCAGACCAAATATTTCCCTAACCCACTAAGCTGTCACCACCACTGGCCATCAGTGAATGCCCAGTAAAGGATAAAAGCAGTGCAAATGTAAAGTTTATCTGGGTAGTCTTCCAGCTTCCATCAACTTTCACCTTAGAGGACTGTCAGAGTTTGTTGTGGTTCATCTATTTAGTAATCTTTAATAGAGCACTCCTCTAAGTGTGTATTAAACCTCTTGTAATATTGCTTCCATTCACACTATCCTGTCCACTACAGGAAGAAATATCTCCCCTTTTTGTTCTGAACCTGGATGCTACTATTGGCATTCCATAAATTCTAGCTCTCACTCTGGAAGAGACAGCAGACAGTCCCTTTTATACATCTCTTTACCACAATTCTTTCTTAGACTATCTATTTTATAGCCTGAACTTTTAAGGTTACTTAAGTTTTCTTCATGATGAAGATGTTCTTGGATGTGATTATTCTAGAGGGCTGCTTTTCCCAACCCTCTAACCTGGCTTATGTTGGAAAATATCTTTCTTTTTTCCAAATCTAAGGAGCACACAAAAAAATTACGTTAATCATATGTCTGTAGGGTTGAATAAAGTTGGTTTTCTTCCCTGTTTCTTTTTAGTACTTTATAAATTCTGATTTTAACCACAGTTGAGTTTTAAGGTGAGAAAATTCTATGAAAATACGTTAACTCCAAGAATTTGCTTATGTTAGAATTCTAAACTAGTTGGTTTGGAAGGAACCATTAAAATTTATCACATCCAATTCCCCTGCAATGAGCAGGGACATCTTCAACTAGCTGAGCTTGTGCAGAGCTCCATTCAACCTGGCCTTGAATGTTTGCAGGGGTGGAGTGTTTACCACCTCTCTAGGCAGCCTGCTCCAGTGTCTCACCACCTGCATCATAAAAATCATCTTCCTTGCGTCTAGTCTGAATTTACCCTCTTCTGGATTAAAACCATTACCCCATGTTCTTTAACAATGAGCCCTGCTGAAAAGCCTGTCCCCATCTTATACACCCGCATTAAGTATGGAAAGGCTGCATGCAGTGAGGTGTCCCTGGAGTTCTCTCCAGGCTGAACAATTGTGCCTTTTCCCGTTGGAGAGGTGATCATCTTCATGGCTCTTCTCTGGAGTCCCTCCATCAGGTTTCTGTTTTTCCTGCATGCAGCTCTGCAGGTGGGGTCTCACCAGACCAGAGCAGAGCAGAGGGGCAGAATCCCCTCCCTGGCGCAGCTGCCCACACTGCTTTGGGTGCAGCCCAGGACACATTTGGCTTTCTGGGCTTCAAGTGTACATTGTCAGCTTTTCATCCACCAGGTCCTTTTTTCCCCCAGATCCTCCTTGCTGGGCTGCTCTCAGTCCACTCATCGCCCCATCTGTGTTGATATCAGCAATTGCTCTGACCTGGGTGCTCTACCTTATTAAATTATTGTCATTGATTGCAACACATGTAGAGTTTCTTTAATGATATTGATTGTGTAGAGCAAACATAAAAACTTTGAGGTTTGAGATTTCTTTAGTATTCCTTGGTTTTTCTCTGACATAACTTATTTTTTTAGATGTGGGCAAAAAATGTTCAAGTGCCTTTATATTAGTTTATGATAATTAACAGTGGGTATGTTAGCCTTAGTATATTCAAATAGATTACTTTTTTAATTCACCAAACTGTAGCTTATAACAAATTAAAATCTTAAGGTTAAGTATCAGTAAAATGCATCTTCCAAAATATAAACTAGTTGCAATGAAATCCTACAAATTTTTTGATAAATGAGGTCAAAAACATCTCAACTGAGTTTTGGTGGTTTTAACTGTATATGTTAGTGTTTTGCTTGAGTAGCTCAAGATATGGTTGGGATTTCTCCATTGTATGAATGCTTGTTTATAAGCTTTTCAAATTAGAAAAGATTGTGATAGTCAAGTGATAGAAAATAATATTGATACCTTTAAGATATAAATGATGATATAAAGTAGTAAGTCTACTAAAATTTCAGGTGGCTAACATTTTTTTTTTATTTAAGAAATCTTGGGTTTTTAATATTATTTTGTCTCCTCTAGCATTTCTAAGTATTTACTTTTTTTTTCTTCTTTTTTTAGTGATGCGGCAAATGAAGAAAAGGATTTGAGTGAGGCAAGTATTTTTTTACAAATAATTCTTTGTTTTTTACTCTGTGCAGATTAGATTTTCTTTGGGGAGAAAATTTTACTTTAGGGATCTTTAAGAAGTAGCTCAAGTCAGATTTCTGGCAAAAGTGTGAAAGCTCTCTAAGCTCTAGGCTCTCTAAAGCTCTAGACTCTCTAAGCTCTACCCTACAGCAGGATAGAATTAGCATACTACCTGCTACCTTTTATAGAAACTGTTTGTATTGTATTTCAGTCAGTAGATTAGTTATATAGGAGTTTGGTATATGGGTTGTGTGCCACAGAGTGACAAACCACCAGAGTGATGAAAACCCTGAATCTGCTTCTAAAAAAATAGTTAAAATCAAGTTTGTCATGAATAATTATATAATTGTAAATGTTTAAGGGTAAGTCTGCATGTGAGTTAGAGTCCTGTTTGAAAGATTTCTTCAAGAGAGCAAAACTCAGTGAATTACTAAATTGTAGCAGTGAAATTGTATTGATGAAAACTGTCACCTCTGAAAGATGTGAAATTTGAATAGTCAAGCAGTAACATTCGGCTAAACATGGAGGCAATTTAAGTACAAGAAAACTGTTATACATGGTGCAGGTAAGCATAAGCTTGTTAGCTGAAGTATGTCTCTGTCTCCAGCCATAGATCGTGGGAGTACTCCTTTGAATTGCTGTTGAGATAAGGATGTAATACATGACTAGGACTGTAATCTCCCATTCACCTAATTGAATCCTGGAAAGTATTGTTTTCTATGTCTGTCCATCATGCACAGGTATTAACTACACTGTGTGTTGACAGGGTTGGAAGTAAAGGAAGAATGCAGCCTGTCTCATTTGTATGCCTAAAAAAAAGTGTCTGCTTACACCCTGTTCCTTCTTTCGCAAAGCATAGTATGAATTCAGGCTTTTTCACTCTTCTCCTTGGTAATTCCTGCTGTGCAGGAGCATTTTAGTGTGAGAAGGGTTTGGAGAATGCTATTTAATAATAATTCTTCAGATATTCACATATCCCTTTCTTAAGCAAACTGGATTTGGGGAATATAGAACATGGATGTATTAGGTTGAAGAATAAAAACTTAAATAAATATACCTAATTAAGCCAACATTGGAAATATGAAGGCTTTTTTTCTTTTTTTCCTGGAGAGGTGTTCTCTTTAGATTTCATTAAATTTAAGATTTTATCTAAGTTCTAGCACTTCAGGCAGTTACCTGGGTTTTGCAAAGTAGTACTAGTATTTGATATCTCTCTTGGAGTTATTTTAGATAATACATCACAGGATCACTTTTGCATTTACACACCTGCAACATGTTGGTAGTTTTATAACCAAACCTGGAAGCAAATAATTCTTCCAGATCTCCCTACTTTCCCCAGCCTGCAAGCCCATAGCATGTAAAAGAAACTCTTGTTAGTATTCCCTAAGTACCTGGCCTTGCTGTTCATGCTATTAAACACCATCCCATTTCTCTTACTGCAGTCCTCAAAGTTGTTCATTTAATTATTTGAGAGAGCCTTTGTATTAGCAGTACCTCCTAGCTATTTGTTAAGATTCTTTTTGTGCCCAAGTCGTTAATGAAAACATGACATGAAATATATTAACAAAATTTTTTCCCACCAGTGACATTTTTTTCTGCCTGTTTTCCTCCCCCTATTTGTCAGTCCATTGCCTAACAGTAATTTCACACAGTACTATGTATAGATAAAATTACTTATCCACCCCTCAGTTCAGTAATCCTCTTAAATGGGAAAATCATATACATGCAGTAGCCACTAGTCATTCTGTCACAAAGTGTCTCATTACATTTTTATTTCCATATTAAAGAGAAGAATAGGGCCACTCCACCCAGCTAATAACAGCAGCAAGAAGTAGAATAGCTTTCAGGCAGGCAATTTTGCATTTCTGTCTCACATGGGGAACAACCATCAACCAGCAGAACAGCCACTTCCCTTTTGAGGTGCCCATGCAGTTCAGTCTGGGTTGTTGAATCTATTGTTAAAGCTATTTGTTGAGATCAGATGGACTTAATGAGAGAGAAAGGGACTGGGGGAGGAGACTGGACAGGAGAAAAGCGTAGAGCTGCAGGAGGGAAAGAGTTGAGGAGGAAGGGTATATCCTATTTTATCAGTGTTTTTCTAGAAGAAAAATGATGAAATACTGTGCAAACTGAGGCTAGTGAATGGATTGGGAAGTAGGGGATTTAGCCAGGTAGGATAAGTTGAACCATTCTGTCCCTTCAGTTTTAACCCCCCTCCTGTTACTCAGATATCTGTAATTTTTAACTAGCTTACTATTCAGCAGCTGCTATGTGTCGAGAGTTGTTAATTTTTATTCCAGAAGTTCTGTCCAATTAGTTGTGTTTCACTGAAATGCTCTTACCTAAACCCTAGTCAAATCTCCACCAGGAGTCTGTCTTTATCCTTCACTGTTAAAGACTCCTAACACAGTCCTGTCACTTTTCTGTTGGACTTCCCTCTGCAATTCAGGTCTGTAGTCACCTATCTTTCTGACAATTTATCATATAAGCAAATCTTTTAGGAAGTTTCATTATTTCCTCTGTCAAACAATAGTTTTCTGGTAAAGTAGGGGAAATGCCAATCCTGTTCCAGTTTTCCCCTATTAAAAAAAACCCAGATAAAACTCCTCTAACAACCTTTCAGTCTTTGAATTGGCAAAATATTCAGCTGTTGTATTATGCTGGATAGTCAGAGATTTTTTTCTTATTTCTGACTGGTCTTGTCTAAATCTCAGATCTGAGCACAATAGCCTAAGGATTCCTAAACAGTGACTCCACTACAACTTCTGAAATCCAGCTCTTGTTTTTTCTCTTCTATTCCCAGGTTTTTCCTGTTGCTTCTTTTACTTTTTTATCCCTTCCTCCTCTATATTTATGGACATGGTCTTCATACTACTCTTCCTCCTACCTGTACATCACACCCAGGACATGTACATGTTCTTCATCCCAAGTGCTTACATGCTGGCAGTCTCCTGGATACAGTAAAGTCCTCTGGATTACTATTTCTAAGTCTCCTTTCTTTCTTTCTCTGGCTAAAATTAGAATCATGTGGCATCTTACACTTTTCTTTTGCTGATGAGCATCACATCAAAGTAAATATAAAAAGATGTACCATGACATCTTCAAGCTGTTATTCTTCCATTAAGATTCATACAGACTTCCTTCTTCGATGAAGGAAGTGTGCATTCCTTGGTCTAGTCAGGCCACTTATTCATTCTTCAATTATTTCTCCCTTCAAATGTCTTTGATCCAAGGTGGTTTATCCCCTTTTGCCTACCTGTGCTCGGCATGGAGGCCTGAGGCCTCTCCTTGGACCTCTGTAGCAATCTGCAATGATTGATTCCACAGGTTTTCACAGCCTGTTATGATCAATTTACTATTTGTAAATTCCCTAACAGGAGCTGACAGGCTAACCTCTTCCTTCCCATCATGACTGTAGTATAACCATGTGATAGGGAGTTAAGTTTTTCTTTCAGTGGAAAATGAAGGAAAAGTTTAGTGTATTGTCTCAATCAAATTCTGGATTCATGACTAATGGTGCAGGTAGTACCACACTGCTGTGATGTCATCTATGGACCTGTAAGAGTTAATAGTCTAGAATAGACTGTTATAGGGTTTTTAACCCTACAGATAAGAAGTAATTTGTGTATGAAAAATAAACTATTGTATGTGGGGGTTTTTGTTACCTCTGAAGAAAATGAGGATATATTTGTTTGAAAAGTTTGCTTTTTTTCTTGGAAGGGATTATAAGAAAAAACTTCCGTATTTGTCATTCTGTACTGGAAAAAAATCCAAAGTAATTTTATGATTTTAAATCAATAAAGGATGAAGAGGAACGTGATGAGGATGCAGATAGTGTAGAAGATGAAGCTGCTAGTAATGAGAGATTTCAAATAAAGGAACGCATTGCCAAAAAATTGAAAATTGATACAAATGAAAATGCTAAACAGCAACTTCAAGAGGAAGAAACCAAGACAGAAAGGAAAACAACTAGTCGCAGGTAAGGGCTGCATTGTTTGGTGGGTATTTTTCTTTAGATTGTTTACAGTTTTAAGATTTTCAGTATTTATTGATGGGAGTTTTATTTTTCCCTGTGAGTTAGAAATAAAGTGTAATTATATGTATTTCTCAGTATTTACTTTGTCTTTCTTCTCAGTTGTAAGATTGAGTTTTGCAGCTTTTTTGTCTGTGTTAGCACATAGTGTTGTCCACCACTGAGACTCACAGAAAGGAAAGTCATCCAGTGAAATCTGGTTTAACACAGTGCTCATCCTTGCAGTGTGCCAGTTTTCCGACACTGCAGCGGACACATCAGCTTTTCTTTACAGACAGGAAAGCATGGATTCCTGTCATGTAATTTAGCTGTGACAGTGTTTGGAATATCCCTTCCAGCACAGAATATTCTGCGATTCTGTGATGTGTACTGATTAGCACTCAATTTTCAGTGGGTTAATTCGTTTTCTTGGAACCTTGTGTTTCAACAGTTCTTCTTACAGCATGAGTTTGAGGATAATACTGATATTGCATAAAATCACTCATCATGTGTGCAAGTGATGACTAGTGGGTCTCTTGTCAAACATACTAGGAACTATTATCCAGTATTTCAGTAAATACAGACTTCAAAAGTTACTGAAGAATTAAAATTAAGACTTTGCCACTGAAAGGTTAAGTGTGTAAGTTTACTTATTCAGTGAAACTTGCTGGGGGCTTGGTGGAGAAAACATCAGAAAGCTAATTCAGATTTTTTGCTCTTAACTCTACACAACTTTCATAGGTAACTGCCTGATTAAATTAGTCAGGCTTTGCCCGTACGAAATTCTGCATATGTAGTGGCTGTTTTGGATTCTCTGCCATGATACTTTCCTTTGAAGGGAACCATTCTGGTTTCTTTTCCTGTTCTGTTTTCTTACTGTCTCCATTTTCCTTGTTTTCCTGTTTCTTTTAGGAAGTTTTCTTTTAATTGGTGTTTTTTTTCATTTTATCGTCATTGCAGGTAAGATAATGTAGGTGGTGGCAAGGCTTAATGCTGACATGTAAGGATCTAGAACAGTCTAGATTTTGTCTTTGTGACAAAAGAATACCTGGTTCACCACATCCATAGCAATTACCATCTCTATTATATCCCTGGGATACATCCCTGAGAAGTAAAGGTTTTGGATCAAAACATGTGAAGATAATTTTGTCATAATAATAGGCTTTGAGAAAAAATATTGGAACTTTGGTTAGAGAACAGAAGGAATAACTGAAACAGAATCAGCTGTTTTACAGTCCTCAGAAATTCAGGTATCTGACTTCCACCTCTTGCAGGTTTTTATGATTCTATATGACTGTATATAATTGCTAAAAATGAAACCAGCCTTATGTTTTATTGAAAAAAGGGTTTTGTCAGTTATGGTGAGTGTTCAGTCATTATCTTAATTGTAAAACAAAACTTGTTACTATAAAGAGAAAAGAAAACTTACACCCTGATGCTTGCAGCTTGATACATATCAATATAACTGTTTTTACTGGAAGAATTTGATATGATTTTAAAAACAAGATTAGTAATCTACCATTTCATGTTAGGTAGTATTTTTAACTCTGGCCTTTATGTTTAGAATCAGGCCACAGTTTTAGAGGAATAGAAACTCTTGCATTACTTTGGATAATTCTTTTAGTACTGGTACATTAAAATGTACAACATTTTACATGTACAGCTGTAAATGTTGCTGTTTGGCTGCCTTTTTGGAGCAGTGAAAAGCCCAGTGACACCATTGCCAAGAAATTAACCACTTCAGTAGGTTTGAAGAGATCTAGAAACTAAAATATTCAAGGGGTTTAAGAGGGAATTCAGTGTCCTTTCCTGCATCTTCACTATTGATTTGAATCTAAGAATCACAGCAGGTACAGTACAGAAGCCTTTGCAATTGGAGCAGGTCTGCTCAACTGACTGGTTCCAGTCAGTTCTTTCTCAGGCCTGGAAGATGTTACTTCTAGAGTTCCTCAAATTTTGTGCTATACAGATATATAAGAAAAACATTTGATATCATAGACTAGCATAATAACAAAAATAAAGAAACTGTGAACATAATCTATAACTTAAGTGAGCATTAGTTTTTCTTGTCCTATGATTTACTTCTGGTTAGAGACTAGGTAACTACCATGATTTGTCAGGTTTCATGTAGTCAACAAGAGCTGTGTGGTCAGGTATGTAAACTGATGTTATCCTGGTTGTTTTGGAACCATACATAGATCTGATCTCTTTGTGGAGTCAAGTGTTTTGGTCTGACCCCAGCCAGCCCCCAAACCCTACACAGCTGCTCCCCAACTGCTCTACCAGCGGCGTCTGAGAGAGAATCAGTAGGGTAAAAGATAGAGAACTCAGCTGAGGTAAAGACAGTTTATTAGGGAAAGCAAAAGCTGCGCATGCAAGTAAAGCAAAACAAAGGATGAATTCACTGCTTCCCACGGGCAGGCAGGTGTTCAGCCATATCCAGGACAGCAGGCCCCACCACATCTAACAGTGACTAGGGAAGACAAACCCACTCCAAATATCCCCCATTTCTTCCTTTTTCCCTCCACTTTTTATACTGAGCATGATGTCACATGGCCTGAAATGACTCTCTTGTCAATTGGGGCCGCCTGTCCTGGCTGTGTCTCCTCCCACCTTCCCAGACACACTATTTCTCCTGCTTGTGTGGCAGTACAAAAAGCACAGAAGGCTTTGGCTCTCTACATTAACAACTCTGCATTTGGCAGAAGTCCAAAACACAGCCCCATGCTAGGGACTGCAAAGAAAACTAACTCTACCTCAGCTGAAACCAGCATGAAACTTTAATTCTGGAGCACTGGTATTCTATTTTTCAGTGTTCCTTTCCCTGTAAGAGCGTGTAAATTGCAGTACATGAAATACAGTATCATCCTTTTACAGCAAGGTTAGACATAACTAGGTATTTCTTTAAAGCATATGTACAAGACATCTTGTAATACAGATCCCCTGGCTTTTCTTTCTGTTGTCTTTAAAGTTGTGCTGTGTGTTGCTTTGGGAATTGGTGACTGTATTATCTCTGCTGTAGATAGATGGTCCACAGGAAGTGTACTGAGATCAATGAGTATGATGGATAACTTCAATCTCAAAATCTGGTTACTAGTCCTGTGGTTGAGATTGATGCAAGTGTAAGCTTCTCAGAGTCAATGAATTGTTCTTGGTTGGGGAGACTAAACAGTTACAGTTTTGCATTAAATAGCCATATCTGGTATTGGAGACAAGGATTCAGAAATTTGGAAGATCTCTAAGAAAAGCTTTCTCTGAAAAAGAACCTTGAAGTATATGGCAGCCAAGTATCATCTTTACAACAGCAAAGGGGTTTGGAATCCATACATACTTACTACCTACTTGATGAGTCCACCAATCTGTTTAATTGTCTCTGTGGTTTTATTAGAATGGCTGCTGGAAACAAAATTTTGTTTTAAGGTGTAATAGCAAGTTTGTGGCATGAAGAGAACACAAAGCTAGAGGATACCCTTAGGAATGAGGTACTCAACGCCCAAGCTTTCATCATTTTATAGCTTAAGATACATTGGTGTAGTCAGTCTGTAAGCTGCTGACTTTGTATGTGGTCAGTCAATGTGCCCTGTTTGTGGTTATTCTGTTCTTTCAGGGTGGCAGTAGCAATAGTATTAGAGCCAAATGGGTTGTCTTAACTCAGAAGAGGGTTTTATTGGATGTGTTTTTAGCAGTTGGGAGTCATAGGCTTGGGAGATACTGCATAGTATCACGAGTAACATAAATTTCTAGACTTACAGTTTTCCAAATAATTGCGTGCCGTCCTCTGGCATGTAAATCAAAGGCATGATATTGTTTGTTATAAATAATGTGTTTTTACATTTGAGTTCTGTTTAGATAAAGTAAGATAAACAATATCAAGTTTCATTGTCTGAAATAGTGGCTATTTTGTCAGTGTACTGGAGATGTTTAATAATATGCTCATGGGTGTTCACCACCCACTGTAGTTGAAGCCTGTGTTGATCAGAGGCAGAGATGTGGGAGGTGTAAATGTCAAACAAAAAGTTGGATAGACCATCCATGGCTTGAGGGTAATGTCTACTAACATATCAGAGGGTGAAGAAAGTTCTGATATCGATCAAAATTTCTTCTCATCAGATGTTTAAATGTGCTAGTAGAATAATTGAACTTCTAACAATATTTGCTTCAGAGTACTGTCTTTAACATGCATGACTTCTTCTGCAAAACTGTATTCATTTGTATCAGTCCAGGTTTTTTTAATCGAAATGCACTTGTGAGGTCTGAAGGTTGTACATCTATTTTAGAGAAACAGTATGGGAACAATAGACACCTTCTCAAAGTCATGGTACTGAGATCCAATGCCACTTGTAAATGCAACCATATTTGAAGTGCTCAGAGAGTGAAGTTAATTTTAGTCATTTCAGTATGCATTTTAACCTCTTGTGTATATTTTAAAAATAGCTTTATACACTTGACAACTTTGTATTTGAGAAGAAAGCTTGAGAAAAAGAGTTTCCCAGTCATTCTGGCAAGTTGTTAAAGAAATTCTATGGGTCTAGGGGTTTTTTTATTAGAAGCTTAAACCTAAACTTCACAGCTGTTTACTTATAGGAATGTTTAGAGATCGAAGTGTTTCCCATCACTGCATAAGTAGTAAAATTTCTCAGCATTGCACTGAATTTGTAAAATGGCAGTGTCTTGAGACAACCATCTGAGGGCTTCAGAGTAAATAGTCCTCTTCTAGTCTGGTAGTTAAAAATATTTATTGTACATTTCTTTTCATCCTCTAGGTGGAGCTCAGATGCTACACATTTTCTGCTTACTGGCTTTAAAAATTTTCGGTGCTTGTTTGTAAGACATGCAGTTTGGAGTGAAATACAGTAGACTGTACAGATTTTCACTGTATAATCAAGTTCAGTTGCATCCTTGTAATGGATATGGTACGAAATAGCAATATGAAATAAGTGCTTAAAATAGCTAAACTATTGAGGAAGAGAAGCAGAGGTTTTGAGTAATTAACATCAATTAAATTTGATGTTTCCTCTTGTATATTTTCTCTTAATAATCCTATAATTTGTAATTGAACCAAGTAATTACATTTATTTTGGTTTACCAACTATTACTATCCTAAGGAGATGAATAGTAGTAGTAGTAGATTACCACTGCTATTAACAACTTGTAATTAATAGTAGCTCTATTGCCACTCCTTTGCATTCCTGTTCTTTCTGTTATCCAGTAATCATATGTGAAGCTTAACATATTTTCTGTGCATATATAAGTAATTACTTCTGTCATCCTTAACGCAGAAACCTGTAACAGTTTTTAAGATGTAATTCCTCAGACTTAATTTTTTGTTGAAAGACAACATGAAATAACTTGGACAAATGATTTACATCCCCATGGTCTTTCTGTCAACTAGGCAAAATTGTAATAAAAACAGTTAATAATGCTAGGCAGGGTTTCAAGTTTGTGCTAAACCCAGTTCAGCCCAGACAGTAAAAACTGAATATCATCAAGACACCTCAACATTTTCTTGGCATCAGCGTAAATAAACTGAGCATACAAGTTTGCTTTTCTAAAGTGCTTGTATGGTACTGTGGTGTGGAAAAGCCAAAGGTAATTTTATGTGATCACATGGAAATCTTTTTTAAAAGATCTTTAAATCAAAACTTTTCTCTCTTTATAAATCTGCAGTCGTTATAAATGATAAGTTGGACATTTTGTATTTGTAAATTAATAATTTACATTAAAATGTTGTTTTAAATGCATTTATAGTGCATTTGTTGCCTTGTGCTTAAAATGCAAGCATTACAGTGAAAAGTAAAAAAATGTGTATTTATATGTTTCCACTTATTTTAACTTAAGCTAATATCTCATCTTGTGTTCAGCAAGTTACTTTTCTGTTAATGTTGGCTGTTAATAAGTATAGCAATGTGATGCCAATACTGTATATTTAGAGCTACTTATTTACTTTGAAATGTTAAGTTTTATCTGTTTCTATATAAAGAGATGTATTTCTTCACAAAACTACTATTTTAAATTTAGTAACTCTACTAGCATTTAATAATTCTACTAGCATTTTCTTAAACTAAGTGTAACTTACTATCAGGCTTTGTCCAGCAATAGAGTTTGTCTCCTGGTTTTTCAGTTTAGCACCAGAAAATATACATTGTATGTTAATAAGACTAGCTTTTGAGGTTCTGAATAGAAACTCTTTTTGCAACTGTCTTCGAACTTCACTGTACCTAGAGAACTGCTGCTGTTTTCATACAGCAAATTCAGGTATTCACTTAATAGTGTTTTAAGCCAAAGGAGACAATTAGATAAACTGTGTATCTCATGCCATAATTTACTGCGAGTTACCCTTGTATTGAACTCACTGGCTACAGCTGAACAGGAAAGGCATTCAAACGTAATTTTTGTAGATATCAAGAGAGTATACTTTGCTCCATATTTAGTCAGTGAGTGTATTCTATTCCTGTTCTTAGATACATGATTCCTAACAGTACCTCTTCCAGTTTTACATTTAACTTGTTTGGGTTCAGCTTGTAGCCACTGAGTTATTTTTTGCTGTTCCTTTTTCTGAAGTTCATTTCAGCAGGCTGTATTTCATCTTACTTAAACTCCTTAGATTCTAATTGAGTCCTTTCAATAAGCTGTACACATTAAGTTCTTTCCAGCCTTCACAGTAAGAAATGTTTTATAGTCTTCAGATTACT
This sequence comes from Cyanoderma ruficeps, assembly GCA_008694505.1. Taxonomy (NCBI): domain Eukaryota; kingdom Metazoa; phylum Chordata; class Aves; order Passeriformes; family Timaliidae; genus Cyanoderma; species Cyanoderma ruficeps. The sequence goes on from VZDJ01000048.1 coordinate 725,565, forward strand.
TTATTTCTTTTCCCTCTCCATTTTTTCAACATTCTTTAAAGCTCTTTCATCATTAATCTCTTATTAGCCTTAATAATGCTGTATACAGAGAGCAGCAACTTTTTTTTGTTCCTTCCATCTCCCCGTTCATTCACAGGGTGACCACATCAGCCCTTCGTACAGGTATTCAACTGATGTCACTTAAGTTGCTTGGACTTTCCAGTTTCTTTTCGATCATCATTCTCTGAGAATTAGTTTGTCATTTTCTTTGTTTTTTAGTTCCTAGATTTTGGCAATTAGATCTTCAGCTTTTGTCTTACTTAGCGAGTCCAGGTTGTCTGGCAGTTCTGATGTGAGAGTTTGCCACTGTGACAGTTTGTGCAATTCACTACCAATGGATTTAGTGGAGTTCCCTGGAGTCAATAAATATATTTCTACTCAGTGGTTATGTGCCCCTGTGTCTATTCTAAGCTATAACTTCATAATATAATTCTTGAAGATGGTCTTTTGGCCTGTTTCGTGTTGCTATTTTTTTTAAGACTTTCTTACATGTATGTACTAGGAAGCACGTTTTCAGTTTTTTTTGATTGACGCTAAAATTAGCCAAGTTAGCAACCAGTCAGGAAGTTATGCTTATTTTGACCAAGAAACTCCCCAACAGCATTGTATCAAAGTCTGCATGCTACTCTGAAACCTTTATTTCCCCTCTTTCATTTCTTTCTCAAAATGAAACTCATTGTACTCTGAAGTTTAACAATGCCAAGTGCAAGTACCTGGGTCAGAGCAATCCTAAGCACAAATACAGGGTGAGCATAAAATGGATTGAGGGCAGCCCTGAGGATAACTTGGGGGTGTTGGTTGACAAGAAGCTTTACATGAGCTGGAAATAGGCATTTGCAGCCCAGAAAGCCAGCTGGGGTGCTTCAAAAGAAGGATGGCCAGCTGGGCAAGGGAGGTAAAACCTATATGAAAGATGGGGATAAACTTTTAGCAGGGTCCTTTGCAATAAGACTAAGAGGCAGTGGTTTTACCCAAAAAAGAAAGGGTTGATTTAGATTAGATTTAACAAAGATTTTTTTTTACAATGAGGATGGTGAAACACTGAACTGGTTGCCCAAAGAGGTGTAGATGCTCCACCCATGCAGTTTGTTCAAGGTCTGGCAGGACAGAGCTCTGAGCAGGCTGGTCTAGTTGAAGGTATCCCTGCACATTGTTGTGGCATTGTTGGATTGGAGGCAATAACTTTCCACCATTCCTTCCAACCTAAACCATTCTATGCTTCAGTATCTCTTGTTAAGGCTAATGCTTGTGTTTCATGGGGAAATTGTAAATACTTTTATTTTATTAAAATCATTAATTCTGTATTTCAGAAAAGACTTGTTCACTCTGTGTTTATTATGCTCCATTTATATGGATATTCTTTTAAAACTAGGAGTCATCATTAGTAATAAACTGGCAAAACAGCTTGTTTAATTTTAATTGAACTTGAAGCAAGCCATTTTGACACTGAAATAAGTGTCCATAGCTTTAAACAATTTAAAACAATTTGTATATTAAATAGATACATTTCAACTTTATGCAAAAGTAGCTATTTAATCACATACTGAAATTAATTTTAAATAATATTGAATGAAAATCTAACCAATATTTCTGTAAAAGTGCAAGAGCTCCTATAATGCTGAATTTCAAGACAGCAAGTAACCAAATCTTTGCTACTTGTCCTATTTAAATTCAGGTTATTGAAATGTTTCTGTTAAATCCTAACTTTCAGTGCCCTTTATTACACTAAACATATTCAGGACTGTTCTAAGTGTTCTACTTGTTTTTCTTCAGTGGTTAATAGATTTCTATTTCTGTTCTTTCACTCGTGGTTTGAATTGTCATTTGAAAAGCTCCTTGGAGAAGTACTAGGCATATAAAATGTGCTGATATATATACAGAGCAGTATGGAAGTATTTTAATCTTTCTGGTTTTCTGTATCTTGATTGAACTGTGTCCAAGCAGAATTTCATAAGGTTAGTCATTTGCCTTAGATACAGTACATCAAGAACACTAGCTGAATTGGACAGTTTTTCTTGTTTATTGTATAAATTCTTCAGAAGGTGCTAATTCAAGCATTTGAACTTGGCTGTGAAGATCTGACAAGGTTGTAGGAGATAATGCACGTAGTACCTACCTAAGTATATTTTCACTGTATATCAGGACAGTGCTCTTTCATTGGAGAAGGACTTTATGGAAATCTGGACGGGATCGGCCCCAGTAAAGAGGTGCCTGTGAGGAAGTAATGAAGTTATTCCATTATTTATGAATTGACTTTACAGGTTAAGAATACGGAAAGCACCTGTTGGTTTTCAAGATCAACACATTTTCCAGGTTTTATGTTGTAGTTACAGGTGCTCCGACATACAGTCCTTGCCTCACATGCCAAACCTAGCTTGTACTCAGAGTGTAAGTGGGGCACTACCTTTGGAAAATTTTGGAGTTTATGTCAGAAATAAAATAGACAAAATGACACGTACCTCCAGTGCTTTGCAGATGGGACTCTCCTGAATTCTAAATACATTTAAAATTGTTTTACCCAAGAGAATATGTCTTGTGTTTTATTGCCACACCAATGATACGCAGATATGCATAAACTGAAGCTACCTGAAAACTTTGTATTTTCTCCTGTGGTGTTAAGAAGAAGCACAGACACTAACTGATGGGAATTCATTGGCTAGGTATCAAAAACTGTGGGGATGGAAGTAACCTGAGAGAGGAACCTACTTTTATGTGTTCTTTGAAAACCCTGTTTGGTTGAGTGTGTTAATGTAGTAGCTGTTCTAGGCTTCTGCCTTTCAGAAAGAGTAAACATTTAAACTTCCACATATATGTAATTTATAAAATGAACTTTCTGTTTGTTTCTGTTTGGGGGTGCTTTGGCTTCTGCGAAGATGTCTTTATACACTAGATCCCCAGAAAAAGAATGTTAGATACTTTTATGCTGCCTTGCTTGATCTTGACTACAGCAAACGTTAAACTAGAAAAACACACACACTCACACAAATTCACTATAGGTGTAAAGAGAAAAAAGGAAGAGACTTAGTTTTATGTATTTCAAGTGTCTGAAAGAAGGGGAATGTTTTCAGAGTATTTTGGTTTGGTATTGATATTCTAATTTTGTAATTATATCGTACACAGTCACCCACAGATCATATATTCTTACAGTCATACTTACCTACATGTCAGATGTTTATTTTGATAGGATTCTACACATTAATTCACGTGTGTTTTATATGCTTTGAGTGCCTTGTCATAGCATATAAATTCAATAAGGATTTGAAATGAAATTGCTAATTTGTAAATTGCCATTTATCCACAGTCATATGGAAATTGCTCACTTCTGCAAATGTTTACCCGACTCAGTGATTGCAGTGAAACTATTACTGTAAATAAAAATGCCTAAATAAACCTGACAACCAATAAAGTTCCTTTGAACTGGAATTTGATAATCATTTTATGATACAACGAAAAAGGAGAAAAAGGACTATTTGGTGAAAATGATGGAAAAAATCCTTACCATTGGGACTGAGTGACTTTTTAAAGACTGTCTCAAGAGATTGTCATCTTCCGTTCCTGTCCACTTGGCCTGGTTTTCTTGCCAATTTTTTATACAACTAGAGTGATGTAGTTGCTTGTGGAGTTCTCTATAAAATAGATTGCTTACACAACCTCAGAAAATCAAATTTTTAAAAGTCAGCTACAAAATCAAAACCAGAAGTAAGCCATCGTGTATTGACAAGAGACTTCTAAGCAAGTTTTAGTGCTATAGAAGGTGGGCATGACCTTCTGTCCACAGCATATTGTATAAAAGATATGAGTCTTACAGTGAAATGGGAACAGCTCCTTACTGAGGCTAAAACCTTGAATGACATATACTCTCGTTTTAGTCTTTATATGCTTAATCAAGTCATTTTGTTATGAGTTTTTTTCTCATCTTCTCCACTAATGTAATACCATTAATGCTTTAAAAGTACATTTAATTGATACTTTCTTTTTCTTTACATACTTGTTTTCCTCAGTGCATGAGGGATCACTCACTTCAGTCTATTTTTTTGTAAGAATAGCAATAATATTTGGGTTATCTAAGTGTAATGTTTGATATTTAACCATTTTTCTGTAGTATATGCCTGAGTTATTTTTCGACTGATGATAGTCTCTCTCTAATTGTTTAAGATACTGGAAATTAATTACCTACTTTTCCTTTGGTAAAAAATGAATTCTTAAGTTATCTGCAAGTTTAAGAATCTAGTGTGTTTCTTTCAATTTGCATTTTTACATTTCGTTGAAGAAATCCAGTATTTTCGATATATATTATTGATACACAGAAAACAAGGATTACTCCAGAATTGGTTTTAGAAATACATTTATGTTCTGAATGAGACTATTTTCTTAGTTGTAAGGATTGCACGATCCATATTCTTTTCAAAATAATGTAAATTTTTCTGCCTTCTTTACCTTAATAACATTTATTGTAAAAACAAAATAATCCCAGACATACTCTTTGTAGAGTTAATGATTGGCAGTAACTTAAAAGCAGACTATACTATATTAAACACAAGCCCAGATTGTTTGGGCACAAAACCCAGAATCCCAGCACTGAGATTTTTCTTGGCTAAGCATCAAAGCGTGTTAATAGGTAGAGTGTTAGGCTGGGACAAAGACGGGATTGTTACTGTGGTATATTTCATCCTGCTGCTACTTGGCAAGACTCAGTGTATTTTTAGGTGAAGTTTGTGTGTGCATTTGTCTAGTCACCTGGAAAAAAGGATGCATATATGACCCGTGAAAATGCAGTTAGCGTAATGGAAGGTGAGAACGTGTAATCCTTATTATACAGTGAATTGTTAGCACTATATGCTGGGTAAGATACCATTTCAAAGAGTTGGAGTGTTCTCAGTTGTTTAGCTGCACATGTGATTTTTTTTTTCTTGTAACATAACAAGATGGATTTAGCAGTGGTATATCCTTGTACTTTTTAATTGCTAAATGTTCATGCTCCATTTCCTTTCTTTGTTTCAACAGGGTTGAGTAGCATGGGAAGAGACTTTTTGAGGGTTTTCTTTGTATTATAGAATACATTTTCTGTAAATATGAGCAGTTTATCTTAAAGTGGTACTGCAGTGAAGAATGACTGGAGTATGTTCAAACAGTTTTTTTAAGCATTGCATCTGCTGTCTAACTCTACACAGTCAATCCATATTACAATTCAATATTTTTATTATTTTTACATGCCTTTTTACAGAGCCAAGCAGGTAATAAGTATTTTTAATATGGTGTAGAACAAATTATGTTAGTTGCCAGATTCTGATTGTAGAATGTTTATAATGAATAATGGTTTGTAAATAAAAAGAAGGGAATTCAGTTATTGCCTAAAAAGTTGTAGTGTCACATTTCTGATAATCAGTAGTTAATAGTTGATAATTTGATAATAGTGAAACAAAATAAATTTAAAAACTTTCTGAGCTGAATCACAGAATAGGCCAGGTTGGAGGGGTTGAATAAAATCTATGTCAATGTGAATAGAGGAAACTCAACTTGAATCCTTATAAGGGTATATCTGCTTCTAATAAGAAGCTGTTTATCTAATGAAAGTGGAAAACATCCAAAAAGCTTGAATCTTGAGAGGATAAGGCAGAGGCTGCTAGGATCATGTCATCCAGTGATTTACCTAAGAGAGCACAAAACACTCCTAAATTCTTTTATCTCATTGTTATCTTTTGGTGGAAAAAAAAATCCCATTTTAATGTAGAGAATATGCCACACAAAAATTTTCTTTGCTAGTTGCTTTTCTTATTAGGTAAATAAAAATGCTACTGCTTTTCAGAAAAGCCTGCCTTTTGGCCCCTCTTGGACTCCTTTTCACTCATCTGCTAGCCTTCTGTTAGCATGTCTTCATTTGCAAATTCTACTAAGTCTCTCTTGGACTTGGGTGCATCAAGTAAACTGAGCATTAACTTTCTTTTGTGGCATTTTAGTTTTCCCCAGCTTTTGCCATGTGTCAGCTTCATAAAATAGTAGTCTGTGTTTTCTTCCTTCACACAAGATAGTTTGATAGCCTATCTTTTCTTTATGTCCACAAGCAGTAGAAGTAATTTTTTCATTACTCTAAGTTACAGTTCTGTTATTTTTGCTCAAGAGCACTTTACCAATCTCAGGCATGTAATTATCTGAGCTGTACTTTCTCATTGTAAAGAATGATATAACACTACTGTTTCCCCTTCTTCTTTCACCCCCTGTTCTCTAGATTTTTCCTCTCATTTTATTAACAACCAGTATTCCTCATTGCTCCAAAAAAAAAAATCTCTTTAAGCAACTTCTGAAAAACACTTGGAAGCAAACTGCATGACCATGTTGCTTTTATTTCTCAGATGCTTATTTTTAGTTGCATTTCTTTCTGTTTTGGGATAATTCAAGAAGACAGAAAAATATGTCATCCTCAGATATCTGGCTTTCTCTGATATATGAACAGAAAGAGCCATTGAATCTTTTTTTTTTTTTCCCCCTCTCTACATTGTAAGTCCTTTTCCTTTTTGGGGGGGTTTTAATCCCTAACATAAAACAATAATAATGTAGGGGGGGTTCTCTATGTGCTCAAAGATGAATGTCTGTATATCTTCAGCTATGCCTGTTGTTGTAAATAAATGGACAATAGTTGTTTAACAATCAGTTTTCTATGTAAAAATATTTTTACCTTGTGAAAGAACTTCTGAGGGCAAATTAATTTTTTTTCCCTGTATGGCACCATTTTTTAAATCAGGCCTTTGGCAGCAAATTACAAATACTCAGCTTTAGACTTTATTCCATACATTTGTTTCTTCTTCGTATTTTCCTGCACATTCAGTATAAAATTCAAGATCCCAGTAACATCAGGGTATCAAGCCAAATCTCATGTGTTCATAGCATCTTTTTAAGTAAAAGTTTTAGTAGAAAGCAGTGTGGGTTTGTTTGGTTTTTTTTGTATTTTAGTATGTTAAAAGTTGTACATATGTGTGTCTATGAATGAACATTCAACAGAAAACTGATTTGGTGAATTCATGGAGTTTCTTCTTATTCTGCCATTGTCTTAAACACAAAATACCTTTACAAATAGTTGGACCAGGTATTGCTGGTTTCAACAGAGCATGGCATTTTGTAAAGGCTGCCTTTTTTACTGAGAAGGTAAAAAAGATTTGGACTAATGCTACAGAATGGTTCATGCTCTGAGGGGTTATTAGGATAATACAGCATCTGGCATGAGGAAATAACTCTGGAAATACAAGTAGCACTATTAATGGCAGTGGGACCAGCAGTTTGAAATACGCAGTTTCATGGAGCTAGCTATAGCATGTGAATTTTCATTTTACAGTTTGCTACTTCCACCGTGACTTGTTCTCTCATTCACCTGGGTCTCAGAGCTCTGAGATCAGTGGCACTGCCCCTTCACTTTCCAGTAAATTAGGGAATGCTTTGAGGCATCAGACAGATAGGGACCATAAAAGTGAGCGGGAGAGAACAATGTAGAATGCTTTCATGCTGCATTATTGTCCACTCATTTCTAGTTAGGGATATTACAAAAAAAAGACATAATGCTGCAAAAGTTAGTGAGAAGGCAGTCTGACTTAGTGGATTGTGTGCATTGCTAAAAAAATGGGGCTTAACTGTCTGCAAAGAGGGCTCAGTTTTAAAAGCTGTGTAAAACATGTTACTTCAATGTAGAATGAAAGTCTTAAAATCATGCCCAGCCTATCAAATAACATATGGAGAAAGTCTGTGTGTTCTTGCATGTGTTCTTAGAGCAGCGGAGTTGACTTTTTTCAACCACATGGTGGTGTGTGGAGTAGCGTGGCTTGTTGAGTCCTGCAAAATCTAGGCTTCACCCATCTATACCTCCACAGCGTCTTATAAATCTCCAGAATGTGGAATGTACTGAGACATACTCACCTGGGAGAAGTGGCATGGGTAGATAGTTAACAAAACCAACCAAACAACAAAAAGAACTCATTATTAAAAAACAAACAACCAAGCAAAAACCCACAATAAACACAACAATGTAATTCTTACCATCGTTTCCATTAGTTCTCATTTTGGCTCATTGTGCACCTGAAAATCTGTGATCCTCTCAGTAAAAAGGTTAATGCACATTATTTGACAACTTCCCAAGTCAGAGAACAGCAAAGCATACCGTAGTCACAGTTGGGTAATTTCATAATAAAATCACTTTTTAATGAGAAGTGTATCAGCAGTACAGACCTTTTGAAGTTCTTCTTAAGTTTGGCTGATAAGCAGCCATACTGAGCTCATTGATGGAAAAGCATTATTTGCTGAACAAGCCTCATGCTTAAGACTGGAAGTCATTGTTACGTCATTTCTTGGTTAATTGGCTGCACCTGTGATTTGTTAACAGCTCTAATCCAGTGGTTTCTGAACCACGTGTGGAAAGGTCAGCAGGAGAGAGTCTGGTGCACTGTGAAGCATTGTTAGAGGTAATCTTAGTTTGGCAACCTGTCATGCCTGTTAAATCCAGATTGTCACTTTTCAGCTCATGACGTCTGCTTCTCAAAATGAGAATGGTGCAGATAACTGGAAAATGAAGTCTGTGGTTCTTTTCCTGCGAGGCATTGCTTAGTTAAGAACAGGGGGATATTTTTTTTAAATGTGTTAATTTGTAGGTTTCTCTTTTGTAATGAAAAATTCTTTACAACTTTGTGCTTCTGAAAGTTGGAATTTGTTTGGTTTTTTTTTTAATAAAAGTATAAAATTTATATGAATCCAGTGAAGATAGGTAGATATCTATATTAATACATGCGTGCAAATGTATTTGCTGGTATTTCCCTCTCTCTTTATGTCATAGGGTTTGGGTCCTCAGCAGTCCCAGGTGCTTGTCATTGTGCTGCCTTTTATAATGCAATCATATTTGGTGAGACTGAATTTTCAGTATAGTTACTATATACAAATAATTATGTTTGTGCTATTTATGTACATAAACTATCTTTTAACTCCAGTGTGCTTTTCAGTTAGTTAAATAGTTTGAGTCCTGCAATAAATCACGAAAATACTTTCCACATATGTTGATACTATACCTGAATTTTCAATGTACATCTAAGTGTCTTGAGTAGTAGAATTTGCCTTTGTCTTTTTTGTACGTTGTATAATAAGCAAACTGCTAAATTTGTTTAAATAATTTGAATAAGTTTACTTAACTGAAACATCTCTTGCAATATTCTTTATTAAATAGGAATAATCTTGCTAAAAGTTATGGTACCAAAGAAACATGAACTTACAGGGTGGGTTGGAAGGGACTTACAAAGGTCACCCAGTCAAACACTCCTGCAGTGGACCGGGATATCTTCCACCATGTTATTTTGCTCGGAGCCTTGACCAACTTGACCTTGGATGAAGCCCAGCGATGGGATATCCACCACTTTTCTGGGTAATCTGTTTCAGTGTTTCATCATACCCATTGTAAAAAATTGCTTTCTTACATCTAGTTTGAGGCTATACTCTTTTAGTTTAAATCCATTACCCCTATCCCAACAGGTCCTGCCGTAAAAAGATTATCTCCACCTTTCTTAGAGAACCCTTTAGGTACTAAAAGGCCACAATAAGGTTACCCCAGAGCCTCCTCTTCTCTAGGCTGAATAACCTCAAGTCTTTAAGCCTTTTTTCATTGGATATATGTTCCAATCCTCTGATCATTTTCATGAGTCTCTTCTGGACCTGCTCCAACAGGTCCTGTGCTGGGACTCCAGGGCTGATGCAGCACTGCAGGTGGGGTCTCAGCAGAGCAGAGCAGAGGGGCAGAATTCCTCCCTGGCCCTGCTGCCCACACTGCTCTGGATGCAGCCCGGGGTATGGTCGATTGTTGGGCTGCAGTCACACATTGCTGGGTCATGCCCGGCATTTTATCCAGGAGATGTCCAAGTTGTTCTTACTGGGGCTGTTCTCATGACATCTTGCAGCGCAGGAATCATGTTTTTTCAGAGAAGGTTTAAGTTGGTAGGATTTTCATGATTGAATTAACATTTGAATATTGATTGTGAGATCGCAACGTCTGCTTTGGAAGCTGTTGGTTGTATATGAGATGGAGAGTATTTCTGAATGCATGTAAATTAAATACTAACCTAGTACAGTGTTCATGTTTCATTATTTCCCAAATAACTCTTCAAAAAATAGTAGCGACTTTATGTATAGCATGTCACTGTCACAGAAATAGCATTCTGGTAGTATTCTCATTTTAAGTACGTGGATATTGTAATTCACTGTAAATGAAGTATTTATACCACTTCTGCTGTGGTAAAAGATAGGGTCCAAGCGAATTTTATTAATTTATTTCCCCCTGTAAGATAGCATTCTCAAACAAATAGGTTATGTGGCTGTTTCTGTGACTAGAACACAAAATGGAAAAAGACAACTGTTAGGGTGAATTGAAGTCATTAGTTGCGTAATCACCTCCAGAAACAGAGGATGGATTTAATGTGTTCACCTTATTCTGAACTGCAGTTTCATGTTTTTATTTTTTAAATTTTCATTTTTAATACCTATTATTTGTGAAACACTCAAACTCACAGCTTCTTTAAGACTTTCTGGGATATTAATTACAAGGTACTTCAGAGTATTCTAATGAAATGTTATTTTTATAATGAAAATATCATGGAGATTTCAGATTATTTCCTAGATACTTTATGTACTCGTTTTTTTCTTACAGTTCAACACTGAGCAATTTAGTGTTCATTCAGAGTAGCCTGAAAAAGTTACCAAACTATTTCTTAGGTGTGTTCACATTGCCAGTTCTTTTAATTACAAAGTAATTGAAATTGAAATTAGCCATTTTGTTAAAATGTCCAAAGAAAAACAGATCACTTCAGCCTCTAAAACTTGAAATTATTTATCAGTATTACATGCTTGAAGTTAAAGTCACCTTTTATCAACGAAGTATGTTTTCTCATCTAAAAAATAAGTACTTAGATGAAAAATAAACCTTTGTCTACTTAAAATAGCTGTATTTTTTGTGTCATGGTATCACTTCTATTTCATAGTGAGGATAATACCTTCACAATAATGGTTTTAGTGGAAAAAGTAATATAATTAAATTTTACAATAATCTTCAATTTGTTTAAAAGCATAAAAATTGAATTAAAAACTAATTTTTAAAAACAACTTCGTGATCTGGTGAAATAAGTCCTTTTAATTGAAGCTGTTGCATATTTTAATAGCACTTCTGCCCAGAAAAAAGAGCTGTAGCTGGTGGAATGTTAACAGGTTTTAGGGCATTATTAACATAGTCATTTATCTTTCCTGTATAAGCCTTTTGGAAAAAAAAAAACAACTTATGCCTACCAAGAGAACAGTATGTATATTGTTTTTTGTGTTAATCAAAATTCAGTGATACTTTTTAAAGAGTTATCTGTTATAAACTGATTTTACTTTGCCAAATCTTTAACAAGAGTTATCTGAATAATATGACCATCCTTAATCAGAGACAATTTTTTAATCATGTTATCTATGTTCCTTTCCAGGTCAGTTTTAGAGGCTGCCTCTCAAACCCTGTCCTGTTCATATGGTTAGAAGTTTCTCCTGTGAAACTTCCAGTGGACAGACAAAAAATAAATAGCTTAACTTGTTCAAAGGCATAAAAATACTTCTATTTTGCATTTGCAAAATTTTATCTGCAGTCTGTCCATGGCAAATGTATTATTATAAGGTTATAGCAAGGCTTTAGAGTTGTAGCTGTAGCCGTTTTCTGATGGTAAGTTTAAAGGATTAAGCAGATATTTTCAAAACTGTGTCATCAGTAAGGTGGTAGAATATGGGTGAGGGGAAAATGCATTCATGGGTGTCTGTTTTCATTCAAGCATTTCCTCCGCAAATTTACTGCCCAGTAACCTTTAGGCTCATTGTTGTTTTCTTTTCATTGACTGATGAAATGATAGTTGCAGGCTGTTGGCAGAAAAAGATGGTTTTGAATGGTGACTATTGTTCTATTAACATTAGACCCTCTGGCTAGAGGATCAGCAAGACTGCCTGCTAAGATTAAGTGACAATGTTGTCTCCTGTTCATGGAAATAACTTGCTGATAAACTATGACAGTACAAAAAGCCCTAAGGACTTGGGGTGGGAAAAGCTGTATTAAACTTCTTGTAGTGCTCAGCAGAATTCTCACTTGCTACCCAGTTTGTCCACTAGTATCTATTGGGAAGTAGGAATAAACCTTGTCTGTACTCTTTTGATAGTTCTTGAAACAATTACAAATCATGAGGTTCTATCTCTGTTTCTCTGTACTTTGCTGTTACTTTTTTGATACTAGAATATCCAAGGCATTATCTAATCCTTAAAAGGAGTTATATAATGTCGATTAAATAAATGTATTTCCAGTGCTCTTACTGACATTTGTATCCTAAAAGGCTAAATAGTATGTTCCTATTTCATACTTTCATATCTTTGAATATTTCTTACATTTGGGCTATCTGTAGGTAAGCATTCGTGCCCTAATTTTTTGATCAGACTCTACTAGCCTACTCCAAAAGATACTCAGCTTTATTTAAATGCATTTGTGAGAAGTATTATTAGTGATTCATAAAATAGTATACAAACGCATGCTCCAAAATACCTTGGATTTAAAATGTTCTGGCATTCTTGAAATATTTTAATGTGTACAGAATTTGGAATTCTCAGAGAGAATTCTTTACATCTTTATAGTATTTCATCTTTACAGCACTGTGTGCTTTTAGAAATGTTATAACAAATGTTGAAACAGTTAATTTAGAATTACAGAATTACTGAGGTTGGAAAGACTGTTAAGATCAGTAAGTCCAAACATAAACCTGACACTCCCAAGTCCACCACTAAACCATGTCCCTCAATGCAGTTCTACATGTCTTGTCCATAAATACAGTGATTCACAACAGCAAGATGTGAAAAGTGAAATTCTTAGGAAGTAAAATTTTAATGTAGTTTTTAAAAAGATGTGTCTATGATTAATATGTATTTGAACAAGATATTATAGGAAATGTAATTTTTTTTTCTGTGTCTAGTTATGATTTTTATATTTATCAAGTCTGTGAGGCTATCCCTTACTCTCAGATCTAAATAATGCAAATTGTTTTCTGTGTAAGTGGAATGAAATTATCTGTTTTAGAGCACTTGCAGATGAATGTGTTTTAGAGCTTTCATGGTTCCATAGTTCCAAATATTCTGGATAACTTACAGTGTTACCAGAATATTTGGACCGAGTCTTAAAGTGGGGTTGAAAGCATTTATTTTATTAAGAAGAATTTTTCAGGCTTGTACCTGAAGGTTCAAGTCATTTTTTGTGGTTACTCTCACTCAAGTAAAATTATTTTTTCTGGCTTAAGTTAAGCTCCTTGAAACTCATTTGAGATTTATTAAAATTTTTTTATTATTATATCATTTTCTGAAAATTAGTGCATCCTAATGGGGAGTATGCTTTGTTGCAGTAGTGGTTGGTTGTAGGCTGAGTCTCTGTTCTGTGCATAATCTTTTAATTCACTTTAGCTGTGCAGAAGGAAGCTCTTGATAAAGTCTTGCTTTGACTTTTAAGACTAATCTGAATGCAGTACTGAATAAAATACTGTTTTCTCATTTATGTTACTGAAGTGACACCACCCACTTCTTCTTTGCCCAAAGAGGAAAGAAGGTCTGTCCTGTGTGCCAGAGCTGAACAAAGGATTCAAGCTGTGGCCTCACCAGTGCCCAGCACAGGGGGACAATCCCTGCCCTGCTCCTGCTGCCCACACCATTGCTGATCCAGGCCAGGATGCCATTGGCCTTCTTGGCCACCTGGGCACACCCTGCCTCATGTTCAGTCACTGTCACCAGCACCCCCAGGTCCTTTCCAGCCACTCTGCCCCAGCCTGTGGAGCTGCCTGGGGTTGTTGTGAGCCAAGGGCAGGACCCAGCACTGGGCCTTGGTGAACCTCCCACCATTGGCCTCAGCCCATGATCCAGCCTGTCCAGATAACCTCTGGAGAGCCTTCCTGCCCTTTCAGCAGATCAGCACTCCCCCCAAGACTGGTCTTGTCTGCAAGCTTACTGAGGGTGCACTTGATACAATCATAGAGTTATTTTGGTTTGGAAAGACCTTTAAGATCCTTGGATCAAACTGTAGAGTTAACACTGCCACAACCATCACTAAGCCATGTCCCTAAGTGTGGGACATGCATCTACCCCCACTGTAAAGGAGCACAAGTGCTATGAGGAGCTATGAGGGAACTGGGGTTTGTTAGCCTGGAGAAAAGGAGGCTCAGGAGAGAGGTCCCTATTTCTCTCTACAACCACCTGAAAGGAGGTTGTAGTGAGGTGTGTAGCAGTCTTTTCTCCCACATAACCAGAAAAGAGCAAGAGCAAATGGCCTCAAGTTGCACCAGGAGAGGTTTAGACTGGTTATTAGAAAAAATTCCTTCTCCAATACAGTTGTCAAGCACTGGAGCAGGCTGGCCAGAGAAGTGGTGGAGTCATTGTCCCTGAAGATATTTTCAAGATATATGTAGGTGTGGTGCTTGGGGACATGGTTTAGTGCTGAACTTGGCATTTGCTGTGTTAACAGTTGAACTCTACTAGTCTACTGCAACCTAAGCAATTCTAGAATTTTATTATCTGCCCAGAGAATCTCTCAAAAACTGCAGTTACAGGTGCTCCAACCTGTTTTCCACAAATCTATAGGCTATTACATTGACAGACAACAAGACATAGTATTATGAAAACCTTTGCATATCAGCTGAGATTCTTCATATCATCTGCAAGGGCAGAGTCTGTCATTTTAAGCTTTGCTAGATAGTGCATGCTGTCCACACCAGACAAAATTTTTGCCATAGACAGGCTTCATTCCTCTCTAGGACAAAAGATCTGGTCATACCATTCTGTACTGGGCAGGAGATTTGGTCCTATTGTTTCCAAGTCCTTTTCTCACTTTTCTAAATATGCTCCTTTGTGCTTTCTTTTCATTCTTAATTTCAGTCATGGTGATATTAGTTTACTGTTTGAAGCCTTATATTTGCCAGGGAAAGAAAGAACTTGTATTTAAAATGAGTACTTAAAATAGGGTTATGAAGGACTGTTGTTCCAAGTGGATGTTAAGGAACCCTGTGTAGTAATATGTTTTAGATTCTGGAGTTCATATTTCACAGTACAACAGCATACTTCATACCTTAAGGCCTTTTTCTATGGTCTGTCCCATGGATTAGCCCAGAAATACATATTTTGTGGTAGCATTGATGTAAAAAGTGAAAAAATCTTATTCTTGCATTCTTAGGAATCTGCAGTTAAAGGAAATAGGTATTCTGTTGTTCAAGAAGTGCTTGGTTACCACTCCTGGACACATGCTGTAATTTTGGGGTTGTCCCATGCAAGTTGAAACTTTGATAATCCTTGTGGATTCCTTCCAACTCAGGATATTCTGTGTTTCTGGGATACTATTGACAGGAATGCTAATCTATATTTAATGAAAAAGAAAACAGAGTTTTTTTTTAAAGAAACCTTTTTCACCATTAAAATGGAGGTGTAAAATTACAGGGACTTCGTTGTAGCACAAAGTCATTACATTAAGTAATCACCCCATGTATTTTTTTTTCTTTGAGTCTTGTGGCTGTATGCTAAACAGTATGTTATCTTAATGTGAATTGACAGTAGCAGAGCAGATAGCAAACCCAGCAAATGCCATAAACTGAGTGATTATGAGTATTTAAAACATGACCTACAAACCTGAAAAAATAGAGAGGTGACCAGATTACTTAGCAAAAATTAAAATTTATTTTGTAGTTCCAAATAATCATCAGCAGGTCTGCACAATTAGTTTACCAATTCTCTTCCTCCTATAACCCCAGCTCTGTTTTTGCATTTTTAATACTTACCATACACACCTGTTCCAGCCCTCATCAGAGTAGCACTAATTTATTTCACTTTCCTGTAGGAAAGTTAACTGACCCAAACCCATTAGAAGTATGGCTGCCTAAACTAGATGTTGAGGTAGAAGAAGGAAGAGCAATTTAGGAGGGAAGAGTAGTGCAAAAGCTTTTGTTTTCATTGTCAGCCAACTACAGCTGGGCTGTTCATGAGAACTTCATCTATGCTTGCTGCTAAATCTCAAATGGCTTCTGTAGAATATCAGTGTTAGTTTTCAGCTGTCCAAATGCATTAGAACACATTCAGTGTTTTCCTATGTTTTGATCTTCTCCTTTCCATTAAATTATTCAATTTGTTAGTTACAGGTAGACTTGTTACTTAATTGTGAATGAGAAATGCAGACTGTTGGGATGTTACAGTAGAAAATATTCTTTGAAAAAATATCAAATAATGTGATTTATGTAGAATTGGTACTACTGGAGCACTCACCCTGGAAAAGAAAATCCAGAGTTTTTTGGTACAGGACCCCCAAATTTAAGATCATGTGTGCAGTTTTCTCTCCGTATATGTCTGCCAGTCTTGTAGTAGTAAGATACAATAGTTGTTCTGTGAAAGGCAAGAGACCTCAGTGTCTCAATGGAAGGAAAGTGTATTTGTGAATAATGTATCTCAATTATTTTAAAAATTATGTCCTTATTGCCTTTAGAATTTGAGGTGCATACTTGTAAGAATCTGGCTTCTTATATTCTTTTCCAGTGTGTTGCCAGTAACAGTTTTCTATGTCAATATGAATAAAACAGTGCATCAGTCACACTTGTACAGTCAATGTTTTACCACTTCTTCCACTAGTACCATTCTCTCAATAGTGAGGAGACTAGCCTAATGCAGAACAGCAAATTTCTTCCTACTATTTCCTTGGGAACTTACAGGATTAATTTGAATACATAATCAGATTCTTTCTCCTTAAATCTTTTTTCAAGGGCTTAAATGGTATTATTTCTGCTTACATTGTTAGGTTCAGGTAGACTCAGCATAAATTGAAAAAGAGCAACTTTTCTTGAGTTGATTTGCCTCTCTCCCTGAAAGTTTTTGAAAGAAAGCTAAAGAAATTACTGGTTACTTTAAAGTTATGGTTTTTTTCTGTGGCATATATACTGCTGTAGTAATTTGCCACTGTGAGATCTTGTTATTCTGTTTTTGAAATGTGCATGGTTTATTTCTCTCCTAGTTTTTTCTCTTAATTTATTTTTCTGTCTTATCTACTTCGATGTCATGTTGAGCATTGTCCCAATTCAGATTGGGGTTTTTTTCTTTCTTTTGCCCTGTATAGTTTGTTATCCATTGCTTGGACTGATTTGAGATTTTAAATGTAATCTACTACAAATTCTATATATTTTGAGTGTTTTTATTTCCAAGCTTTATGTTTTTTTATAGCAGGAGTTTTAAAACTTGATTTGTTTCAAACTGATTTCTTGCAAATATTCCAGAATAGAATTCATGTGCATCTGATGCTCTTTTCAGGCTTTAAGTGCTTCTAACTATATGAAACAGGATAAAAATTCTATAATGTGAAATGAACAATGCAATGCCCTCTAACTCAGTCTCCATGGAAGAGTCTAGGGTTACATAAACTTTTTGCCAACCCATCACTAAAGCTGCATTTTTGTCATGGCTGTCATAAGAGTGATGGATTCCATGATTTTCATGTTTTTTAAAAAATATCTGTGACTTTTGACATTGTGGTTTTTTGCATGTGTGTGGGAGGATGTGATGGTAAATAGCTTGAACCATTTACAGTGAGAACTTTCAGAGCTGCCAAGTTAAGCTTTGAGCTCCATGGGAAGCAAATGGAGAACAGGAGCTCAGCAGCAGTTCTGCAGTGACACACAGGATGAGAACTCTCAGTGAGAACTTCTTCTTCCAGAGGTAGCTAGGCATCCACTTCCTCAGGAGGGTGGGAGTTTTTTAATGCTGTTACTTGGAAAGGTCAATAACTATAGTTATACAGTGATTGCTGTTTGAGATCATGCTGTGGTTCTTAGAGCAGATTCCACTCTGCTTTTTGAGGGGTTTTTGCCTTTTTTGGTGGAGTAGAATACTTGACCCTCTTTGTGTAAAAAAGCATGGCTTTTGACAATGTGCACTGCATTGCTGTAGTCTTCAGCTTCATTTCATGCTCTTAGCTTTTAAAAAATACCCGAGGAAGACTTCCACACATGATTGTTGATTATAGACAGTTGAATCAATTTCAGTAAATGCTGTTTTATGTTTTGTTTGAAAATATGATAAATTAGAATAGAAAAATCATTCAGTTTGTGGATTTAGTGGTTCCTGGATTTGGCTGACACTAGGGTTTGCAAATAACTTCAGGGACATAAATTAAAACTGCATTGGATTAAATAACGGTTTAGAAAATCAGTCTATTTTTAGCTTAAATGCCTCCGTATTTTTCACTTCTCTGTGTACATGTTACAGTGCCTCATAATTTGCTACCTAGCAGATTTTTGGATGACAGATTGATTTTCAAAAGGGAGCAAAAAATAACAGGCAGCTAAGCTTTGTAGTAGGGGCTGGCCTTTTATCAAGAGAAGTATTTGACATTCATGTATGAAGTGTTCATGTTAAATGCTGTTTGCTTATGATAACCTGTGGTAATTTGTGATCTGTCTCAATTGATCTAAACTTATGGTTGGAAAGAGGTGCAAAACTAGTTATGCTTAATCAAGAAGTATTTCAGCCCATGCATACTTTCTCTTAATGAAAGGGTCTGTTTTGGAGTTTTTGTCTGTTAGTCTAGGTAAACTGAGTTTTGCAGCTTGTGTTGTACAGCAGAGTGCAGGGACCTTAGGTTAGGCAAGCTCCTACTTAATAGACCCAAATATATTGAGGCATCATGTATTTTCAGAGATGTCCAATAGTCCTCTTTGTCTTAGAGGTATGATTACACACAGGAGTATTTCTTTCATCAAGTATGTCAGGTTTGTGCAGAAGAATAGAGGGAGTTTTATCTGTTTATTGAAGAGATTGTATGGGTTTTCTTAAAAAAGCCATTACTATGCATTTATAAAATGTGTAGGTGAGGAGAAAGGTGTAACCATTTGATCCTTCATAGATTACGCAGAGCCTGGAAGAGACTGGGAAGAGAGAATTTCCTTGTAGGTCTGCATGTTTCTGACATTAACTCAAGTAACCATGGTGTTTATTAAATTTGTCTGAATACTTCAGCTGAAATAGTCTAATAGTATTCAAACTTTGGAAAGTACAGCATATTCAAAGAATTTTCACCATATTTTCCTTTTGAATTTTTTGTAGAAAAATAACCAAAATTATGTTCAAGCAAACCATACTCTCTCTATGTGACTTAGTAAATCCTGCTTGATTCTGTCACCTTCATACTAATGATTGCCCAAAGAGATAGTATGTGATGGAAACTTTAATCAGATATCTATGATTTACTCATTTCTTTTTATATAAAAGTCTGTGTTCTGTTTTATAAATCATAGTTAACTTTGGGCACTATAGATTTTTGAATGCTTGGCAAGGAGGTGTGTTTATTTTGGCTAAAGATACGGAAACGTGAATATTTCCTTTTTCCCATCATGTAAACTAGTAATGGAAAAAAGAATGGATTTTTGAACCTATTAGATCATCTAGTCTGACCTTCCTTATACCATGGTTTGTCCCCTGTACTCTTTTCATAAGCCCAGTAATCCAAGTCTTTTGAAGACAGAAGATGTGCGCAGTTCCAGAATATGTTTTGAAGAAATGTGCATCATGATATGAAGACAAGAAAATGTGGAGAATACACTTCTTTTTTTGTTAGTTTCTTTTCATGAGTGGATATACCTTCTGTGAAACATTTGTGCCCCATTTGCTACCAGCAACTCTGCCTTTTTGTTTTTCTCTGCTAAGGTTAATCCTCATGTCTCGGTATTTTTTCCTCTTACTTCATTTGTACACTGATATTGTCTGTCTTCTTAATTTTTTTCTCTTGAAAAGACAGAATAAGAAGTGTCGTACTCTTTGAAGTTCCAGATAACTGGAAAAAAGTTTATTTAAAAAGGGGAAGTGAAAGACCCAAGGAAGTATAGACCACTCAGTTTCACCCCTGTGCCAGGCAAGATCCTGGAGCAGCTTCTCTTGGAAACTCTGCTAAGGCACATGGAAACGAAGGGGTGACTGGTAACAGCCAACATGGAGAGACATGGATTTGAGGGAAGGACCACTGGGTAGATAAAGAACTGGCTGGATGGCCAGCCACAAAGAGTTGTGATCAAGGGCTTATAGTGGAGACCAGTGATGAGTGGTGACCTTCCAGGGTCAATGCTGGGGCTGATACACCTTTGTCACGGACATGGACAGTGGGATCAAGGGCACCCTCAGCAAGTTCACTGACAGCACCAGGCTGTGTGGGGCAGTCGACTCAGTGGAGGGAAGGGATGGCATCCAGAGGGACCTGGACAGGCTGGAGAGCTGGGCCAGTGCAAACCTCATGGGGTCAACAAAGCCAAGTACAAGGTCCTACAGCTGGGTCATGGCAATTCCAGACATACGAACAGCTTGGGCAGAGAAGTGATTGAGAGCAGCCCTGCAGTGAAAAAGATTTGGGGTGATGGTAGGTAAAAATCTCAACATTAAGCAGTTCAGAAAGCCAAGGAAACCCTGGGCTGCATAAAAAGGAGCATGGCCAGCAGGCAAGGGAGGTGACTCTGCCTCTCTGCTCTGATGAGATCCCAGCTGGAGTCCTGCGTTCAGCTCTGGTGTCCCCAGCATAGGAAGGACAGGAACTGCTGGAGCAAGTCCAGAGGAGGCCATGAAAGTTGATAAGGAACACCTTCCCTGTGAAGTCAGGCTGAAAAAGTTGTGTTGTTGAGCTTGGAGAAGACAAGGTTGTGTGGGGACCTCATAGCAACCTTCTAGTGTCTGAAAGGGCGTCAGGGAAGCCAGAGTGGGACTGTTCATCAGGAAATGTAATGATAGGACAAGGAGTAATGGGTACAAACGGCAAGAGGGGAAATTCAGATTAGGTATTAGGAGGGTGTGGGGTTGGTGAGATGGTGGAACAGGTTTTCCAGGGAGGTTGGGGATGCCCCAACACTGGCAGTGTTCAAGGCCAGGCTAGCCAAGGCCTTGAGCAGCCTGATCTAATGGGAGTTGTCCCTTTCCGTGGCAGGAGTGGTGGGAACTAGATGACTAAGGTTCATTTCAACCCCTTAGCATTCCATGATTCTATGATTCTTTTTACAAAGTATTTTCTTCAGTAGCTGAGCAATTTTTTGGCTCTCTTCTGTGCTGCCTATGAAGTTGCACTTGTTCACAAACTATTTTCCATGCACTTCTTTAATAATTGAAAATTTATCACTCACTTTTTACAAAATACCCTTTTTTTTCCCCTTCTATTTTCCCCCCATATTTAGTAGTTTGTAGATACCAAGACAATTGGCTAACAGAACTGGTGGCTAATCCTAAATCTTTTTGCAAAGACTGGCATATTCTGAGTCCTCTAGTTTTCATGTGATAAATCAAAAGATGAGGAGACAGAGTCACTCAGGTAATCCTTTTGGATATTTAAATAGAAGTTGACAGATTAAAATGTATTTATTATTCCATTAGATGAACTCTAACAACTTCCTTTACAGCTGATGGACTGCAAAATTGTGCACCATTTTTGTGTTAGCATGATTCTGGTTTTTGCCAAACACAGAGAGATATTTTCTTATTTGTGTGTTTGTATCCTGCATCGCATGCAGTGTTTTTCAATCCAAGTTGCTGTATTCAGTTTCCCAGTGAACCAGTGTGGGATTGTCTTTTATGTGTTGCAGAGTTGTGATTTGGGGCCAACTAACTTACGTCTTTAAGGATTTTTCAAATGCAATCACAATTTCTTTGCATTCTGGTATTCTCAATGTTGTAATAATTCTACAATTCTTCTATATTATTTATAAGTGTTGTAGAACCAGCTCAAATGTCACACTGTTTTCATTTGCTTTTGAGCCAGTTTACTCTTACTTTCTCTTTTATTTTAGTTTGTGATCAGTGGTCTCTAGACAGTCGTTCTCAATTCAAAAACCGACTATTCTTCATCTCATAGTGAGGTCCAAAATACTTTGTGTTGGATGCAATATCAATGGTTAAAAGATCAAATAATACTCCTTAAGCTATTTTCATCAGAAGTTCCACTATAATTTCTGATTTTTCTCTCAGTGCTTTATTAACATATAATTTTAGAGTATTGTACTTTTTTTGTTTGGGTTTCTGTTTTGTGGACAACATCTCTAATATTTTGTTTTCAGGATGTTCATTTTTTTTTTAGTTATCAGGCTGGCCTGCAGGCCTGGAGAAATCTTCAGCTTCAAAAGTATTTTCAAATAATTTTACTTTCCTGACTTTCTTTTACTCTACACTATCTCTTTTAACTAGAATCCTAGTCACTGATTTCCTCCTAGAGTTTTCAACATTCCATGTGTATTGATCCTGTAAGTTTCCGTAATGTTGATTATATCAGTTAGCCAATTATACCAATTAGTGTCCTATCACTTAATACTTGGAATATGGTATCATTCCTACTAGAAATGAGGATGTTGCAGTAATCATTCATCTAAATGCAGAAGGGATATATTAGGTCATCTAGTCTGTCATCTCATCAGAGGAGGATCATACTCTTTAATATTCTCCTAAATCGTGTTGAGAACAAAATATTCCAAGTAATGGTACTTCCATCATGTCTCTTAATTACTCCACATACAAATATGTTTTCCAGCGGCAAAATACCTTTGCATCTATGTGTTTGTGTTTTTCCTACTGAATTACTAAGTAATTGAACTTTGAGGTACCAGCAATTGTCTTGGTCCAACAGGAGTGTTTCAGCAATATATTTCTGGTTTTGCTAGTTTTGTGCCCTGTTCTTTCAGATGGCAGTGCCTTTCCTAAAATCCAGCTTATATGGATGCTTCTAAACAGGGATCTTTTGTGCAACTCTGATATCTTTTTCTGTTTTTATGAGGACTGGTCAGTAAGTGAGTTCATGTGTCTTAGCCCTCTATATTTTCCACTAGAATGCTGAACCATACTGATTTCATTGTCTCATTCACTGTTGATCCACTGTTCTTCATAGTGTACTGACTTTCTACATTAATATGTAATCATGGTCTTGGAAAAGTGGAATAGGGTAATCTGAAATACCATTTCATTAAAAAGTTGTAATCTTAATTTGTTATGGCTATGTTTAATATTTTTTTAATCACTCTGTGTGTGTGTGTGTGTGTGTNGTGTGTGAGTGTGTGTATGAAAGTTGTTTGATATAGCCATCTGTAATGTTTTTTCCTCACCCTTCTCCCTGAAATCAAGTTTCAATGCCTTCATTTAGTTGTTGATCCAAATGTTTTCATATACATAAAGTGCTTTAACAGTTACTTCTTTTGTTGTTACTAAAAATTATTGTGGATTAATCATGAATGGCTCAGTGCAAATCCTTGATATCACGCAATGAGAAGTTACATAGTTGGCCAGTATCTGTTTCTCTCCTTTAGTGCTAGCTGTTGACTCTGCTTATAGTTGGCAGTTTCTGTGCATGGTTTATCACTAGCTTATACACTGGCAGCGAGAAAAAAAAAAATTGAGGCAGTACAGCTGTAGTAGTGTGAGTTGTAAAACTTAGAACAAGATTCACAAAATTGATTTAAATATTTAGTGAGCTTAAGTGGAAGTAGGTAAGGCTCTATTTACCTGTTTTTGTAAATTTCGACAGCTGTTCCTACATGCAGTGCATACAGTGCACCTTTTGGTGGAGACATAGCATGCTCTGCAAACATTTCAGTGGAAGGTAAAAGCTGCTGACTCATTGAATTCAAAAGGCTGGGCTCTGGGTTGTGTGGTAAGAGGAGACGCTTGTTAAGACTGAAACTGGAGACAGACAAAACACTGTCCAGGTCTTAGAACTTCTTACGAAATACATAAACATGTAGCACAGAACGGAGGTGAGAGAAGGAGTTTGGAGGTATCTTAAGGAAATTAAGTTAGAGGAAAAGGATGCATTTTAATGAAAACTCACTATGTGTGCTGGAAATGTCTTTTATATGCCCCCCAAGCAGATGAAAGGGTGCTTTTTTCTTTTCATGAATTGAGACTAAAACATAACATCACTACCCCGCTGGAGACTCCTGTGGGACAGGTGTGGTCAGAAAAAGACTGCTAACACTGTCTGAAGAGAGGGAGTCTGAGTGAGCAATGTCTTGAGGCAGTTAACATTCACTGTTTTATCACATGTTTTTGCACTCATTTCCAGACCAGCATTTTTATAAAGCTTAGCTTGCTATGTTTTAGGTTATTGACTTGAAGTTCTTTGCATATAATTCCTGCTCATGTATATTGAAAAATAGTATGAAAAAGCTGTGTGATATTAAGTTAATCTAACAGTCATGAAAAGGAACATGGACAAGCCAGAAGTTTCCAATTACAGCAACAGCAGAAGAGTAAGTTATTCTTTCATTGCTTCTATACTAGAAAATATTAAATATGTAACACCAGTTTAACTCAGTCTAAGTTTTAGTTTTTGAGTTCAAAACAGATAAGGCACCAAGTAGTAAAACTCATCTTCAAGTAGTATCATAAATTGGGAAATTTTCAAGAACAAATATGTGATACCTATACACACCCAAAATTAAAACAATACAAAACCCACCCAAATAAAGGCCCAAAACATGACTAAAAATACACAGAGTAGCAATAATCTCAGAGTACTTCATGGAATCTGTGCATCTTCAATACTAAAAATTATTCAGTTAAGAACTACTGTTTAATGAATTATTACTTTTGTCCTTTATTTCTCTCAGCCCATCACTTAATATGTACACTTTTGCAAGTTTTGGGTACATATGAGAGAATGTATATGCTCTTTTTATTCTCCTGGCTACTAGCCTGTCTGATGAGATATCAAGCTGTTAGCTAACTATTGCAAGTGGTAGTTTCACAAACAAAATTATTACTGCATTTCCCAACATAGCATGTGGGTTTCCACTCCTATTGCAACTTACACATATTCTGTATGTATTTACCAATCTCTAAAATGCAGTGTCTTCATTCTTAAAAATAATGTTTAGTGGTCCACTATGCAGATTTTTTTCAAAATCACAGGGGTTTTTTTCCCCCTCAACCAGATTTATTTTTTCTCCTAAAGAACTCCTAAAGCCATTCCTGGCCTGCATAAGCCAGTTTGGTTTGCACTGACATGGAATGAAAGATTGCCAGTTGTCCCAGAAGTAGCTTCATCCAGACTAACCCATGAACTGTATTCAGTTATTGTTCCAACATTAACTTTTTTTAATATGATGTAGACACTGCACTGAATTTGGTCCCTGAAATATTCTTTCATGATGTGCATTTGAACTGCAGGGTTGGTTTTTTCCGCTTACATATTCTACTCTGTATAAATAAGGCTTTTTATTCATCTAGTTATTGTCTTCATATTTAAAGGCATTTGGAAATTTAAAGTGGAGAGGAAAAAGTTAATTTTTGTATGTGTGTATAAATAAATCCAACCTAATGATAGATTATGCTTAATTTCAAAAAAATAAGCATATAAAAATTGCGAATGGCTGTTCTTTGTTTGTTGCCAGTTGATGGTGTTGCTTGTTTAGAAGATGGTCTCTTGATTATGATTTTTAAGATTTTGCTTAATATTCCTGCTCATATTGAAGCACTCAGCAGGGTGTTTTTTTTAAAAGAGAAGTAATTTATTCTCAACCCTAATTTATTCTCCATCACTCTTTATAGTCTTGAGGATTATTGACAGTGAGGGTATCAATACCTCCATATGTAACTGTATTTATGCCATTTCCAGCTGGATCCTGTGCTAGCATGGAAAGGATACAGTCTTTGCCAATGCATTTCCAAGCTATAGGCAATCAGAAAAGTGGGGCTGGGGTATCGATGTAACATGCAAATACAGAGCACAAAATCACAAGGCTGTCTTTAGAAATTAATGTAGTTCTGCTCTTCTTTTTAACTGTTTTGGTAAGTGGGAGTAGAGAAAGATAGTGGGGGAAAAAAAGAGGACGGAAGGACCTACAGGTTGACATCTGCTTATACCTGGTATCAGTTGGGGGTTTCTGGATATTATGACAGAAGATGAGTAGTAACACAAGAGGCTTTTGAGGAAGAAGTTTTAGTTTCTATCTGGATTTTATCACAAAATTGCAATCCAGACAAAAGGAGCAGGAAAATAGAAAGCAAAAGAGTGTATGAGGGAGGAGCTGAGAAGTGTTTATGTACAAAGCTAGACTATTATGGGAATGCAGTGACTTACCCTTTTATACCACAGCAGATGCATGAAAGGCAGTTGCCTGAAGTTTTTTTACTTGTCTGTAGTAAACCCAAATTTTCTTATTCCTTGTGCTCATAGAGTCTGATTGGAGTCAAAACACACAGTCTCAGACAGTTCTGTGAGATTGATCTCTTGTTGGAGAAAGGTAATCAACAGTTTACATGTGGTGTTGCCATATTCGAGTTACTGAATGTCAGGATAGCATTTTGAGCCAGTTGTTTCTATTATCTATACCTAAGGCACATTCTGTATGTTCTGTAATACCAATTAGCACACTTGTGAAGAAGAAAAGCAAGGACTGACATTATTTTCTTCTTTCCTATGTTGCACTGTCTAATGCAAGGGAAGATAAGACTTTAATCATCACTTAGGGTCTATTTCATTTTGTATTTCTTTTTCTTCTCTCAAATCTAATACATTTCTGTTATACTTCTGTAATTTCAAGGCATCAGTCCTCTCCAGAAGCAGCAAATTCCATTACCTCAAAAAGACAATTGTAATTTTCTGTTTTAAGGAGGCATCTTTGAAGCTTGGGTTTAACAACTACATATTCACTTGTCTCTTCTTTCCTAAGTGCTCTAGAATGTATTTCTGGAGAGTTGTGAACTGCTATATTTTCTGCAGACGACTTAGCCTGAAGGTAGCACATTACCATACACTGCTAGGAGTGTGGATGCAGTTACTATTTATGCCTCTCTCCAAGTGAATTCATTTTCTAATTTGTTGGTATTTTTGATAGATCTGATGCTGTATTTTAGTGGTATTTATATGACATCCATTACTGGCTAAGCCCTCACTACCTTGCTTTGCTTTCTAGAGAAACTTAAAACCACAGTTTTTATGGCAATGTTGGTTCTCTTTTAGTATGAAATCCTTTGTGTAGAAAATCCTGAATATCATGAGGTACAGGAAAATGAAGTAATTAGAAGACTAATTTTTCTAGTGTTGTACTTTGTGAAATGTAGCTAAGAAGTTAAATATTCCTTTATAAGAAGAATTTATCAATTTTGCCCTACCTACTTGAGCAATTTTACTGCTTTCTTATGAATTTTAAGAAATTACTTTCATCTGTCATAGGGTTCTGACATATCTGCCTAGTGTCAGGGGTGGGTAGGAAGGGCAGAAGTGAAGTCTAGAAAGTGAAAGGCATGGCTGCACTTTAGTGGAACTCACTTCTGATGCTGCTGGTTTCCGTCTTTTGCATCTTTTAAACTGGTTGTGGAATAACTTGTTCTTGATGAATTAACTCTTTTTAATTTTTAACGTCGTTTTAGTAAAAGTGTTGGTAAAAGTGTACATATTATGGCTTTTTAATAGCTCATACACCTGTCAGAAATGTTAAATGAATCCATTCTCTTTTTTTTATATGTTTTATACTGGATCAAAAATTGTGCAATAATGTGTAATTTGAAGGTTGCTGCATTCTTTGTAACAAGTGCTTAATCTTTTGCAAGAATGATAACACAAATATATGAAAGACAGTATTTGGCAATAGTTTACATAATGGTGAATTGTTAAAAGGAAAAAGAAGATGGTAGAGCAGTCTGAAAAGAAAAATGACTGGTAGAAAGGCAGGAAAAACTGTTGCGAGAGTATCTACTGGAAAACTCATGAGCCATGAGCCAAAACTGATGTCAAACACATTAATGTCTCATTATGATGAATAACCAAGTAAATATCAAGGAGTTTTTTACCTAAAATAAATGCTAGCACTGAATTTACTGGATATTTAATTTTTCATGTATTTTTTAGTTTAAAGTTTTAATGTCAGAAATCATCTGGTTGGTGTTTTTCATATCTGTTAACATAGTGAAACTGAAGAGTTTCTTGTAGTTGCATTGACACAAAGAGAAGCTGTTAAGGACAAGACAAAACAATGTTATTTTTGTGAGGGGAAAAGGGTAATTGTTTTCATGCATCCAAGCTACACGAAGTTCAGTACCTACAGAAAGTGTACGTGAAAGAGCAGACTAGCTGCCAGCCTGGTGCGGGTTTCATTATGAGGAAAAAAACATTATTTTTGAGGAGAAAAACTGGCAAAAGAAGCTGTGAACAAGCTTTTAAAAAAAACAACCTGAGAGCAGGTGGAGGCAACCTGCATGAATGATATATTTATGTAGCCATGAGACGTAAACACGTGAGCACAGCAGTTTCTATATAAATCTGGAGTTCAATTTTTCTTTATTTGCAATGTGCAGTTTTTAAAAGGAATGTACTTTAAAAATGTTCTGAACTTGTAATTAATAGTTCTATGTTTTCATGGTTTAGGGAACACTTTGATCATGTTATGGCTACCAAAATCCAATAAACTGTTGCTGATTTTTAAGAGCTTGTGTTATATACACAGTTTAAAAAAAACCCTACTTGCCAGGTTTTAACTTGATAATTTCCTATTAGTGCTTTCTTGTATAGTAATCGCTTCAGTGGATCACTTAAAAAAGGTATTGGCTGTTTTTGAAATCCCATGTTGAGAAAGATCCTGAAGTAGGGAAATTCCTTGGAAAGTAATGAGTTACAAGAAAGTTTCTTCATGTGTTACTTGCTTTGCTATTAAAGCTTTGTTTAACTGTGTTTGGTTTTACTACTTGTGAAATGTTCTGCAATATATATCAGTAGTAGAAATCATTATTTATCTTTCCTTTATTTTGTTCATGTAAGATTTACTTTAAACAAAATGTGCAGTGGTTCATGACTGCTTGATCATTTCTGAGAATGGATATGCAAGGGAGATTATTTTATACAGGGCACTTAAAAATTATTTATAATATTTTGCTGGAGAAATGTTTATAGGCCTGTAGTCTGTTTATTAATATGTTATTACTTCATAGTACAATGAACACTGACTGTTTTCCTCACCTAAATTATGTGAAATACGAACAGCAGACTTGTCTTGGAAGTCAGAATTTTAAGGATGTGATGGTATAAATAGTAAACTCATTCAGGAATATGTTTTGGAAGGCATTTATATAAAATATTAATCAGCTACTCACAGAGTACCAGACTTCAAAGATACATAATTCGGCTTTGGTACTGGGTTTGTCTTCCAATGGCCAGATCCCCCAAAATTGTAGAATTGATGATTATTAAATTTCTAGTTTTGTTCACTAGAAATATTAATTGATTTGTAAGATTGTGAAAATAGCTGTCTAGCTTTTTCTTTATAAATTGCTTTTTTTGTCCCTACTAAAGGATAAGGAAACTTTAAAAGAAGCCACTTACGCATTTTAATTTTTTAATGCATTTTGAGTGCTAAACAGAAAATCTGTTTCTAAAGTATCCATGTTACTTTCATTATTTCTTGAATTCCATTCAGTTTAGACATATAACTGAATATAGTCTTAACCAAGTGCCTTCTGGCTTGGCTTACCAAAAATCTTAAAGTTGAATTGGCATGGTGCTACAAGATCAATTGCCTTGAAAAGCTGTAATTGGCATTTTAATTTAAGGTTAAGCTAATATGGGTTATTTTGTATTTGTGATTGCCTGAGTGTATATACAGTTATAACTGGTCAGTGGACACAAGGTCATTTCTAAAGCTTTAGTGTCTACTCATGTCTGAGGATGTACAATAGAGTATTTCTTATGGGAGTTTTCAATGAACAAAACCAGAGAAATTCCAAGATGCTGAAAGGAAGGGAGAATCAGAATATTTGAACTGGATATCAGAAATATTTTCCAAATTATGAAACATAAGGAAATGATTGTTTCAGATACTTGTACTAAGAATACCAAAAAATGGTACGTGTCTCACAGAAATGAGGAAGCAGATAAACTAAGTAACCTAGTAGATCTTCTGCATTTTCTTCATCCAGCTTTAAAAATCATTTGCTACAAATTTTGAGCTCTCCCTTTTTAGCTGTTCCAAAAATCAGTTTAACATTTGTCATGTCATTTTTGCAGTGGAACTTCAGCCAGGACTGGTATGACCAGAATTTTAATTCCACAAAATTTTTTAAAGAGAACCGTGAATATTGCCACAATGCCATCTTTAATTAATTTTGTTTGCATTGTCTGTGGGTTTCATGCTACTGCTTGGTTCTTCCTATTGACTAACTGCAGTTTTAACTATCTTCCCTAGATTTTTTATGTACTGCTTATTGTCTGATTTGTAAGTTAGCCAAGTCATTTCACCCATAATAGGTAGTGAAGAAAAACGGAGTTATGAGAAATACTAACAAATTCACAACACAAATGATCACTGAAAGATAAGGTTTATGGCACTGAATGAAAGATGACTGTGAAAAAGTCAAAGGAGCAAGAGCAAATATTTCTGAATAATCTGGTTACAGATTATTAACATAATTATATTGTGTGTGTTGTGTCAATATAACTCCAGCTCAATCATTATGTGAAATGAAACACTTTTTACATGAGTAGTATTTAGTCTGAGCTTAAATGTAATTCCACTTTTGTGGAAGTGCAGTGCATCTGTATTAGCAGACACACAATGATTAAAAAAAAAATCTGCTAGCAGATGGTGTTCAACAAAGACTACTATTGTTTCAGTATGAGATGCTTCAAATGTTCTGGGCATTTAGCCCAGACAGAGCCATTTTTCCTATAGTATGTGATCAGGCAATAACAAAAAGAATGAAAATAGAGGTGTCAGTCCATATAAAAATATTTTTATAACTCAATAGATCTAACAAGTCAGTGGCAATTATTAAACCAAGTTAAATTAACAAAACTGATCAGATCATTCTTTTTACATTTTCATGTCTCTCCAAACAGTTATTTGGCATTCCACCTTCTGGGAAAAAAGAGTTTGGAAAGTTAAGCTACCTGCTGGTACTGTTTAAATGCCCACAGATAACATAACTCAAGCTGCCTGGTGCCTGAAAGTGAGTGTTGGGGCAATCAACAGGAACAATAAAAATCTGTTCAAACAGAAAATCCACAAATCCCAAGGATTTGGAGCCTCCCTGTGGATTTTCCACAAATTTTGCTGTTTTCAGCAGAATCTAAGCTTTTATTTTAAAGGTGAACTGCAAAGCTGACAAGAAAATTGAGTTAATAAAATATGTGCTGAATCCCCTGCTCTCCTTTTGCAGCCTCCTAACTGAGGCTGTGTGCCACATGTGTTTCAAGTTTTTCTTTTCATAAAACAAACCATCAACAAACTGTGTTTAAATATCATCTAATACTTACTGGTTGACCTCAAGAATAAACCTCATCTCAATAATCTATTAACACTGAAGAATTTATTAAATCCACTATTTTGTTTTCTTCACGTGACATGTCTGCCATCCCTCAATTTAGTGTTACTTCCTTTTTTTTACATTTAAGCCTTTAGAATATGAACTTTTGATCATGCAGCTGTAACTTTCTATTTATAAGGACATTATAGATAAAAAATACTTTTAGAATAAAATGAGGTACAACTGGCTTGAATGACAATGGACTACTGAGTTTAGTTTGCAAGCATTTTTCGAAGTATTTTTAGATTTAAATTGTAAAATCAGATGGACTCTAGCAAAAATTTGATTTATGGTAACTTAAGTGACATGAGAGCATTTTATATGAAACATTTCAATTGACATTTCTTAGTGGAGACTATTTAGTAATAACCTTTAGTAGTTCAGTAAAAACAGGAATGGGATTTTACTGGCTAATTAACAAATGAAAACCAGGTCCAAAATAGCCGATGATGATAAAAGAGAAGTAACTAATACTCTGTATGTTATAATAGTATATAGTATGCTGTACTATATACTCTTATATATTATAATACTATAAATTTTGAAGTAAAGACCCTTAAATTACTATGCATGTATTTTTTTTATGTTGCTGTGCATAGACTTCATGATAGAAAGGATTTTTTTTTAATATAAGGAAGAAGTAACACTGAGGATGATGAGGCCCATTATCTGTGTCCAGTGGTCTTTATTGTTTTAGCAGTGATTAACAGGTGCAGTGAAGAAATTAAACATAAGATGAAAAGTGAAAAGAATATTGGTAACTTTTTGCTTTATGTTGTTGTAGAAAGACTAGTTCCTGGTATGATCTTTTTATGTTTTTCTCTATAATACTCTTTTCTTTATTGACTGTCAATAAATCTTCTTTGCTAGTAATTTTAATAAGAAATTTTAAAAGAAAGGGACATACTTCTATTTCTAACTGCAGATATATTGTTGTTTTAACTGTCTATCTGACTTTTTAAGCACTGAGTTTTATTGGTTTATTGGTAGACTTTAGTATTTTTGTCTGCATTCTATGATTCTAAATTTAAAGGAGCTTAGAGATAACACACTGTTTAGTGCTGAGAGTTTGGGACAAATAGACTCCTGTAAATTCTAAGACTTTTTCACAAAACAGAGTTGACCCTTAATGTTTCTGTACTTAATTAAAACCCATGTTACAAGCTTTGTTATGATGCCACACGCCTCTTTTGTTTCCCAAGCAGAGATGAACCAGTTACTAACTTTTTGTTCCTTAACCCAAAGGAACACTGTCTTCAGCAGGTCATAGAAATACTTCTGTGTTGTTACAGCTGGTTTTCTTGTCTGTTTAATGGAACTTGTCTATACCAAAAATACTTTGCATTACTTCATAGGGTGTAAAACACTGTATGGTTATAGTATATGAGTTACACTGTGTAGTATATTATTTATGCAATAGTAAACCAGTTGCATGTTTATTAAATCAAGTGCTATATTTACATGTTTAAAATATTACTTATGTGACAATATGTTTATATGTGACATATAAATGCTCTCTGTAGCTTTCTACTGATCAAATTAATGTCAGTGGCAGCATTATTACAAGAATCAAACTGTTCTTGTGATATGAGCTGTGAAAATGTTACCCCTGTCAGCTTAAATATAGAAGTTAAGTCAACTATTTTATAATAAATTCAACTAGTAAGGACAAAAAATTAATTGACCGAGGCCTAAAAAGATGAAACTTGCAGAATATTTTGTGACTGAAGCAGTTGTACATGGGATAAAATGCATGCTAAGTAGCACCTGTCTTAAAAATGCTCAAACATAAGGCTAATATTCCTTGTGTAGTTACTGCTAGTTGTTTGGAAATGTTTCATCCTCAGCATTTTAAACCTATATAATGAAGAGATATGTCTGTTTGGTTTTTTGCTTGTTTGTTTTTTGTTTTCGTTGGTTTTGGGGGTTTTTTGATTTTATTTCATTTTGAGATAACTGTAACACTTTATACTTATAATAACCCACTAGAATTATTTATATATAAAGCAGTGTGTAAAACCAGAGGATCAGAGACTGCACTGACAACACAAATAATTAACATGGTTGTATATGCCAATGTGTTGTCCCTAATTTGCTATGGCTACTGGAATAAGACATCCTGTTGAACGTCCACACATAGGTATGATAAAAATAATGTTCATTATTAGTCAATTACAAATCTTCTCAGTCACACCTGAGGGTGAGATGATCATCTGAAGTGGACTTTCATTGCAACATAAGGTCCAGTTTCAGACCTGAAAAAATAAAAATTCTTTGCTACTTGATTTCATTTTTGAGATGTGCTTTAGCTCAATTTAGAAATTCTTTTCATTCAGCCTAAAGAGGTATTAGAATGTTTTTTCTGGCTCACATATAGTCCATGCTTAATTGATGTACAGATGTGGGATAATAATGTAAGAGGCATTTTGGAGCCATTCTTTTTTCACATGAGCAGGGAATGGGTAATGGGAAGAGATTAGAGATGAAACTACTTCATAAGAATGTGAAATCCATCTGGAATAGGAAGCAGATCAGCTCAAATATTTCTCTGTAAAATAACCTAGAGCTGAGATGGTGCTTGTAGGACTCTGAGATAATGGACCTTACTTTTGGTTATTCACAGACTTCACAGATTATAATAATTGTTACAGAAACTTTAATATTATTAATTCTTTTGTAGCAGTCTTACTATGATGCTAATTTCTTGGTGGTTTTTGTGACTCATATCGTCGAAATTAAAAAACTGATGTACAGAATATACTAAGCACTGAAATACATGCTTTGATAACATTGGGAAGCTGGGAGAGTTTTTCTGATTGTGTATACATTGGTGTAATTAATTCTGCAGTCTTTAGGCATTCTTCACATGACTCTTAGGTCAGATGTGGCATGGCAGTTTTGCATTAAGTGTTCAATATGGAGGAAGTTCACACAGGTCATAAATACTGAGTCAGGCTTTGATTGTATTTCAAAATCAATCTATTGGTTATTAATCTACTTCCTTATTTTATTATTGATGCATTACATAAAATTAGACTGCTTTTCCTTTTTGTTTTACCATTGCATATCTCACAGTTGTTACTTTCAAAGTTCTATCAAGTTTTCCAGTCACATAAAATAAGATGATGATCTTTCTTGGAGCTGCAAAAAAATTAGTTTCTCTCCACTGAGAAACAGAAAATGACAAATCATTTTCTGTGAGGAATGTTTTTACATGAGCAATATTTAATTCCTGAAATCAATTTAAAAAATAAATACATTTATGCACGTCCAGACACGTAGCTCTCATGGCAGATATCACTCCACACCTGTGTGCTGCTAAGTCGAGATAATAAATGCCAGGTTGAAGATTTAAGAATAAATTATGCCAAATTAGATCAAAGATCTGTTTAGCCAAATGTCCTGTCTCTGATGGTGGACAGAAGCAGCGTAGTGCTAAAATACTCCTGGGCAACTTCTCCTTTTTCCAACAATGTGAAGTTCAAGGCTTATTTAATCAGGAAGTTCATTTGGCCTTTTCTGTTTAATATTCTGTATAATTTTTTCCTGTGAGTAGACTTAGCTGCTTTGAACCTGTTCATGCTTTAGATCTGTTTGATGTCCTGTGGTAGTACATTCCTCAATTTAATTATAAGCAGTGTCGACAATATTTCCTTTTATTTCTTTTAAGTCTGCTGTTTTGCAGTTTCATTTTATACCCTCAAGTCTTTGTCATATGAAAAATAGCAAATAACCTGTAGCTTACATTCTGTTGAAGATATTTCTGTCCTGTGTTTGTTTGGATATATTTTTTAGGCTCATTCAGATCTCCATTTATATTGTAATTCACCTTCCATACAAAACTTCTGTAGCCAGTATCTCTAATCACATCCTGTCTCTGATATCTGGAATCTGATTATGAACAAACTTTGACCTGAGGATCTCTTCTTTTGCGGGACAGCTGGGAGGACTTGATGGCCTGTTCTCATCAAAATCCCAGTTGAAACTGATCTGCTCCTTGTGTCATCTTATTTGGATAGAGAAGATCATAAAATTAAGGCAAGGGGTTTTTAAAAAGTCCTCTTAACCAGCTTGTGTTCTGATACAGAAGCAGGTGTCAACAGAGCTAACACTGCTTGACTGATGAGTGAGCGACATAATTTTTCCAGAGACAGAGAATTCAGAATATATTACTTGGCTTATTATAATTGCATTCTGTTGTGCAGCTCTGGAGGGTAATTCCCTGAAGTGCTGTGTTTATTGTGTATGTCTCTGTTTTCTGCCTAAAACAGGAAAAGGGAAACAAGGAGTAGGATGCTGCTACCAGAGCATCTCATCCAGCCTGTACATAGCAATCTCTGTCTTCAAGAGTTCCTCAGAAGTATGATGTAAATTGTTCTGACAGTGGAAATCCTGGCTTTTGACTTTCCCATAGTGTCCTACATCTCTACCCTGTCACATCATGTACATGTGGTTCCTTCATGTGACAAAAGAGGGCTTGGGAAAAGCAGTTGCTGCAGCTAGGTTCTTTTCTTGCTGCCAGAAAAATTCTTTCCAGTCTGCTCTCTCTTGTCTGGATCAGAGGAGCCCCTAGAAGAAGGGACAGCCAGGGAGGATCCCCAGGCTGGATGAATCACCCTGTTGGATCCTTTGAGACTCAAATGGTACTATTGGAAGAAGGAGGGGTTTTTTTTGTTTTGAGTGAGGCTCAGTGATTATTTTTAGACTTGAAATAGTCTCCAGACAGTCTTTAAGCTGGCATTAAGTTGATGACATTTTTATGTACGAAAAAGCAATTTTATATAAAGTTGACATTTGAGAAAAATTATTTTCTCTTCAGAGCTCTACTCATTTCAAGTCTTAGTAAAAAAAGAAGATCTGTAGTTGCTTGTGGAGGAATACATTAGGTAGATTCTGTAGAATGTTTACCTGACCTTTCAGACATTTCAGCATTGATCCTGAGAACACCTCAGGATATATTTAATTTCAAGCCATTTTTATATATTAGTACTACTAGCTACTGTGTACTCAGAGTTCCCAGTTGTAGTCTGCAGTAGCAAATCATTTTTGCATGATTTGGTTTTTTAAAATACCTGTTATAGAGAGATTTCAAAGGAGACTCACTGAGGAATAATATTGCCATTTTGTAATAGGGAAGAATGTTAAAATCTATAAATGTCTAGGCCAGCTAACTCTATGAAAAGATTTTTGGCAAAATTCTTTTTTTAATATGGTTCGTCAATGTAATTACAAATAAAATTTGTTTATTTAACGTTGCTTTTATTATAGAATTTACTGTTTTGTATTGACAAGTAATATGGCAGATCAGAAAATAACTGTATAGTCTGTGGCAATTATATTTTACAGTGTCTGATAGGTTTTTATGGAAGCCATTTGGTGATCTCATCAGCAACAAGTCTGTTGTTTCATTACTATCAGATTCAGTGGGTTTCTGATTAAATCAGCAGAATGGAGGACATGAAGGGAGTGCTGTTCACTTTGCAATCATTTCCATCTGTTAAAAATTTTTATCAGATGTTGGGAAATAGCAGGCAAGACTCAGAGCAAGTGTTTTATTCAATTTCCAAGAAATGGTGATATATAATTGGCATATATTATGTTCTTAGTTTAATCTGTCCAGTTAGATGTTTGAAATAACCTATGGTATACTAGTATTAGTAGATATAGAGAAGGCTATTTCCATCATTCCTCATATTATATTGTTTGAACACTCTGGTGTTCAAATAATACAAATATCTTAGTACTTAGTAGTCATGAGCACTGATGACACTTTTCATAAAATGGAGAGTCAGAATGAGACTTGTAGAGAAAAATTTCTGTTTGGCGTATGCTGCGGTCTGAAGTGTCTTTGCCTCCACTGATGATGTAGGAATCTGTGAGTGGAATTGTCTGGCCAGTGGCCAGTACCACTGGCCTCAGAGAAATGGGAAAGGAGTCCATCATCAATACCCATAAGATCATTTGTAATTGAGTAAGGCATAGATTATTCTATTTGTTCTGAAATTCATTTTTAGCAGTAACTGTTCTAAATAGATGTTCCTGGTTATCATGTTAATGTCAGACACACTTTTAATAATGGGAAGTTTTTTACCGCAACAGAACTGTGTGGTCTCATCTGAAAAGTGAAAAGTATTTTATCTTTTCTAAATTGCTGAGATACTGCTGAGTGCCTCCTTGCCTAGATAATAAAAGTTTGCAGCAGTCGTGGTTTTACTACACTTTTTCATGTTTCCTCTGTCTCATCTTCTTCTGAAGTGAATAATTCCTTTTTTCTTCATCCTCATGTCAGGGATGATTTTTCATGATGGGAACAACCTGTGTCATCTTTTCTGGAGTTTCCTGTATTACTGTGTTGGCCAATTTGGCATGGGATATTCAGTTACATTTGTAGTATTTTAATGGAGTAATATTGGCTGTCTCTTGTAGAGCCAGTATAATATTTCTTGGTTTATTTTCCTTAATAAATGTGCATTTTCTGTTATAGCTTTCCACAACTACAGGTTGGTAGAGGTCTTCATTGTGGTATTACTAGTAAAGTTCACAGGCCTTTTTTCCTGAACTTATTCTGTTGCTTTAGAATAACTGTCCTTGTAAAGACGAGAAGGAATTCAGTCTGCAGGATATTCTTCAATTTTGTAAGATAATTTAATTAGGGTTTCTGAGAACCTGTTTGTTCCATTTTCTGTTCCTGAGCTAAAGCCATAAGAAATCACCATATTTGTCTGGGGTTGGCTGAGTTCTTGATTTTGGATCTTGTGGAAATGTACCTCACTTGATTTATTCAGAGTATTTAACTTGAAGTAATGATTTAGTTATACTGAAAGGTAATTGCTTATTCATGTTTTAGTCTGGCTAATTTTTTTCACTCTGTGCTTTATTTTCAGTCCACTATTCACCCTTATCTCACTCTTTTTGAAAGGCTCATTGTATGGATTTCTTGAATATCTAAAGCTGTTCACCTTGTTGTCCATGACTTTGTTCATCCACTCCTTCACCAGTGTGTTTGAATGAAACTGCTGGATTTGTGACAAAACTTACAGACTCGCTGTTCAAGATGATTTTTATCATATTACTTAAAACAGAAGCTGTCATGGCATTCACTGTCCTTGGTCATCCCTTTGGTCTAGAGATACAATGTTTGTTACTACCTGGTCATCTGGTACAACACTGATTTTAATGTGAGTTAGTGAAACAGTAATTTCTGAGTTCCTTCCTGAGGATGTACTCTGGAGCTTTATCACACTTAAAGTTGGTTGAAATTTACCCTTCTGACACCTCTCTCTGGTCTTGTCTCATCTTTATGTCCAAATCAGATCAGGTTTGTGGAGAGTTATCTCCCTGGGATCTTCTTTTGAGAAAGTTGACACAAATCAATCATTTATCCAATCAGCAGTGATTTTATTTTACTTTATTATTCCCTTAATCCCATGTGACCTAGTGACCTCTTTTTCTTTTATGTTTCTTGTTTTAATTAATTCAATAATTTTTGCATTAAACTTTCAGCTGTTTCCTCTTTAAAACTCATCATAGCTCCTTTAATACACCTTCTAACATAAGGCCTTTTACAATCTATTCTGACAGCTCTAGTTTTAGGTTTACAGATGCAAAATTCTTATAAAAATTACTTTACCACATCCTAATCACACTATTTAATTGTTTGTCTTTCTGGTCCATTTTTTTGTGAGATTTGCATTGGAAGTAATTCTTTGGGGATTTTTTGATTTAAACCCTTGCTACTTCTGAAGCATTTATTACTTCAGCCAAAGATATTAGAACCTGTTTGACTTTTCTGGTGAAACCACACTTCTAAGATTTCATATCAAGTTACAGATTTGGTTTGCTTCCTCTAAGATAGTAGAAGAATGTAAGACAATGATCTAGATATGAAAATAAGACTATTAAAGATGCTTATTGGTGGCTAATAGAAATAACATGATGAATTGATTTACTAAAAAAAGATAGTGATAAATTGATCTGCCTGTAGGTATTTTCTGAGCCACAGTAAAATTGTATGATCTCAAAAGTTTGAATGATGGAAATAGGGTGAATTTTAAGAGTCATACAATCATACAGTACCGAACAAAACGAAAAATTCCTCCTGTAGGCCATCATTCAGAAGTGGCAGAATAAGAGGGAAGCCTCTTAATTGCAACAGTTCTGTTGGTCTTCAATGTGGTGTTACTTTAAAAAAAANAAAAAAAAAGCAAACCTACTTCTATTAAGTATTATATAGCGTTTGCAATCCAGATAGTTATAGCATTGGTCTGGATGAGAGATGCTGTTGGTCTCCACTTTTTCTTGTTTTGTTTAACAGTTATTAACTATCTTGCGGTAAGCAAAGTTAGGTTTTCATCTTAAACTGAGAAAATTTAGGGTCTCCTATCTGTTCCAGGATCTGCTGTGAACATAGAAGGTCCAGATAGTGTGTAAAATCAGCCTTAATATATGATATGTGATATATGATTTATGCTTCTATACATGCCCTACTGCGTACATCTGCATTTTCTGGCACTGTAACTGGTGGCTGAACAATGTAAGCAAAGAAAGTTTATAGTGAAAGCTAATACCTTTTATTAAGCAAACTGTGGAAGAAAAATAAACCAGCTGAAGAAGAGCTCGTGTGCCTGAAACCTGTGAGGTTTTTTCTTTCTACATCTGTGTTAGTAACCATAATAAAATATATTGCATCTCCTTTAGTACCTTTCTTGCACAAGTTTGTACTTCATGTTCGGCTTGTGGGCCCTGCTGTTTGCTGAGTTTCTCCCAGTAGAGTAAAATGGTAGCATTCTTCCATCAGTTTCAGCCCCTGAGAATTCACTGCACAATAGTGTGACAGTTGTGTTGTGCTACAGTGTAGCTTACAGTCCAGTATGTATAATTAAAATAGAGTGCCAGTTCTCTGAAGTGTTAGTCATGCGGTGCACCTGTTTGCACTCAGGTTTATGGTAATGAAAAGACAGTAACAGTAGTTGCCCATGTAGTCCTTAATAAACATCACAGTCCTTTTAATTTCATCATTGAAATCTTTCCTGTGTAAAATGTGTCGATACTGGTGATTGATCCATAAATTCATTCAGTGCACAAGTTTTTAACATTCTATTTTTAAACTAGAGTTACGGTCCTAATTGCCTACTGTAGTATACCACCTACTGCTAAAGTCAAACACAACATTAACTGTCAGCCTTCCTGTTAGCACAGGTGGCCATACAGGACCCAGCAGCTATATTAAAATGTTTCATCTACAGTTTTCCCATGTCAAGACTGAATATGTCTGCCACCATTTTTCTATCATCATTTTATTTGAGATACAGCTGCAATACGCCATTTGCAGAAAACAGACAGATATATGTCTGACTTCTACAGCAAAACTAGGCTGGCAGAAAGGCAGAGTGCATATTCCAAATCCATAATTTTTATTCTCATATTTACAGTTGTAAAATTCTTGCAGTACCAGAGATGAACAGTAATGCAATCCAGACAAAAATAAGATTCTTGAACCCTAGAAAAGTCTTAGATGTACATGCCAAATGGGGAATTTTCTATCCACTCCAAGAATTGCGTGTTCACAGATACCCCAAGGAGCAGAAGAGGGAATATCTGAAAAAGCTTCAAAACTGAAAGTGTAGAGCAGACATTCACCTTGATTCTTCCACACATTCTGAAAATCAGTTAGTTGTGCAAACGTGACATTTTGTATTGTTTTGTTTTATCATTGGGGTTCTCTATTTGAAAATGCTGTTTGTATTTTAACTTAGAATTGGAACTCTCAAACAGAATATTATGCATTTTTCAGGAGTGGGTTGGAATAGCTGGATTGGTTTTGAATATATGCTGCCATTTTTTTCCCTAAATCACAGTTGAATAACATACTGTGCCTCTCTAGGTCTTATTTGTGTCTGTATATAATATATATATTATTTGTTAGAAACTTGGTATGCTTAAATAAATACAGGTAGTTATGGTTTATATACATGCATGCAGAAGCCTACAAGTGCAAAGAGGCTTATATATGTAAGTAGAGAAGGAGGAGTGGTTTTGGACTTGTGCATAGCAAGTATGATCATATGGTCACACCAAAGTCACAATTACTGTTTATTTCTGTAATCAGTTCTCTTTTCTTTTACCATACTGAAGTCAAATATAGAACTTCTTTCTTTTTGAATGAAGTTACTTTGAAAATTCAGAAGACCATTAATTACTTTCAGAAAAACACCTTTAGTACGTGACACTTAGAAACAATTCCATCCATTTAACCTAAAATATTTGGCTAAATTTCCAACTGATTAACTGAGTATTATTCTGATCTAAAATACAAAAGAAAAACAATATATATACATATTAGAAAGCTGAAGCCTGGAATATATGTTGTTAAGAAGACAACTGCAGAAAATAACCTCCATCTCTTTGGTGACCACGCTTCTTTTGATGCAGCCCAGGATGCAGTTGGCTTTCTGGGCTTGGAGTGCACACTGGTGGGTCATGTCCATGTTCTCATCCAGAGCACCTCCCAGTCCTTCTCAGTAGAGCTCTTCTCAGACACTTGCTCTCCCATCGTTTGAGATTAAACATTTTCAGAAAACAGGGTTAGCTAACTTAAGTGTAAGAACTTTGGTGAAAATGTAATGCCTTCTGCTTTACGAGTGTTCCTTTTAATAAAAGTTGGAAAAGTACAAGTATTCAAAGAGCAGGATAACTGTTACATAGTCCAGTCTTGGTGATAGGTATGATACAGAGAAATGAAGGCAAGATAGCCATCCTTCATTCCTAATCAGGTATAATAGTATGATTTGGTACACTCTTCAGAAAAAAAAGAAATTACCAAAGTTGAAATTAATGCTAATTAGTATGATTTTGTAGGTACTGGATAACTATGTTACCTTTTGTGAAAACTGAAGGCAGGGAATTATATGATACAGATTCTGAAAGTGTTGTCTTTTTCATTTAGAGAAATAACTGAGCTTCTTCTGTGTTTATAGTACAGGTAGATTTGTATCAAACATTTTTTTGAAAGCCAGCAACATTTTTATTTTTTAGAAGTCCTCATAAGAAGTTAATAGAGTACATGTGAACAGAGTATTATAAATAATTTGAATTTAATACCTAAGTTGGCACAATACAGTAAAAACATCCTTGTGATATAACTAAATGCTATGCTTTACAGCTGGAAATCAAGAATGCAGATTGTAGCTGCAGGGCAGTACAACGGCTGAATGGCATTTTGGAAAGGAGTGACCCAGAGGTGAATTGAGAGTCGTTGTGAGAAATGGGTGCTTGGTGCAGTGATGATCTTATGTTCCTTTTTGAGTTAGGAACCAAATACACCACCAGCAGAGACCTGTGGGAAAGCTGAAATCCATCAGCGTATCTGATTCCAAATTCCATCTTCAGAAGGGCTGAGGAAATACTGCAGGGGGTCATGGATTAGACAGAAGTGATTAAAGTGAATATGAGGAGAACATTCTTTTTTTTCTTTTTTTTTAAAGAGTATGAATTAAAATCCATAAAATTTAAAAATGTTTTTTAAGAAAGTACGAATTAATCTAAAGGGAAGCCAGAGTGGTAACTATAATTAACAATGTACACTTGTTGTTTCTTGATCATGCATTCAAACAGTTCACTAGGAAAGCTGATGCCTCCACCATACATGGTGTCTTTAGGGTGTAACTTGATTTCAGCACCACCTAACTACTCATAGTTCTGAACTTGTGGAGCTCCTATCAGTTCACTGTGCACAGTCCTATCAAACCAAGGAAGAGATGAACCAGAAATTCAAATGGAATCTTACACTTATTTCACTACAGATTTTCTAGATAAAATCATTTTATTGTTCTGGGTAGAATCTGAAAATTCTGGAGTTATGAACCATCTGGCAAGATCCTTTTCAGTCTTCAGCAGAGGAAGGTAACATCTGCATGTAGAGAGCAGAAGAACAGTTTCCAGGGTGCAGAAACTTGGAAAAAGAGGAAGAAGCAGGAAGCAAGAGGAAGAGGAGAGCCTGCAGTGTAGCTGTGGAATTAAGGTAGCAATGAGACAAGGATGGAGCAGAAAGCTATGCTTCTGTAGCAACAGAAACTTTCCAGGGTTAGCAGGCACTTACATAATTGATTACAAACTAAGAGCTATGTTGTATGAAACCTGAATGCAAATTTACTGCATGCAAAGACCTAGGCTTCAAAGATGAAAGGGACAGGTACGGACTGTAGTCCATTATTTGATTCTGCTCTGCCTTATCAGTTTGACATTT
This sequence comes from Cyanoderma ruficeps, assembly GCA_008694505.1. Taxonomy (NCBI): domain Eukaryota; kingdom Metazoa; phylum Chordata; class Aves; order Passeriformes; family Timaliidae; genus Cyanoderma; species Cyanoderma ruficeps. Next base: position 769,186 of record VZDJ01000048.1, read on the forward strand.
TCCTGTTTACGAAGTCAGGAAGCATTTCTAGTTCTGTTCCAGTGAATGTGGTTTGTGCATATAGTCTGGTTTTCCTATCAGCCAGCTTCCTCTTTAGCATGATGCTTTTTTGGATTGCCGTTCTCACCAACCTAATTTGGCAAAGTGAGCCTAGAAATAAAAAATAAGCAAAGTGTGGACTCTGGAAAGACCCAAGTATCGAAGTTGTTTATTAACCTAGTACTGATCATAGAAAGGGCTTGAAAAAATATTTTGGAGTTAGACTTTCTAAGAATTAAGATTTTCTGTGTTCTGCACAAAAACCTCTTATGACTGGGGAAAAAAGAGGGAGTGGGGGAGCTGAATAATCATCACTAGCTAGTTCATTGTTCATGCAATAGTGTTTAGCTAACTAAGAGAAAGAGTAAATGGGTCCCCCTTACAGGAAACTTCTGATGTGCTAGACTCTGTTATTCCCAAGTGCCATTTGTAGTCCACTCTCTCTGTGTTGCTGTCAATGTCTGACACTCTAAATATTTTCAATATTCAACCTTTCTTTGACGCATGTTGTTCCTGCTGTGCAACTTCAATAAGAGAGTGTTGCAGTATATTATAATAGAATTGTGATGCAACTTTTTACAGTGCTGTCCCCAGTTTACAAAAAAGCAGTTTTTGGTACTTGGATTACAATATTTCTTTAACTCTTTTCCCCCTATGATTTTCTTTTGAGGTAGAAAAGTAGAACTATAGTTTTTTATAAAAGCTGTTAGTCTTGCATAGTGTAGCTTTTGCCATGCTGTTGAAAGTAAAGACCTCCTGATGTGGTTGGCTGAATAACTTTACAGTGATAGTCTTTGCTAGTGCTTTTCACAAGGTCTACATTTGTGCATACATAGAAATGACGCTGAGAATCAAAAGTAGTTGTCACCCAACAGTTCCAAGTCTTTTGCTTAGAAAAGGGTGCCGTCAGTAGTGGTATTACAGATGAACATTAAGGTAAATAAAACAGCTGCAGGAAAATGCTTGCATTTGTGAGTTGTAATAATTCCTGCAGTTCATTGATCATGATGAAATCAATCAGAACCTAATATAAAACATTTAAAAGTGCAAAATGCAAATTTTAACATCAGAAAAATTTGAATTAGTTATCATTTCTTTTCCACAGGTAACCATTAGATGGACACAAATAGGCATGAGCTAAAATAAAATTTAAATTCAATTTACAGAAGGGCTTTTTTTTTTTCATTGCGGGAGGTTAAGAAGTAGTTGGTCAGAGACATTTTGGAGTCTGCATTTTTGGATATTCAAAACCTGACTGGACAATACTCTTGGCATCCTCCTGTATTTGGTCCTCATTTGAATAAGGAACCTGGACTGTCTGGTCTTCAGAGGTCCCTTACAAACTCTGATTCTGTGAAGAGGAATATTTCATTTGATATTGGCACAATGATTTGCAAATTTTAGTTTCTTCTTTCTCGTGTTACCACATGAGGTATTTGTAGAATGAAATTAATTTTCATATCTAATAATATGCACTTACATACATTTCATGTCTTTGTCACTGAACAACTGCATTGCTTGTCCAACCAAAAAATCCAGGATACTAAGGTTTATTACTTGAGCAAACTGAATTTTATAATGCATGCAGTATTTATTTGGCAGTACCTCTGTTTCAGTTTCTCTTTGTGGGTCTCATGGCTAATTAGAATGTTAAAATTCAAATAGGGATTCCTTGTTTTGTTATTCATTTCCTTAATATATTTCCAATGGGGTCTTAAAGTAGGATGTCTGCTAATGTTCTTTTTTTATCCGTAGTAATGAAAATACGGTCTTTCTGACATCCTAAGTGATATTTAAGCCATGTTCTTAGCATCAGTGAGTCTTTACCTAACCTTTGTTTGTATCAAAACTCTACTGCCCATTAACTTTGACTCTGGTTCTTCTGAGTGGTTGTACATCACAGAAGATTATATTCTTGTAAATATTTCTCTTTGCAGTGAGGAGCTGCGGAAGGAAGCCCGACAGCTGAAAAGAGAACTGCTGGAAGCGAAGCACAAAAAAGAAGAAAGAGCTTTAAGACCCAAAGAGAAAGAAGGTAAGAGGTTTCGTGTACATCTCCAGTTAACATTAAGGTTTAATAGGTTTTTTTGGTTTTGTGTTTTATGTACGTAAATGTGGACTATTGTTGAACATTTTGATTTTCTTTATCTAGGGATGGTAGTAATGTAAGGATGCCAGTATGTAAGGAAATTGTATAGGTAGCATTTGTTCTCAAATCAGGTAGTATTTCTCCTTCTAAGTGTTCTTTAGTTATATCCATGCTGTGACCTCTTGACTTGCAAGGCTTTTCTGACTCTCTGACTTGGAAAGGTTCTTAATGCAGATGGTTAACTTTGAACTCAAAGCCACTGACTTCAAACTTTTACATATTGTAAGACACCAATGGAACTCAATTTCAGAAAGTCACTGCCATGTTTATTTTCCTTAAACCTTAGCAAAATGGGATCTTCAGCTGCCCACTTCATCAGACAGTTTTTACATTCTGTTGCTTTTAAATGTGTATAAATTGCTGAGTTTATAATAGCATGGTAAGGTGCACATTTTAGTCCTGAAGGATGAAACACCCTTTACTAGCCAAACTGAAGAAACAAAAAAATGACTTTAAATACTCTGGGGTTACAAGACATACTTTTAGAGTGGATTCTTAATTCAGTTCTCAATACCATATAAATATGAAAAGAAATGTAAAACTTTTTTTAAAAAATTCAGAACACACAACTTACCAAAGAGGTAGAAAGTATAACATAATTTTTAGAAAAATTCTTGGGCTCTCTGAATAACAGGTGAGCTTGATCAGCAGCATTTTGACAATATAAAAAATACAGTATCATGAATTTGTATATGAAATCTGGCACCAAATGTTAAAAATTGCTGACTCTGAAAATATTATAATAGTCATTGAATATACATAAGTTCTCACTGGCAAAATAATGAAAGCTGTCACTAGCTATGTAAAAAAAGAACTGTGAGTAGAGGTATACCAAAGGTAAAGTGTGGTCCTTATGTACATATAGGATAAATTATCTTGAATGGTGTCATGTGTGGCAGTTTTCACACTATTGCTTAAACTTATCCCTGTTCTGGTGCCAGTCGGTGAACTTCATAATTCAAGGAAATTCACCTTTACAGTGACAGACTAAAGTAATACTTAGGCAATAGTTACTACTATGGTACAGTTTGGAAGCATACCTTTATTCAAGCAAAAGGATATATACCAGGGTTAGTGGGGGACTTGTGTTTTTTTGAAATAAATAGCAGGCCGGCCATAAATCAGTTGAAAATCTGCAGGTTACAGCTAATATTAAAAATAATCTTAATAGTCTTGGCTTTACTTTTTGTGAAAGCGGGGGGTCTGTTCCAGTACCTTTTTAGAAAGCTGGATGGCAGGAAAGAACCTATTCAACTAGTCAGTGGAGTACCTAACTAAAAATCTTTAAAATAAACATGTTCTAAAATTTGAGGCAAAATTAAAAGGATGTTAAGAGAGATGCAAGTAGTGAAGGATAAAATTGTTAATGAAAACGTAGTGAAAGATTTCAGGTTTGTACTAGAAAATGAACTGAGCATGAATTTACACTCTGATGTGGCTGTCAGTGGTGTGGTGGTGTTACAAATGCAGTACCTGTAAAAGTATGGTCGTATTATTGCACTCAGTTCCAGGTATTGTACCACCAAAAAGGATAATGAACAATTTGATAAAAATGGACAAAACTACCCAAAACTAGCAGAACACTATTTGGACAAGTTTATTAGGAAATACTTGAAGATATGTGTAATTTATGTAGGGAGGGGGATGGAAGGGTGAATTCTCAAGTCAAAGGAATGAGGCATACCTTTATTGTGAAACAGAATTTACAACAGAGGAATAATAGAATAGACTTTAGAAAGACTCTATCTTGAATATAATGAACGCTAACATAAGTAGAAGAATAAGAAATTTTGCCCCAAAGTTAAAAGCATTTAGTCATTTTATATTTATTGGCCTGAATTTTCATCAGTACAATAGAGCTATCAACATGGAAGACAGTCTGCTAAATGTATAATAGTTTACCTAGTCCACATTAGTTTACGTATAAGAAATTGCACATATTTTTTAAATACTTCTATCGGGAAGTTGATGTGTCAGTAGGAGTAAATTTTTCCATTGTTCTCTGCCTATTCTCTTGGGGGGTGTAGGATGGGGAGTGAGTTGTGTCATGCTGTATCAGGTATGCCTGTGCAGATGGTGCAGACACTTGCATTGTGCCTGTGCTTTGAGCTGGCTGCATTAGGAAAAAATGTTAGTTCACAGGCTATGTGACCACATTAATGTGATTCCGTGCCTGATTAATAAACACTTCATCTAAGCCAAAAGTTGCAACTGTAGTGGGAGAAATTCACTGAAGATCACAGAGCAATGAGAACAAGGCTTAAGTCATACTGGATAGGATCGGGTCTTACTCTGAGTGGATGCTAAGGAAGGGTCAGCAACATGACACATCTATTTTAAGTCTACTGCACAGATCTTTATTAGTATTGGCATCACATTTAGTATCACTTCTTCAAATTGTTCGTATTATGTTTACCTAATATTTTTCTGTATTTGGAGATTAGATTATTTAAGAAAGACTGGAGAGTGAAAATTTAAGTGTTTACACTGTTTCAAGAGGTCAAAGATAAAAAATAATTCCCTCTGTACATGTTTGATTATAACCAGTCTTCCAGTTTGTGAATAGTATTGTTGACTATGCCAGACTGCTGTCAAGACCTTACTTTAAGTAAGACGTTTTTCTTTTATGTGACATTTGTTGTAGCGATGCCAGAAATTACATCAAACACTATCATTTGAGTGCTGAATTAGTTCAGCATTTTGAAGTATTTGGTCAAGTATTCAAAAAAGATACACTTTTCAAAGTTCTGTAGAGTAAACGTGGGAATGTACTTCAGTGAAATCTGCTTCAGGCATAGCATCTGCCCAGTTAATTATATGTTGGTTTAAAATAGTAGTGGTTTTAGGAAGTAATATTTTAGTTTTTCTTGTTAGAACATCTTTGTAAACTAACAAATAATCTGTGGACGATTAAATTTAATTGTCATAGGTGAGAAAACAGAAAAACTGTAAAATACTGTCTGAGCAGGGAAACCTAATAACTAATGTAAAAACCAACATTCAAGGGTAAGAATTCTACTGAGGCATGTAGTACTGAGGCATTTTCTGCTTTTAGTTGTGATATGTTAATCAAATTATTGAAATGTTTAGAAAATTCTCAAAATCAAGTGAAGATTCCAGTATGACATTATGTTTTATTTCTGTTTTGTTGTAAAGTTTGGGTAATGTCAGGGGTACTCAAAGAATTAAGCCTTGTCTTACATGTACAGATACTTTCTCGAAGCCTAGGACTTTAATAGGCTTTTGTGCCCTTCAGAACACTCTGAAAGTAACAAAATCCAAATTTTGATGGTTGGGGAAGTTTGCAGCATAAATGCATTAAGCATGAAGATTTTTTCAGTGCATACAGTAGAGCTGCATTGTATTAAAATATCCACCTGGAATGTGTCATCTTTGCAGAACTTTGTTTTGTCCCATTGTTTACCATTTTTTTACATTTAATCTCCTAATACCCAGCATCCCTATGCAGTCCCCTTCCTGCTAAAGTGAATACTTCCCTCCTATTGTCTCTCTGCAGCAGAAAAGAGGACAAAACCTCACTGTAAACCAGCTTTTTTAGTAGTAATCTTAAGCATGTACTCAGAATCAACCAACATTTGAAAATTAACTGTGTTTTAGACTAGGACCAGGTGCCTAAAAGCTGCCAAAGTTCAGAAAGCATTTACTAGAAACTTCCAGTTCACACTGTTTTTGCAAATCTGCTCTGGTCTTTCAAAAAAGTGTTTAGAAGCTCTAAGAGTTACTTGTAAGAATTTATTATTTGAGTTGGCTAAATGAACTAGTAAGTTTGTTCTAGAACTGTTGCTTTTTTCACTGTAGCAAGCTGAAAATACAGTAATCAGTCCAAATCTGGAAGCTCGTTCTGTAAGCAAATATATTGAATTGTTCACAGTTGCTAAATATTTCCTGACTCTTACCTAACTTCTTGGCAAACAGTGGCTCTTTAGGATCTTAGGCAGGCCAGAGCTATAGCAACATTAACTGAACAGTTCTTGAAGGTGCAAAGAAAACCATAAGTAGAACTAGTCCTAAGCAAAAATATACAGGAGAGGATGTTACTAATTGTCTCAAGCATAAAATTATTTCATAATGTTTTTCTGCTGTATTTTTACACTACTTTACACTAAACTATATTTTAAGTTTCAGATACATAATATTTAAAGATGTAATTTTTTTTCCAAATTCTGGAAGAAGTGATTTGTCCTGGTTATTAATTATCAAAAGTCTCTCTAAGTTCTGTGTTTGTAACTTCTGAGAGGAATTCAACTTTAATTCCTGAAATATTACAGCATATTAATATTTATTTTGTAATTTGTGAGGATTTTATTTAGTTTGGAGCAAAAGCAACTTCTCTTTTTTCAGTCTCAGTAAGAGTTTTAAAATGAGTACTGCATACCTTTACAATTCCAAAAGAATGCAATATAAACTGAATATTGATGAGCTGGAAGTGGAATATACTGAACTAATACAAGAATGTGTTTTAGACCTCTTATTTTAATTCAGCAAAACATTCAATCATAATTTCTTTCTCTTCAAACAAGAAGTTTTTGAGGTTTTTTCCTCTTTGGTAGTTAGTCTACCTATGCCATGCATTTCTTGGAATTTCTGTCCAGTAGGTCTTTTATCATATGAAATGTGTCATCTGAGTTGCTAAAGAATACATTTCAGATACTGAAGAAAATTTAAGGGCCTACCACATTTCAAACAAACACAAACCCTGCTAAATAAACTGGGATGCCTTTTCATACACACATCTCTGTACATTCTTCTTGTTATCTTACCTCAGTTCTGCATAAATTCATTAATACATATGGAAATTGCATTACAGTAGTTAATGGGATTACTTTAGCATATCAAGAATGTTTTGTAATTTAGGATACTTAAATATGTGTAAAAATCTTCATGTTACCTGTATCTCATCAAAGAAAATAAGTCTTTCATCAATCCTTTTCAATGCTATAGGCTCTTACTTTTTTTTGTGGTGACATTATATCTTCAGAATCAGCATGTGTTTTTCTCTGTCACAATATGTATTGTTTCTACCCTTCATGTGTGTTTGTGGTAATAGTTTTGCCAAGCCAAATTCCCTTCTTTTTTCAACAAGTGATTTATGCACAGCTTCATTATGTCTTTCTTGAAAAGGAAATAAAATCTGTAGAATTTTATACAGATTCTAATTACAAGAACAGTAATTACTACAAGGTTTATTGAAAATGGTTTGTACTATGGAAAATTGTATGCATACTCTCAGACCTGCACTTGTGTGAAATTGTACCTTATCTGTGCCACAATTTGTGGACTTGTCATGGCAAAGTTACCCTACCTGCAGTGCTGGAATTGGAGCCCAGTCTTTAAGAGCAATAACAGTGGGAGCCTAAGCAGTGATCATGCTGTTCTGAGCTACCATAGGCAGCTGAATTAGAATTCATATTTCTTGGTTTCATTAAGTGGAAGGTAAAATTGCAGTTTTGAAACGGAAGCATTCCTGTATTTCTGATACTTTTTGGTTTTGGTTTTGGTTTGGTTTGGTTTTCCTTTTTTTGTTGAGTGTTTGTTATGTTGTTAAATGTATCAGATGCTTTAGAAATTAAGCTTAAAATTACCAAGATCTTTCCTGCTTCACTTCTTATTAGGAATTAATCCATCCCTAAACCATCCACTCATTTCAGTTCAATGCCCTTGGATCAAATTTTGCTTTTGTTATACTTCCTCTGTTTTGTAGCTGAAAACTGACATCATTTGAACTATTCCTTATTTCAGTGTGAGCAAAATAAGGTCTTCCATATTTTTTTTAAGATCAATCTCTTCATTTCTTGTTTAAAGACTTCAGAATTTCCTCCTTAGCTTCAGACTATCATTGTAAACCATATCCCAAACACAAAGTTTTCAGTTAGATTACACCATCATGTTGGCATGTATTGGCCATAATTTCAGCATAGACGAATCTATCTGAAAAAAAATAAATTACTTAAATGATTTTGCCACTGTAAGATGAAGACTTTCTTGGTAGTAACTCAAGCTAGCTTACATAAATAGTAATGTACTTATAAATTCTGTTGAAAGTAGGATGAAATGTATTTTCAATAAGGAAGTTAGGTTGGGTTTGTTGGGAGTTTTTTCCCCTTCACCTTCCTTACTGGCAGAATACACACAACAGCTTGTTCAAACTAAAGAAGAAATTCTTTGTTTCATGTTATTTATACGCTTTGTGGTTAGATCCTCCTAGGGAACAAGTTTGCAAGATTCCTTTAACTTAAATTATCTTCTGCATCTTGTGATACCTAAATTGAATTTGTTATTTCATTTCCATGTATCCTTGTCATTTTTCATTAATTTTTGTCTCAATAAATCCTCTTAGATTAAGGAGATTAATGCCAAAGTCGCGATCCTTGTACTTTTGCTGAGCCAGCAAGCTGGACCTAAATTTGTAAACCTTGATATGAAGGTCAAGTCCATCATACAGTGCTGCTGTTCCTTTTATTTTCAGTTCAGCTGCAAAAGACTTGCAGGGAATCTGGGTTGCAGACTAGGAGACATGAAGTAGTAGGCAGCAATCTACTTTTACATTTTAAAAGGTTTCTTCCCACCAAGTCTCTCTCTTCTGTACTTTTTTCCTTGCTTGCTAATTACCAGTCAGACACAAAGTAACTTTATCAAATAATTCCTGCTTATCAAAAATTTAATATATAATTTTTATTTAAAAGTACTATTTGGTTTTGTAATCATTGGAGTTTTCAAGTTTTAAAATGTTAATAACCCATAGACTTAGGGGCTCTTGAAAATCCTTCCTGTTTTGTTGCTTGCTTTAAATTTTGTGCAATAGGTTGTAAGACTTCATGAAGAAGTACAAGCAAGTTTTTAAGTCATTTTAATGAAAGATGTAAAAATACAATGTGTACAAGGGCACAGCTCTTTTGGTTGACTCACTCTGAAGTTAGTTCAAGTGGATCTGATTATCTTTTGTCTGAGTTATGAAAAGGTTTTCCTAGGAGGCAGAGAGCATGAAGTTGAGGATTAGAAGACCTCTGACAGCAAAGACCCAAGAAACAATAATCTCAAAAGAAGGTTTTAACTGAAATTTAAATTATTTGTATTAACAGTAAGTGGCACACATAGGAGTGTGAAAAAATACACACAACTTCAGGGGAATTTTACCTTTTCTGTATGAGAATTGTATTTGAGCTGCACTTCATTAGACTAAATTTTAGTCAAAAGACCTATATGACTAAGGATCACATCTTTAAATTCAGCATATGTATATCAAAGGGTGGATTCCAGGTTTAAATGTTCATGGCCAATTTGTGACTGGCATTTTCATACATGTTCAAGAACCTGCTTCTCAGTTCTTTTGCTTGTCATAGATGGGCAATTATATTGATCATGGGGTAAATGTGATTCCCTTCAAAGCACTCATTTAGGTAAATGTCACCTGGTTTTTATAAGAAAGCAGGTGGTTTTGTACTTCAAATTATTTATCTAGGGGCTAAATGTTAGTAAAAGAAGACATTATGTTGTTTCCAGATAATCAACACTTTGGATATATGCATTAATGCAAAAACTAATGCATTATTTTGGTAAGAAGTTGGTCTCAAAGTAAGAATGGGATTTTTCATTCATAGAAGAGATTTGCATAATAGGAGGAAATACTGAGCTTTGTCATTATGTGTGGTAGTTTTTTCCTGAAGTTCTGTTCTTCTCGGTTCATCTGATATTATGCTGCATGAGATTTTATGGTGGATTTCATTCATGCAGCTGGTTATTCATCCCTAAACGTGTGTGTGTATGCAGTTATCTATTTTGGTCATTCTGGAAGGTGGATTTTTCTTTCTTTATCTTGCTGGTACCTGTCATACCCTGTTCATGATTATATCCAACATATGACGTGGAAAACAGCAAAAAAACCCAACTCTGAATGGTATTATATTTGATTATTTTCCCTGGTACCCTTTAAATACAATGTAGAAAGGGTTTAACTGTTGTTTAAATGCAATGTAGAAGTCAAGATTAAAAGGAAATAAGATATTTTATATGTAGAAATTGTAAACAAATATTTTATATGTTGATATATCATTACAAGTTTATTTCCTTTTATTACAGAGTCCTGTGTTTATAAACTTCATAGAAGACTCAAGTTGTGAGAGAAATTTAGTTTGGAATTAGAAACTTTTTCTGTATAGCTGTCAGTGGTAATATTAAAAACAGTGGTAACAACAAATTCATTTAGATATACAGTTCACTAGGCAATATATCCTGAAATTTCTTGAAAGTTTTCTCCAAAAATGTTTTCTGTTCATCATTTGCAGTGAACATCCAGGGGGTTTATTCTACTGTTTGTTACCAGAAATAACAATTGTGTAAATACATGTACGTAAATTTTAAGTATACTAAATCCATATGTACAGTGTCTTAATGCTATTCAAGAAGAAGAAAATAATGTGAAAGTGTGGTTTTGATCAATTTTCCAGTTCAGTTTTTGTCCCATTAAACTATTAATGAATAATTAATTCATATTTTAATGGGACAGTGAATATTCTACAGTGAAGACACTGTTAAAAAAAAGACGAAGAAGAGTAGCTTTTGACTCATCCATATATCACTTTGTTTTATAAAAAGGAGGGGTTTTTCCTGATTGACAAGATGGACTCTGTTTAAAATTCAAATGTTACTGGGTTTTTTCAGTGTTGCAAAACCAAGGACTAGAAATGTGGCTACTTCAGCCTACAAAAGAAGAAAACTGTGAATTTTTCTATAAATTGCATTTGTCTACTTTTGAACAAATAGTCACAGAATATTAATACACATAACATTTCAACTGCTACAAGAAAAACCTTCAGAAATGAAGGTCATCTGGTTAAAGGAATTTCAACAGTTTTCATCAGAGGTTTTATTTCTGTTATCCTGCTTTCCCTGGCTCCATGGTAAAATATAATTGAAACAAAAATCTTTTGACTCATTCTCTGCCCAGTACAGTGTTGTGTTTTTCATTTCAGCAAGTAGCAAATCATTCTACTGCTGAGAAAGCAGTACAACTGAAATGTTTTATGGGAGTGTTTTGCTTGGTATTTTATCTCCAAAAAGACACTAAATCATGAAACCAAATTAAATTTGTTTAACCAAATATGTTTCCTTATTCAGAGGAGGACCCTGCTCCAAACAGTGTTGTTGAAGAATACCTTCAGGAGAAAAGAAAATATGAAGACAAGCGAAAGCAACAGCCAAAGAAAGGAGTATCCCGTGAAGATCAGGTAATATTTTGATGGCCTGGGCAACAAAAATCCAGAAAATGAATTGTGTTCATTTTTGAATATGTTTATCTCTTCATTTGTATAAAAGCAAAGTTTTAAGATCTTTTGTTCCATTTGCCATTAAAAGAAAGTTATTATTCATAAAAATAAGTATTTTAATTAGCCAGGTAGACAGGTAAGTGAATTTTCAATGTCTGTTTGAAAGGGCTCCCAATTTCGTTATTAAAATCTTCTGAAAGGAAATGCTAATCATGAAGAGGTGTTCTTGATTACATTTGTGAGAGTTTGCATTTCTTCACCTTATGCTTTCCTTGCCATAGGATAACCCTGACACAGAAGTTTACCTATTTGGCATCTGTTCTAGCTGGGATCTTTAACATTTTAAATTACAGTTTAAAATATTAAATTCATCAATACTTCTTGTTGTGAAATGAAAGAAATAGTTTATAAGTACTGTAAAAAGAGAAGCTGTTTTAAATACAGTGAAAATTATTATTCACAATTAGTTAGGATGTCTGTAGACTTTAGTAGGCAAATATAAGCAAAATAAGGTTTGCTTTACAAAAGTATTTGTGATTTCTGAAATGGTTAAATATATGAAACTGCTTGTGAAGTGGAAATACCATCAACTTAAAATCTGTGCTGTACCTCAAACACATTGATTTGTCAGTTCAGCTGCGAAGATGTTCCTGTTCACATGTTGAATCTAGAAGAGATTGGAAACTTGATGCTCAGTAACTTCAAAGCAGCGTTTGGCAAACCTTTATATATTCAGCAAGCTGATTTAGCTCTAAACTAAGAAGTTTATGGAAACTTTGTACATTCAAAATCCCATTATCTTTGAATCAAAGAGTACTAAAGCTCTGTTGGCAGTGTGGATCAAGGGACTTAAAACCATGTCTAATGAATTTATGTCAGCCCTGTATTGGACATCACCAGAAAACAAGATGAGATGATAGGGATATATATATTCTAGTAGATCCTAATTTTTATTTACGTAACCTTGCTGGCAACTATTCAACAATAATTAATCAAGTTCTTTGTAAACCATTTCACTTGTGGAGAACCTCGTCTAGTCTTGCACCTCTTGTAACTGATCCTACATCACAGTACCACTTTACATCCTAGTGCAATAGTTAAGGAAGAGGGAGAAAAGGAACGGTTCCCTGACATACTAGACAATGGAAATCCTAGCCCTTCTGTTCTACAAGGGTCAGATTTTAAAGTTATTCAAAGCGCAGTGTAGCATCTAGTGACTCACTGCAAAAATGCCTACTAAGATATTTCAAAATTATTTCTGTCATCAGGTCTATTCACAGGAATGCTGTCACTAGAGAAAATCAGACAAGACATGAGGAATGTGGCTTTTTTTGGTCACAGTTTAATATTAAAAGGGTCAGTCTGTTTCCTTCTGATGACCTAGGCAAAGACTTGCTGTCTCAGGTGTTGCAAGTACAGTGTTCATTTGCAATAGTATGGAAAGCTATAGAACTAGAATTATTTGCAGGCAAAAATATCCTCAAAACTTTCCTCTCTCTCATCTTAAACAGAAGATTAGACAGAAAATAAAGAAAGTAAATGCAAAAAAAGTCCTCCAAAATCTGCCCTTGGCAGTGCTAAAATATGTTTTTGAAAGAATTCAAAAGCCAGGAAACTCCTCAAGTTAAGATTGCTCCCAGAAGGAAATTTGATTCCAGTGAACACTTCTGGTATTTCCTATTTCTGTTTTCTATTCTTGTTTAGTTTTTATTCTTTTAAATTTGAAAAACTTGACCAAACAAAACCACACAGCCGTAGAGAGGTGTTTTACAACATAGGTTGCCAACCTATCACCTACAAATCAAATGTAGCCTGCCACATAAATTCAGTTAGGCACTTACTCCCTGGTGCTTTCATTTTCAGGAATGTCTCAAATATAAGCAAAAAAAAAAGCTGTGGGCTGTGCAAATTATTTATATGCTCTTCACTTTTTTTTTGAAGAGCCCTCCTGTACCATCGCAAGGCTCAGGCACATGACTTTTGTATAATCAAACTCCCATTTGAGATGATCAGAAACAAGAACTATGGTATGATCTTCAGATGTCATCTGAGATTTGGTGACTTCATTGTCCCTGAAATATCCAGCAATGTCTGTTTGAGAATAGAATAGCAGATTTAAATGAGTATGAGCTTTATGTGTGCAGCATAAGAACCTGTATCTGCAGAACCAGTTAAGCTGGTTCATTTTATTTGGGACAAAAACTTTGAATTTTTTCAATATCCACACATAATTTAAAAAATCATCAACATAAAGTATATAAATATCAGTTAAACTGGGTCTTCAGGGCTTGAATGGTTTGTAATTTATACAGTAGATTCCTTTAAAAGAGGACAATAGCAGATCCAAAAAGTAAAACGAATTGTCAGCAGTGTTATTTAATCAGCTGTTTTATTCTGGTAGTAGCTACAAGTATTTGTTCCTTAAATTTCCATTTTTATTAATTTAACAAATAAATTTGTTCCTGCATTTTTATTTCACTAGAAGGTGAGGGAAGTGCTTTTTCACACCTGACAGGCCACTCCATGCTTGCTCTTGTTGCCTCAGCACCTCCTGCCCACTCACCCCGTGGGTGCCCTCCATGCAGTCCCTCTCTCACACCCACCATCCCTCTCACTCTCTACTTGCCTCTCAAAAGTGTTTCTTCCAAATTCATATGAAGGGTCACTCTCCTTGTACTATTTCTCAAAATGATAAAAATGTTGTATGTGCCTGTTGGTGTGTAGAAATACACAACTTCTCTAAAACCATGTGTGTAATTTCAGACACTGGCCTTGTTGGACCGATTTAAAACAAAGTTAACGCAGGCAATTGAAGAAACTCCTGAAAATGAGCTTTCCGAACCTGATGTGGATAATGACGAAGGATGGTGAGTATTTTTTGTTTGGATTTCTGTGTTTACCAACAGAAATCCTGCTGTGCCAGCACAGTCTCGCTGGTAAGTGTAAATTTGAGTAGCAGAAAACACCAAATGTGAAGGCAGCTGCTTCATTAAGAGTCAGCTTAAAGGTACTGGTTTAGCACTCTGAAAAATAAGACATGAAAGTATATGACATTTAGAGTTCTGTAGTTTTAAATCCTTCTAAAACTGTGTGTTGGGGGTGGTAAGTGTTTTTAAATGATGGATGAGATGAAGATAGACTGACTCATCTGAAGTGTAGGGTGACCCCAGGACAGTGAGCTTTTACTGAAGTTGATAAAGCACTGCAGAAGTTACTGCCTCAGTGCCTCCCAGTCAAGGAGTCAGTGTGTACCCTGTTGTCTCATGTTCACCTTTCATGCAAGCTACCCACCTTAGGTAATCAGTAGGGATAAAAAATCAAAATGATTTGAAGTGTGGTCTTGAAGCTCTGGGCTGCATGCTGTTAAATGCTCATTAAAGTATGCATATTGCAAAAATGTATAAAATGCCTGGAAAAAAGAAAAGAAATCCTAACAAAAATGTTTTGTAAGGATATGTCATCTCCATTTATAAGGCAAACACTACAGCTGGTCCAACAAAATAGGCTGTCTCTGCCCACAGGTTTTTTCACAGTTGTGTGCATAAGCCATCGGAGCTACAGCAAAATAACCAGTAAAATAGAAACTTTAACAAAGTTCTTGGCAAATGTTTTAAGACAACCAGTATTTCTGTATCTCAGATGACTAAAAATTATTTTGTTGCTTCTTCAAACAGTGTTTTCTTCCTTCATTATGTCTTTTCCTACCTCGGGCTCTTTGAGGATGAGAGATAACATACAATATAGATTTCAAGATCCTTGGATTTTCCTGATATTTTCAGCTACCAAAGTGCTTCTGAGTCCTCCAAGAATTACAGTGCAACTATTTCACTTGGAAGGGACCTACAAAAATCATACAGTCCAACTGCCTGACAGCTTCAGGGCTAGCCAAAAGCTATAGAATGTTGTTAAGGGCATTGTCCAAACGCCTCTTGAACACTGACAGGCTGGGGGTATTGATCACCTCTCTAGGAAGCCTGGTCCAGTGTTTGGCCACCCTCTTGATAAAGAAATACTTCCAAATATCTGGTCTAAACCTCCCATGTCCAGTATTCTCTTATCTGGCCTTTTTATGAACTTGATCTTCATGTCAAATATTTTCTTGTCACAGTGATATAACCAGTCTTTTAAATACTTTTTATAGAGTTCAAACATATCTTTCCTATTTCTTTCTGAGTAACTACTGATACCTAATTGTCAGTAATGCTATCCACTCTAATTCCTATTGAATGAAGTGCTGTAATTTCAGATTATGAAGTTGTATTTTTGTTCAGACAACAATATTACATTCAGAATTGCACTAAAACAAATACTTAGAATAATATGAAACTACATACTAGACTAATAATAACATATTCATTTTGCAGGTCAGTAAGTGTTCATGTTAACTCTACAGACAGATGGGACAGTCTGTTTTCAAATAATTTACTTTGAGGCCAAGTAAATTGTAAAATGTATGTTACACAGATTTGCTATAAACAACATTAACAAAGCAATGAAATCTTCTGAAAGCTGTTGTGTGAAGCACTCAGAAAGTTAAATTGCATATTTTGGATTGTTTTCAGTACCTTTGTTGTATAGGAATATTTGACATAACTATAGTGACTTTACATTTTAAAATTCTTTCTTAATTTGAATCTACTACTCAAAAGACAGTAATTTTACTTTATTTGATTTTTATGGAATACAATTAGTGTATGGCATATGCATATATAATACACACGAACTACATGATTCCTCCAGGCCATTTTGTAGATCATGGTTGATGTTTTTATGGTAAGGGAAAGCCTGCCAGTGTGCTTTGCTCTACTGTCAGGGTGTGTTATCTGAGGTAAAATGATTGCCTCTAAGACATTTTTATGTGTCCATGAGTGGCCACACATTGAGGTATAATTTTCATTCTCTGTCAAGATAGAAACCATTACCAATTTGTTATGTTTTCTTTTGTTTGGCAAACTCCTCTCTGCATATTTGGCTGAGCTGCTGTATTGGCATGGCGCATAGCAGACGTTTGGGCACTTTTCAGCAGCATTCTACTTTTTATGCAATAAAAAATGAAGAAATATGA
This sequence comes from Cyanoderma ruficeps, assembly GCA_008694505.1. Classification (NCBI taxonomy): domain Eukaryota; kingdom Metazoa; phylum Chordata; class Aves; order Passeriformes; family Timaliidae; genus Cyanoderma; species Cyanoderma ruficeps. Next base: position 785,723 of record VZDJ01000048.1, read on the forward strand.
CTCTATTGTAAACAGTGTGTATGGTGTTTGATAATTATTACCAGATTTTACTGTCTAAGAACGCATCTGAGGAACTGTTGTGAGGAGTGCTGAAGAGAAATGTGTAAGACTAAGTTTTAATGTGGGATATCAGAATCTTTGCTGAGACATTTTATTGCAACCTCTACTGCTCCGTGAGAACGATTATCTATATTTGTCTGCAGCAATCGAAATACAATTTCCCTTACAGAATTCCAAAATACCATAATAAACATGACATCTGCTCAGAGAAGGGGTTAAAGAATAGAAGTGTCTGACAATAAGGAAGCCAACACAATTTTACAGCTTCTGGGTACCTTAGAAAGACATTCTTGATCTGACTTCTTCCAGGCATTATTTTCCTTGTGGCTTCATATTGAGAACTAGTGCTTGTGCTTTGCTCTTAATGATTTTTTAGATGTCCTCAGTACTTTTTGATTACTGGTTGTTCTTTATTTGCTTACAATCCAAATAAGAAGGGTTCAGATGCGCTCCTAGGTTCTTCTGTTTCTTAAAGGTTGTATGGAGTGTTGCAGAGGTAGGTAGAGATTGTCTGGCAGAACTTTGTTACATTCTTAGCTTAAAATCTTAACCAAGACTTCTCCCCAAAATGCAGGTGAGGTCAATCATAGTGGCAGTGAGGTGTCACTTGCCTAGACATTAAAATTGTGAAAACCAAATATGTCACAACACAAGACCCAGCTGGAATAGTTCATCTACTTGATACTTGCCACTTGGATTAGTTGATAGGCCTGAATTTGAAAGAGAAAATACTCCACAGGCTACACTTACTCAGAACACTGCTGCCACTCAGCTTGTTTAGGACTTACTGGAACACTTATTTGTAATATTTGAAATATTATGTAACACAGTTGCATGCATGTGGTACCCATTCACGTAGTAGTGACACTTCAGGGTTCTGGTGATAATATCAAATAGTTGCAACTGTAGTCAAACACAGATTTCATTCCAGAAGGTGTTGCAGCAACTGCAGTGAGACCAATGATGCAGATCCTGTGAACATGACAAAATATTTTTCAGAGAGAGAATCCAGCAATGGGATAAAAAAATTCTGTGGCAATCAAGTACATTCAGAAATTGTTTCGGTTAATCTGTGCAAAATATTCCTCTTCTAAGAGGATAAGAGTGATACTTAGTACTGTAAAACACCCTTTGATCAAGTAATTGTGAGAGTTCCAAGCGCTTTTTTCAAAATGTGAAATCTGAAACTGGATACAGCATTCAGTAAAGTCTTCATGCATGTTGAGTGGATAGATTACTTTTTTTGTTCCTGGTTTTCCATCCTTTCTAAGCCACAAGTCCTTTCCTATTGAATGGTTGCCAAACTTAGTTCTGTCCTGTACCCATACCGTTGATCACTCTTACTGGAATTTAGCCATTGCACTTTTTAAATTGTGTCCCATTTTTCATACTGCTACTCCTGTTTGCCAAAATTACATTAATTCTAAATACTCAGATAAACATTCAAAACTTCATATTATGCATATAAATCTGTAATTATATTATTCTCCAGTAGAGTCATAAGTGGAAGTGAACTAACCAACCATTACCACATTGTCCTTTTCACTTTGACATTGAGCTGTGGCTGTCTACTCCTAAAAACAGGGCTCTCCAGCTGAATTTTCCATGCTTGTGAAATGTAAGAAATAAATCTCTGCTTTCCTATGTGGAATACTGGCTTTTGTGGAAGGAACAGATTCTCTGCTATAAAAATACATATCATGTCCTTAACAAAAATTCTGGACTTACACTGTTCTCTTTCTGATCTTTTAAAACAATTGGATGCTTCCTGAAACTGCAAGACTTATTGGCACACAGGAGTATATCTAGTGCTAGACAGCTTTTGAGTTGGTGGATTTTTCTGTAGTAAGGGAGCCACCACATTGCTTTTTGAAAACTCACCTAGTTGCCAAGTCAATTTAGCATATACCTATGTAGGATCTCCATTATTTATACAGTCTCAAGGACAAAATACACGAAAAGGTTCAGGTATCAACTCCAGTACCATTCTTGAATTTAAAACTTAATCATCCATAACAAGTAACTGAAAACTCAGGATGATCATCACTCCATGCCACTAAAATACCATACATTGCACACAAAACCAATCAAGTTCACAGAACCTTATAAACATGGAAAGCACATAGGTTAGGAAATCATTCTGGGTTGATTTTTGGATTGATTGAAAAGATATTCCCGTTTGTTTACTTCTTGAGACTGATGCTCTTTAGTGTCTTTGTCAGTGACAGAGGCAGTGGGACGGAGTGCACCCTCAGTACATTTGCAGGTGACAGGAAGCTGAGCAGTGCAGGTGACACTACAGAAAAAATGGGATGCCATCCAGTGGCACCACGACAAACTTGAGAAGAAAGTTCATGTAAATTGTCATAAAGTTCAACAAGGCCAAGGTGATGCATCTGGGCCAGGGCAATCCCAGACAAGAGCACAGGCTGGGAGCAGCCCTGCCCAGAAGGACCTGGGGGTGCTGGTGGGTGGGAGGCTGGACATGACCCAGCCATGGGCACTGACAGCCCAGAGAGCCAAACGTGTCCTGGGCTGCATCCAGAGCAGTGTGGGCAGCAGGGCCAGGGAGGGGATTCTGCCCCTCTGCTCTGCTCTGCTGAGACCCCACCTGCAGTGCTGCATCCACCTCTGGGATCCCAGCACTAGAAGGGCATGGGCTTTTTTGAGCTGAGAAGGATCACAAAAATGATTGGAGGCTGGAATATCTCTCCTGTGAGAAAAGGCTCAGGGAGCTGAGGTTTTTTAGGCTAGGTAAGAGAAGGATCTGGAGAGACTTTATGGTAGGTGGTAGGTATTTCAGTAATTAAAGAGTGATTAAAAGAAAGAGGGAAAATGACTTTTTACTTGGGCAGATAGAGACAGGATGAGGAGTGATGATTTTAAATTAAAAGAGGATAAATTTAAATTAGATGCTAGGAAGAAATTCTTTACTCAGAGGGTAGAGGCACTAGACCAGGTTGCCCAGAGGGGAGGCAGATGACTGACACATGGCAATGGGGTTAGACTGGGTGACCTTTAAAGGTCCCTTCCAACCCACACCATTCTATGATTCTATAATATGAACATAGCATTGAGGCAGTATTTTGTTCCTGCTTGAAAACTATTTCCATACTGGTAATCTGAATTCTGATAAATATGGTTTTACATTGTTGCTTCTTCAGTTTTGACTTCATGGAAGATGCCAAATTCATCCTGTTGGACCTTCAATATTCAGTACAAACTGAAATATTAACATGTGAAAGTTGTTCCTTATTAGATGAACATGATTATGTGAAGTACATTAAAATTGCTCCCACCAGAGAATCAGCCAAAATCTGTATCATCCTTAGTGGAAGGATTTGGTCTGTTATTGATCCCATCAGTTCACAAGGCAGGGCTGCAATTAGACCCCCAGCTGATTTTAGAGTTTGTGTTGCAGTGAAAGCCAGTAATTTTTCCTTCATTCTGCACCTGGCTAGAAGTTTAGGATTTCTTCTTCAGGATTCAGGTCTCATCACTGGCCTTTATCTGCTCTCAGTAATGCACTCTGCAGCCTTTCAGAATTTGACTGAGACTGCCAGCATGCTACATAGTTCGTTTAATTAATAGCATGTGATGCCAGTGCTTCATAACTGAACCACTTGCAGTGTTTCCTGGGTGGAATGTAAGGTGTTACATGTGAAACATAAAGCTTCTTAATCTTTAGAAGAGATCAGCTTTTTCCTTCCCTGTGGAGTGCTGTCACAGCTGTAACTAAGCGACAAATGTAAATAAGTCACTTAAGTATTTTTGGAAGTGTGTCTAGACTCTGAAACTTAGTCTTTCTTTTTATTTGAAATAACATAAATCCATTCAGCTTTCAGATATACTGTGGGACAAGAAAGAATGAGTAAAGTGGGAATTTGGAATGAGGTGGTAGTTTTTCACATGGTTTTTCAGTCTAAAATTCTTCTGGTTTCTTACCTTTGTTGAGTCTAACTATTCTGAATGTTAATTTGAGGTATAGGAAAAATAGACTTTTAAAAATTGAAGTGAAAAAGTCAATACCTGAAAGTATCATGCAATTTGCACAAAAGGTTGTGAAAACTGTGACAGTGAAGGTCTTTCATTTTAAACAAGAAGGTATTTCATGTCTTGATTAATGGATGGTTTCATGTCCATGTTGTGTAATTAGTAGTGTTGTTGGAACTATTGTGTTCTAAGTTATTTGTAAAAAATCTCATGTAAGATAATGAGGATTAAAACCAATTCAAGTGAATTTAATGACGTACTTACTTTAATGCACTGTTTAAAATCTCATGTGTCTTAGAAAGCTTTTAAACATACCTTCTTCTTGGTCATAAAATATTTTGATGTGCACAGTGATGCTTTACATTGATCAGATCATCTGATTTTAGCAGAAATTGAAGGAAATAGGTCTGTTTTTATTAATTTATTGGTTCTGTGAGCAAAATACAGCAGTTCAGTGCTAACCATTTAAAGTGCAGCCTGGTGTATGTAAGTCAGATACTGTAATCTATTCCCAATTCTGAATTTCAGATAACTGTCACCAAGGCCACTTAAATAGTGTGGGAACATTGGGTGCAAATTCTGAGCTCTTTTTGCCAGGACAGTAATTGCAATTTGAGTGTACAATATTTTGCCCAATTTGCAGAGATTACTGTTACTCCAGAACAAACAAAAAATGAAACTGTATATTGAGTGAAGGTATTCTCTATCCAGCATCAATAGTTACCCCCTCTATCTTCCTTAAGAAATGTTTTTGTTCATAATACAAGGAAGTCTCCTTTCAGAATATTTATGATTGGTTTAATGAAAAATGTGGCACAATTAGGAGTGGAGATGTGCAATATTTTACTTACCTTGCATTCTCACAGTAAAGGTTTTGTAATAGAGGGAGATTTGGGTCTTAAAACAGTATCAAGGCATCACTTTTCAATATCTACTGTTGTAGAGTATAAGCTAGAATTGGTTTCAACTTGGGTCTTTTTTAATTGAAATCGCAATTTCAGAATCAGGTGAATGAAGTTAGCCAGACTGTCTTTATATTACAATATTTAATTTCTATTGATAACTAAATCACAATGCACACTGTTAATCCATATACATTTGATAATGTGTTCCATTTTATTTCCGGGTTTTCCTACTTACTGCAGTATGTACTATTGAGATTTTCAGGGTGAAGTTCTTCAGGACAGACACCCGAAAGTATTGGTTATATTTCTTTTATAAACCTTTTTTAATATACATTTTATAAAACACAGGTTTTTCTTTCCTACAAGCCCTCAAATTTAGGGTTATGAAATATGGCTTCCTCAAGATTAGCACCAGTCTTTGCAGCTTCAGTTGCAGAAGCTTAACTGTGACAAACACAGTAAACCCCTGAAAACTAAGCTGCAGTCTGTTTTACATGCTGATGCTAGCTTGAGGAATGACAGAAAAAGTGCTGCTGTAATTTATGCCAGTGAGGCACAAAGATGGATTAAAGCCATATTTGCTCCCCTCCTCCCATCCAGACTTGAGCCAGCGTTCCTTCGCTAGTCTGGAAAAACTGGCTCTATATTAGGTCTCTCCTGCTAAGGCCATTGATTTACTCAACTACATTTTTTAAAAGTTGACAAAATACTTACTTGATTGTTACAAAGGATAAATGAATGCCAGAGGTCTGTATTAGAAACACATTGGAAAGAGAGGTTTCTATTTGGCAAAAAAATAAGCGTTTGTTTGGGTTTTAGTACTGCCACTAACCTTTAAAGGAAGAAAGAAAAAACCCTTCTGCTGTAAATCTTTCTTTTTTTTCCTCCAGTTTTGTCTCCACCTTCACCCCTGTACTGCTAGAATATGGTCAGACCTTGCTTGATCTGTAAATGCCAGCCCCTACCCCACTGCTTCAGTCAGTAATTCTTATTAACAAATCGTTCTTCTGCTGACATAGTATGTTGATTGCCTCTAGCTGTTCAGCATGTCTGAGAAACTCAAAGCATATTAAGCAGGGTTTTTTGCTTGTTTATTTTTTGTTAATTCCTCTATAGCTGAGCTTATTTGGACTAGGCATCTGAGTTTTGACTACTGTTTGACTTAAATTCAGAGATGATCCATGCTTCAGTCAAGGGATATCTAGTGTTAGATTTACTGTCTGGAAATCTGACTTTTTTTATTGCCAGAAAGTCTAGTGAAGAGAAGAAATAATCTTCTAAATCTTTATTAGCCTGGCTTAAGCTTCCTGCATATTTAGACACCTTTTCAGGCACTCCAATTTCATCTCATTGAATTACATATTTAAGAAGTAAGGATGTGAATATATTCAGAATGAGAGAGGGAGGGGCAAAAGAAAAGGGAGGGTGTCCAGAGAAATCTGGACGTTTTGAAAATCTGAGTATTTTTGGGCTAGAAATACTCTCCTCTGCTTTCTCTTCACTCCAGCTCTATGCTGTGGTGATACAATAATGCCTGACTGCTTGTGTAAACTTGGGGAGGTGATTTGCTGACTGACTTCAGAGTATCAGACGTTGTACAAGCTACTGCCAGAGACAGGATGCTAGACTGGATGGATCACTGGTCTATTCCGGTATGGTGGCTCCCATGTCCTTGTAGTAAATGCTATGTAGTTTTTCTGTACTGGTGTGCTGTCTGGAAGAACATCTGGAATTTGCATTTTAGTCTTCCATACCAATCTACTCAACCAGGAGCAGTTGTCTATTTAAAGCATCTGTTGTCTTCTTGCATCAAACTACTTAACATTTTTGTGAAGGGGTCAAGGATGTAGTTTAAATATACTGTATATATTAATTGTTATAGAACAGAAGCAGTATCAAGATAAGATAACTGAGTTTTATATGGAAAAATATTTATTGCTTGAAAAAGTAAGTCATCATAGTTTACATAGTTCTCGTGATACTATAAGAAGTCATTACATTTTCCCACAGATTATCACTGAATAAGGTGAGCTTTTTCATAGTTAAGGTGATTTCCCCTTCTCTTAGAAGGTTATTTACAATTAAATGTTCTTTCAAGAGAAAAAGATTTTTAGTACTGTCTTGAACAATCCATGGATACAATACTACCCAAATTACGTTACTTTGCTGTTAGCTTTGCAAAAACTGGTATCTTTGGGGTTCTTTTTAAGCTGGAGGTCCCATGGTTAGTGAAACAATCAGTTTCTTTCTGTAATTTTGGCAGTGATTATGCTGTGATAAAACTAAGCATATTGCATACAAATAAAGTATCTCAAAAAATATTATTTTAGAAACAATTGTAGAAGTACTTTTCTCATCCTTTTATGATGTAGGCCAACACAAAGAGAAAATAAAAACAATTATTTTTTTTTGTCTGTGGAGGACCCAAAACTTACTGGTTGTTCTGAAGAGGTTAAACCAATTTTCAATCCTCCACTAATTCTAATGTACAAAATGAGAGGGCTAGTTAAAGTTAACAAAACTGTGCTGGCTGACTCTTTATAATATTTTTAAAGCAAGTGTTCATCAATTTTACTTCTCAACACTGGGCACATTTATTGCTTTGTGCAAGAGCAGCAGTAATACCTTTGTTGTTGTTGTGGTTTCACCGAGCCATCAGCCAAGCCCCAGGCAGCTGCTCACTTGCTGCCCTACCAGCAGGTCTGAGAGAGAATCAGAAGGGTAAAACCTGAAAAAGTCCTGAGTTGAGATACACACAGTTCAACAGGGAAAGCAAAAGCCCCACACACAAGCAGAGTGAAACAAGGAATGAATTCACTGCTTCCCGTGGGCAGCAGTCTACAGGACTTCTTCAGCCATCTACACTACTGCAGGATGCAATCCTGCATGACAGTAACTTGGAAAGACACACTCCATCACTCCAAACATCTCTTTCCTCCTTCTTCCCCCCACTTCATATACCGAGCTTGTTGCCACATGGTCAGGAATATCTTTTGGTGAGTTGAGGTCACCTCTCCTGGCTGTGTCTGCTCCCAGCCTCCCAAGCACCCCCAGCCCCCTCACCAGTGTGGGAATAGGAGAAGCAGAACAGGCCTTGGCTCTGTGTGAGCCCTGCTCAGCAATAACAAAATGATCACAGTATTGTCAACCCTGTGTTCAGCACAAATCCAAAGCACGACCCCACATCAGCCACTGTGGGGAAAGTTAACTCTACCCCAGCCAAAACCAGCACAAACAGCTGAAAGCTGAAATATTGTAAGCTAATAGACTCTTCTAGGTCTTGCAGTTAACCTCAGGAGAGTGCAGGGGGGATGGTGTTTATAGCAATATTAAAATTTAAAATTTCTGTGTAAAATCTTTATCATAATCACTAACACAGATTGAAACAATGTTTTGAAACAGTAAGTATTTTATGTGAATATTTAATGTTTGAAGTGAACTGCAATATGGCACATAGCTGTATTTTTAACTATTTTCTAACTACTCTTCTAAGCAATTTTCAACATTTAAAACCTCTGTGGAATAACTAATTATTTGGATTTTGCTAGATCTGAATTGCAAACTTTATTTCTCTTTTTAAATATCAAGACAATAAACGTGAAAAATACAGGATGTTATAAAAGCATTTTAAAAAGGGACAAGATATCCCATCATTAAGAAGGGAGATGAGGAGAGAGAAACAAGGAATGTGGAATGGTGAAAAGAAGTACTGAAAAAAAGAAAGAGTGAAGTCTCTTAGTGGGAACCAGCCCAACAGAAACCTATGATCAAAAATTATTATTAGAAGGTATTGTGTAAGTCAGTCTCTTCTCCCAGTTAGCAAGTGATAGGACAAGAGCATGTGGCCTTATGTTGTGCCAAGGGAGGTTTAGATTGGATTTTGGGAAATTTTTCTTCACCACGAAGGTTGTCAGGCATAGGAACAGGCTGCGCAGGGAAGTGGCTGAGTCACCATTCCTGGAGGCATTTAAAAGCATGTAGATGTGGCACTTCAGGACATGATTTAGTGGGCTTGGCAGTGCTGGATCAACAGTGAAATTTGCTGATCCAAAAGGTCCTTCCCAACCTCAGTGTTTCTGTGGTTCTCTGATTATAAATTTAGTTAAAGTGAAATACCTAATTTGGCACACTGTGCATGGTGGAAATGTATGATACAGTGTAAGGTTTAAATACCAAGTGCTACAGAGAACTACAGGCTGTTGTAGGTAATTTAGCACAGCGCCAGTACTATGAATTAATGAGACAAATGGAAATTTGTTTTGTGAAACATCTTTTTTGAGACAGAAGTGGCTGTGTGAAACTGTGATAATTAGAGAGATTAGTCCATCTTTGAGACTGCGTCTATCATGGTACTTAGGATATCAACCCTCATTGCTGTAAGAATTAAAACTTACTTAAAAATACTTGGTAAAAATTTGTTTTTTCTTTTAATGATCTGTAAGGGAGAGAAATTTGGATTACACGACTCCTTTGAATGAAAAGAAGGATGATGGGTTGTTACACAAGAAGGAAGACAAATCTGGATGGTGAGGCAGGGCAGACAGAAGCTACAAAATTTGCTTACAAGAGTTGTATTACACAGAGCAATTACTGATAGTTGCAGATTTCATTAAAGACACAAACATACTTCCTCTCTCCTCTGCTGCATTGTGCTTACAAAATTATTTGTAAAGCTCTTGAACCTATTTACGCAAGAAGTGATGACAGCTGCCTGATCTAAGAGGCTTATTTTGCTTGTGGCATCTTAATTTAAACAAACAAACAAAAACAAACCTGGAAAAATATTAGATGTTAGTAATGTATTTCCTCCTTCAAAATTCCCTTTGTTTCATGGCCTTGACATTCTTTTTGCCTTGTTCATACTCTTGTTCTATTGTCTCGATTCAAAATTTATGCTTCTTTTTAATTGTCATTTGACAATTTTCTTCACTTGATTTACATTTTGATAAGTCTTCCTCCTCTTCCTCTCTGTTTTTGGTGTTTTTTGGGGTTTTTTTGGTGGGTTTTTTTTGGGTTTTTTTTGGTCTTTGTGGTGGGTTTTTTTGGTTTTTTTTGTTTGTTTTTTTTTTNCTCTGCTGGGAATGGAGAGATTGCCAGTGAGTTCATTCTTCCACAACAGCCTAATTTTTTTTTCCTGGGAGAGAAATCTTGTTTGCTTTAATCTGTGAATTCTCATCTATTTTCTCATCTATTCGTTTGAGTTACTTTTCTGTCCACTGTCTAGATATCTTGAAGGTGATGGAAGGAAAGTGCTAGAATGTTTCCTACATCAATGATTGATGCTTACACTTCAACATTTATTGTATTTGAAGGAAAATTAGCATCAAGTAGAATATAATTTACAGAAAGCAGTAGTGTTTGAGTACCTGTCATTGTTTTTGTTTTAAATATGGGATGCATTGTGAAATTGAGAAAAATAGGAAGCCTGTTACTTGCAGTCAGTGTTCAATTCAGAAACAAATGGTACTACTAGGAGTTATGGTCCATAGTGGTCCCATTTTTTTAGACAGCCTATACCAACACTGAATTTCTTGAGACAGACTATTCCTACTGCATTCATTTTAAGCAACCTAATGGAAAGAATCAGTAACTATGATAAAACATAGCCATAATGTTCAAAATGATGATACTCTACAATTTATAGTAACGTGATTTGTTGCTTTATTTATTTTGTATGCATCTAGTGCAGAAAGAAGGAGTATGGCACCAACTGCAATGCTTTTTGCATGTACCTGCCTAAAACTGCTTAAGAATTTACTGCTGCTCTGCCAGAAGCTACTACCCTTACAACAGAGTTGGCAGGATTTAACTTTTGCTCACACTTGTTGATGATTTCCTATTTAAAATGCTGATGCAGTTGAGTGCAAGGTAATGTCCCAGGTTTCCCTGCAGGCACCAGGAGGTTTTCTCTGGTCAGGGCCAAGTGTGCAAGGAAAGGTGAAGAGGCCAGTGGGCAGGTGGTAGCAGACAGCAGCTCGATCAGTTTGAAAAACAAGTATGGTCTTAGGCAATACAGCTTTGCAGTTTCATTTCAGTTAGTATAAAAATCACTGGTGTCTGAGTGTATCTGGAAGTTTCAGCTTCATCAGTAGTGCTTCCTTACTCTTGCCAAGATTGGAAATTACTCAGCTCACTGATTGCTCTCCCAAAGGGGTTCTGGAAAAGCCAAAGCTGTTGGACTACAGTGCTTCTCTTTATGCTACACTTACCATGACTACCACCTGTCAGCAGCTGGCACATGGCTCAGATCCAGTGCATGGCTCACACATCTCAAAAGCAGAAGGATTACAGTATATCATATCTTTTCTTACAAGTGCCATCTCACTAGAGTAGTTCAAAAGAGCCTGGTCTGTTTGCTGATCTGAGAATATCACTAGGCCATGAGAGTATCCATGTAGCTTTGAAACCCTGCACTGTCTCTGAAACTGTCTTAAATTAATTCGTGTATTTCAGTCTAACATTTCAAGACATTCCATTTTTGTAGTACAGAAGAGAGCAGGCTACTGGGTGTTCTTTAGTAACATGAAAGGAATGAAATGCAGGGCAGCTGCTCCCCCATTACATGGGATAGGACCATGGTCAACCTTTAGGATGCTGTCATCTGGTCAGGGTAAAAATCAACATCTTCAGCAATAAATCCATGCAAAGATTGCTCCATTCATTTCTTTTAAGAAACTAATTTTGTAATTACATCTTCTATTAAAGAAGGACAGCAATTTGCACAACTAGGTACTTCAAACCCAGAGTCATCAGTTTTGGCAAGCTATTTTATTTTACAATTTTTTAGCAAAAAAACTGAGCTGCAAAACTGAGTTTTTGTTTTCCTTTGAGTTTCTCTCAGTAGAACTGAATGTCTCTCATCCTTTAAATTTTTAAGAAAACTAGACTTCAATATTTAATGTCTCTTATATAAAATGAGCTGTCAACAATCAGAGATAAGCACAATTTAGTGGGTTCCTGAAGACCAGAGATACAGAGATGAAGTTATCGCTTTCAGCACAGTGATTGCAGAAACATGACTGGGCAGCCAGTTCCTCACTGAACCCAGGAGCATGCAGAGGGAAGAGAGCTATACATTGAACAAGGAAAAGCCTTATGAAACTTTGTATTTGTGGAACTATGCCCTAACTATGCATTTGGAAAACTATGCAAATGCAGGCTTCAGTTGGAGGAACTTGAGTAAGATTAGTTTAAATTCAAATGCTTAATATAGAAATAATTATTAAATGCTTCCTATGTTCCTTTTTAAAAAAAATTAATTGCTTTTGAAATGCAGTATTCACTGTGATTCACCATTCATATGGATGCAGAACAGGTCTACCTGGGAAGATGTGTGACTTGATAAAATAAGCTTAAGTTCACAAAAGGAAAATATTTCTTAAAATCTCCACAGCAGTCTGTGTTTATTTTGCTTTACCTCTGAGATGCTGCATCTAAAATTGACTCTGGGAATATCAAAAAGTTTCTTAATATTGGCTTATTTTTAATCACAGCTGGGAATGTCTTAGTGGAAAGTTATGAATAAGAGTCAGAGACTATGACTTCTTTCAGGTCCTGGGGAGAAGTAAATATTGCTTAGGCTGAATCTGCTGCATCTAATTTGCAAACTACTTGGGACACTGTATGGCCTGACCCAAGAACAAGAGATGTATTTAATTTTAATTCCTATTAGTTGTATCCTGTGGGTTCTGTCCTGTGCTGTATTCTTGGAAAAACCTGAGTTGGTGAAAGGACTAAGTGTGACTACACTTCTGCTTACACTCCTATAACACACTTTAAAACCGTGCACCAAGGAATGACTCCATCTCCTAGGCCTGTACTTTATTCAGACTAGGACAGAGGGATTTGATATGTGTACTCATCTTTAATAAGTTGAGAAGAATATGACAAATGCAGAAAGCATGTTAGCTAAAATAAATTACTTCAGTCCCTCCACTGTGAGACAATGTTTTTATAATTAAACTACAAATATGCAACCATGAGTCACTCCAATGGTACATTATGTTATTCTGAATTGTAGAGATGACTAAAAAAATAAGTTTGGGTGTTAGTAGTGTGGACAGGGTTATAAACTACCTAAGTTTTTTACACTGGAAACAACTCTTAAGCATTTATGAAACACATATGTCAAGAATCAATTGTGTTGAAAACTCTCAATTTTTGTTTTGAGGAATTTCCTAAAGCATTCAAGCAGACCACGTATGGTCTATAGCTTTGATTTCTTTTCTGGTTTCTTTAATGGTACTGTATTGTAATCTGCAGTAACAGCTGGTTCTTCCTCCCTTTCTTTATATATGGAGATCAGCGCTAAAGCTCTTTGAAAGCTGTTTAGTTTAGAATGTCTTACATGTTGCAAGAGACCTATAAAGAAGTACTTCATTGGCCACAGAATCTTCCTTTTGGAACGTGCTCATTTTTCCTGTATTTTCTGTCACAAAGACTGTTTACAAAGACATGCTGTAAAGATGGATATGCTTAGATTCAGATCAGTGTAGTTGCTAAGTTGTCCCAGTGAAGTCAAAGATGTTTTTGAAAGTGATAAACAAAATCCTAAGGTTAAGTGTGGTTTTTGCCTAGAGGTATGAGTTTGCCCTGAAAAAATAGTTTACCCCATCTCTGGGCAACCTGTTCCAGTGTCTCACCACCCTTATCTTAAAAAATATCTTTCTTATCTCATCTAAATCTTTTGCTTTAAACCCTTTACCGTTTGTCCTGTAACAACAGGCCCTGCTAAAGAGTCTGTCACCTTCTAGTAAGTCCTGTTGTGCACTGAAAGTCTGCAATAAGATCTCCTGAGAACCTTCTCTGCTCCAGGCTGAACAGTCACAAATCTCAGCTTGTGAGGAGGATGGCTGCTCCATCCCTCTGATCATCTTTGTGGCCTTTTCTGGACGTGTTCCAGCAGGTCCATGTCCTTCCTGTGTGGGAGCCCAGGGCTGATGCAGCCCTGCAGGTGGGGTCTCAGCAGAGCAGAGCAGAGCAGAGCAGAGCAGAGGGGCAAAATCCCCTCCCTGGCCCTGCTGCCCACACTGCTCTGGATGCAGCCCAGGACACGTTTGGCTCTCTGGGCTGTCAGTGCCCATGGCTGGGTCATGTCCAGCCTCTCACTCTCCAGCACCTGTAAGTTCTTCTGGGCAGGGCTGCTTCAATCCCTTTGTCTTCCAATGTGTGCTGATATCAGCAGCTCCCCAGGTGTAAGATCTTGTACTTGGCCTTGTTGAACCTCCTGAGGTTCACATGAGCCACTTCTCCCTTAAGTAACAGTTATGTTCTCAGATTACTGGAAATTTGCTGAAATTAGGAAATATCTTAACAGGGAGGAAACTTCTAATGAACAGTAGGAAAAACATTGAATTGAATTGAACAAGCCATTTGTTTAGTCTGATGTTCAGAGAATTAAAAAGCATGATCTGAACCAAGTTAATGTAGAGCAGTGGGACATGAAGCATTCCCCTTTTGATCTTCTGTGTACCTACTTCAAGCGTTTTCCATGTAAACTCTTCCCCACTTTTGTAAAATCCTCCACCCTGGTGAAAGGTGTCTAAAGTGACTAATAGGAAAATTGAGAAACACTCCCTGTTCCTGGGAAAAATTTGCCATACATTTTGGAAGGTATGCTAAATAGAAAAAGACAAGAAAACAGAGTTTAGTATGTGAAATAAAATCCAGAGACAACTCTATCTGTATGTAGCTGTGTTTTTCAAAAGGAGTCTTTACAAAATTATCACCTTATAATATAAATGTCTTCTAAGAAATTAAAAAAAAAAAAAAACACCAAAAGAAATCCAGGTTAGTTCTTTTTTGCTATGCCCAAAAGTAAATCAGAAATTTTGCCATGCATATCATAATTCCACATGGTAACTTCCATTCTTTGCTGAGCTGGGGTTTGATTTTTTTTGTAGGATGTCACATGTGCTTCAGTTTGAAGACAGAAGCAGAAAGGTGAAAGATGCAAGCATGCAGGATGAAGACACTTTTGAAATCTATGATCCACGGAATCCTGTAACTAAGAGGAGAAGAGAAGAAAGCAAGAAGATAATGAGAGAAAAAAAGGAAAGGAGATAAAAGGAGTGTAAAGTTAGCCAGAGCTGCCTTGGGAAGTGACTGCAATAAAGCACTGGCTCTTTTGTAAGCTGATCCTAAAAATACCACTGGACAAGTGTGAAAAGGAATCTCTCAAGAACCTGTCATGCAGTTTTGAAGCAGAGCTGTCATTTGTTTCTTAAGTTGTGCGGTCAAGTGCTCTCACTGCATTCATTACCCAACCTCTCTAAAGGTTTTGAGAATTATGTATTTAATAAAACAGCCGACTTGACTTTTGTCCATGTTTTAATTACAGTAGTGAAAATCTTTGTTTGATCCAAATATGGTAATCAAAAAGTTTTCAACATAATGAATGAGAATTTGTCTAAGTGAGGGTCAGGTTAGAAGATGGAAACCCCATCTGCATCTTAAGGATTTATGAAAGTACAATTTTAATTATTTTCATTGTTCTTTAAAAGACATGTAAACTCTGCCTGCCTGAGCCACTCTGACACAGAATTAAGGTGATGCAGTACTTTTTAGAATGGTCACAGCTTTCTTGAAACAAGCTAAGTTTAATTTGAGAACCTGGCTACTGCCTCCTTCTTTTGAAATACACATTCCAGTACAAATCCCATCTTGGGAAGCTGGGATAATATATTTTAGATGTGTTATTTCACTGTCCGTACCACATGAACAAAAAAAGAGAATCTAAGTTATGAGAATTAAAAAAAAAAGAGAATCTTAATTCTTAATTATGAGTTAATGGTTGACTAAACCACTTGGTGCAATACCAGAAAGATGTCTTTGGTAGAATTTTCGCTGTAAAGTGATTGTAATGAAGATTGTCTTATATATGAGTCGAGAAACAAAAGAAAATGGGATGAGTCTCATTAGAAACATAACCCTGCTTTTAATAATTATTCCATCATCTAAAATTAAACAGCTCAAGCTTCCAGTTTATAGGTTTTTGTCATATTTTACAACCCTGGGTGTTAATATATTTTTTACAGATAAACAGTAATTTTCATTGCTCCTTTTTTACAGCAGTTCTGGTGACACAAGAACATGAATTACCCAAATGGCCAATAGCTAAAGAAGAGTGAACAAGGTCATTAAAAAGTGCCACCAGAGCAGTGTTTTTTGCTGATGTTGTTTTTAGAACAAGTTCAGTAAGGTATGGTGTCCTTATCAAGCTGCCACTGCCAAATTTCTTGATAGGGTTTGAAGTGTGAGATACATAAACCTGCATTGGTGGGTTAATATGGCCCAAATGTCAGAGGTTAGATTAATACAGACTATTGCTTTAATGCACAGTGCAACCTTTGAGATAAGGAGAAAACTTGGAGGTGTGAAGTGAGATCCTGTATAAAGCTGTCATTATCCTCCTCTTAGGCTGAGTGAATTATACTGTGCCATGGTGTAAAGAAGTTAAGAGGGGTTACATTCCTTAACATGGCCATTCACAAACCAGTGAGTCAAAGTTTTTTCATCATTAAATCATTTCTGTTGGGCTGCTGCTGGCGAAGTGAAGAACATCTAATGTCACATGCTGTTACCTCTATTCACTGCTTTGTGGAGAAAATTTTAAATCAGTCATTACAGGAAATGAGTGTGTCAAACCCCCATTCTGGTGGAGATGGGAGGGAGGAAAAGGTAGTGAACATGGGTAAAAGTGAGGGCTAGATCTGAAAAGAGCCTTGAGCATCAATTCCAGGGCAGTTACTGCTCCTGGAATAAAAGAAATGTTCTAATTGCATATTTTTCCTGCAAGCTAAAGTAGGATGCATGAGCCAATAAATGGACAAGTTGACTAACACCCTTCTTAGCTAAATATTTTTGCCAACTACCTGCAGCACCTCTGAGTAAGCTGTATTAGATGATTCCCAGTTTTAAGCACTAGAGAAGCCCAAAGAGGAAACTTATTTTGGGGGTTAGGACTCTCCTTAGTTAGAAGAGGTTTGAAAAGTGGACCTTGCATACACAGGATTGGTAATCTGACAAGAGCAATAGAGTCACTATGTTGACATTTTCTTGGTGAGTGTGCCTTGAAAGTCAGATTATCACAACTAGTCAACTGAGTCACTTAGAAGTGGGCTAAGGTGTCTAAATTTTACTCATTTCACTGAAGCAAAAGTAGTTCTGTATTTCATTTAGGAGACATTTGGAGCAAAGTTAAGAAAAGCATATTTCAGCAGTACGTTCTCAGGTAAACTCAGCACCAAAGAGTAAGAACCTTAAAGAAAGAAGTTGAGATGATGACACTTGTCTGAAACAAGTAGTTTGCAGTGTCACAGGTCTCCCATCCTGCCAGTAACAATCCTGCCTGTTTCCCATACTGTCAGGCTGGCAGAATCGTTTTAACTCAAATCTGTATCATTCACCATCTGGCATTATTGTAATTACATGAAATGTTGAGTGGTACAGCACTGCAGTGTTCTTTATAGACTGTGAAATGTGTGTGCTCAGGATTACACCTTTCATTTGTCAATACTGAAAATCAAGTGGGGGATACGATGTTGGCGGGTGTCTCCCTCTCTGTGAAATAGTCATATTGAGCTAGGTTAGTGGCTGAAAACTGAAGGAGCAGTTGGGTTTGTGCCTGAAAGAATTTGTTTTATGGTAATGAGATTTATGACTGATTATGTTTTCTTAAATCTTTTTTAAGCATCTCCCATGTTCCACCCTTAGGATCATCACCACACTTGTCTGTATAAACATGATCATAATCTCTACATAGTTATAACATACAGCTAAGAACATTTGTCTATGCACTACCAATACAAAAACAGTGTCTTAACATTGCTTGTGAAGCTTTACTTCCTAAAAATGCTAATTATGAGCACAGGTTGCCCAGCTTGAAGATGCTAACCACAATGCTGATATGTAATAATTTCTGTAGACAGGTCAGTGTTTAAAATTGCTCTCTATGCTCTACTTCCTCACCACCACCACCTTGCTTTTTTGATTACTCATAACATCAAGCTAAAAATTGTAAAAGCCCAGACTGTACCTGAATTTTGGGTTAGATCTACCAAAGGTCTACCAATATTTAGTGGCAGCTAACCTGCAATTTCAATACATCAGCTTTATTACCATTACAGTGGGCCAGTGTTGACAAATGTTCTGTGAGACAGTCCTTCCAGTCATCCCTGCTTTTCTTTTATAATATGACCATTAATGGAGCCTTTCGTTTTGTAAGAGGGAATGTGACTTTCCTAACTGAAAAAAAGGGTGAGGGGGAAAAGCTTTTCATCCTTGCAGATACCATTATGTTGGTAAAGTCAACATTTTAATTTCCAAACCAGCTGGATTTTGAGTAGATAAGGGCCTTCTAGGCCACATCTGGTAATAGCAAGATCCTCGAGAAGAGCTTAAAAGGCTTGCCTCAAATGCTGTCAGTGATGCCAACAGCTAGTACAATGTGCCCTTTTTGCTTTGGAGCTAAAAAAACCCAGAAGTACAACAGAGCCTGGTTTATTTCTGTCAAATAGCCACTATGCCGGGGGTGCTAAGGGTGTAGTCTGCAATGCCACATTACGTAGCTTTCCCTGAGCTGTTGGCTTCCAGCGTGAGCAGGTTTGGGAAGAGGTTTTTCCCATACTGTTTCCCCAGCAGAAGAGTGTCTGAACCATAATGGTTAAAATAACTACACAGCAATGTTTTCTGCTTTCGTCTAGAGGACATCAAGTTTGCAAAAGACACAAATTATATTTTGGCAACATAAAAACCAACTTCAGACAGAAAGGATAGCTCCAGACTCTGCCTCATTCTGGCAGGGACATGTGCATCTGTCATTACTTAAATGATGACAAACTCAGGCTGCTAGAAGATGACGGACTCCTTACCTGTGTATTCTCAGTAAAAGATGCAGGTATTTGCTTACATTTTTCACTGTAACAAAGAATGATCGTATAGTGGCTATATTTATAAAGTTCCTGATGACGTATGTACAGCATAGAGACTGTAAACTGAAAAGGTTTTGAATATATCTGATAACACAGTCCTGCCCTACTGGTATAGCAAGTACCAGAAGTTTGCTGTTTCCCAGCAGAGTGCCATAAAGTGATTCCCTTCGGTTATCCTGGGCAGATGTACCACATTCCAGGTTGATAGTCACGAATTCCTTATGCAAACTGACAGACACCTTGTACCCAAGAGGGGATCTCTGATGGATAAGTTCTGGTCTGCAAGGCATCCCGGGCAGGTGGAACACAGCTTGTCAGAGGCCTGTGCACCTCAGCTGCTGTGACAACAAAATATTCCTCTGAATTCATTCTCACACTACTTTTTCTTGGCATGATTTCACTTCCACTTCAGTGTCCATCATAGATGGGGTTTTCCATTTGATTTTTTCACTTCTTTTGGTTTTTTAAGAACATGCTCACACAGCACAAGTTTCATATATAAGTCACAGATTAGAGGAGTGTGTTTAAAAAGCTACTACACACTTGTGCAGGTCTTTCTTATGCATCTCACACTGACACCTAAGAATTGGTTTCTGCCTCCAGACTTCATCACAGCATCTCTCATCATTATACCTTCCCTCTCAGCCTCTATTGCCAAGGACCAGAAAAAGAATTTTTGTCCTGCCCCACCTCAACCTTTTGATTCCTTTTGCATTTACATCTAGCTTCTGCCCCACTCTCCTCTCCAGCTCTCTGTGTGTCTCCTGGCTTCCCAGTGCTGAGCTGGAGAATCTGTAACCATCAGACAAGTCACACGCAAAAGCTGAAGCTGCATTTTGTTGTATTGTGTGTCTGTGTAGATTATTCCTGAAACACATACCAAAATAGTGTTGCACCCAGTTTGGCCACAGAATGAGGATCTGCTGATTGTAACCTGCAATTGTTGTCTGATACTGTACGCCAAAGCAGTACAAAAGCCTGAAAGCTGCTTTTTTTTGGGAAAAAAAATTAAGACTATTTTTTAGAATAACCTTAATAACCTTATACTCTTAAAGCACTGCTTTATAAAACACAAGCCTTAACCGCTCTAAATTTACAGACATGAAAGAAGATTACAGACAACAAGACAGCACCTTGTGGGGAAAAAATGATCCTAAACCTCAACATCAGAAAAAACAAAGCATTTTTAATTCACCAAATCTAAATGAAATAAAATTTCCTTATAGGGAAGGCAGGTGGGAAATCTACACTTCTTGACCTAGACAGTCACATGGAAGAGAAAACAAGTCCTGATATGAACAGCTTTTACTATGGTTCCTATTTCTAATTTATGAAATGCACTGGCTTTGGAACAAAGCACAATATGATGGTAGTATTTCTGCGTCAGTGGGTATTGAAACACTTGAAAGTCCAGCCCAATATTCATAAGGTTATTTAGGCTGCACACTTGCCCTTTGTGATTTGTTTGTAGTTGTAAAAGGGCACAGTTACAGAATAGCCCTAGGATAGCCTTAAGTTTTGGCAGCTCTATTTGGCAGCAATAAAGCATTGAAAGCTGAACCTCTTTATATCCAACACAGTCTGAAGATCACATTTTTGCAGCCACTATTGAAACTTGGTTCCAAAATCACATGTGTTCTTCTTCAGAAGTAACTTCTGAGTCAAACAGATTTTAATGCAACATTGCATTCAAAGGATACTTCCTTCACCTGCTTGAACAGAGACTGCCTACAGTCTTGGGAAGTATGGTTTGACCTGTATAGTGAGGTATTGCATCCTTCCATCTATGTTATTTCACTGGAATGGCAGAAAATAACTGCCAGTATGTGGTCAGTCATTTTAAAAAAAAAGATTTCCATTACAGCTACAGTATGCTCTCCCTTATATTTACAGAATATACAAACCAAAGAGTTTACACATTAAACACATGAATTATTTCAAATGTCAGAGGATGAGCTGGTCCTAAGTGTTTGAGTAGACTTGGCAAAATGGTATAGTAAATATTAACATCTGGATAACGATTCAGGGGCATGAGCTGGTAAATAGAGTTGTTAACCATAATACCTAACCCTGCCCTACAGATTAGGAAGACAGTTTTTAAGATGATTGACCCTTGAGGGGACACAAAAATAATGCATCTTGTGCATCTTGTACAAGATGTTTTTTTATCTAGGGCACTCATACAACCAAGTTAGACCAAATGACAACAAAAAAGCATTTGAAAGAGCTGTAAATGGGGGAGGAAAATATAATTCTGACCCAACTATTCCAGATTTACTTATATTTATAATGTAGTCAAAAGATTTTCCTCACAGTTTTTCATATCAATTTATTTTACAAAGACAAAAATCATCAGACAGAAAGACCACAGTAAGCAACGTTTGCCTTTGCCAAACAAAGAACTTACATAAAAGTTTGCAAATAGATTTTAAAAAAACCAAAAACAGCCCAGCTTTCTTCAGCTTCTAAATCTGATACACATTACTGTTTTTTGTTTAATTTCAGGTGGTTTCACTGCTACAAGATGAGACCTCATATACCAGAGAGACCAAAATATACTACCTCACTGTCATATAATTTAGGCTCAGTCATACCTCAGACAATATTTTTACAAGGTCACTTTGCAAAAGTATGTCTAGCCTATCCAAATGACAATATTATTTATGCCAAAGGTTTTGCTTTACAGATGGAGGTATTCCAACCACTGTTTAATAGGCTGTATGGAGAGGCTAAGAAAACATCATTTGTTGCACACACAGCTTAAGTATACAATATAGAACTAAAGTGTACAGACTGATCATTGGCAACATGGGCTAAAACTGGCCTCAGTGAAAAAAGCCACAAAAGCAATGAGCTTCTGAGTTTTCCTCCCTGATATTATTTTTGGAATTCCTGAGCTTAACCAGAAATATGAATGCACAAGTGAGAAATAGATGTGAATTCAGTAGCTACCTGGATATTAAAAATGCAAAAAATATATTTTTCAAAAGGGACTTTGTAACACAGACATATGACTTCACAAGCAGACAGGACAGCAAATTCTCAGCTGCAGTCTCAGAACAGGGAATGGATAGGAGACTAATGACAGGAACTCCAATAAAAAGCTTTTCAAAAATACTGAGGTGAAGACAATACAGTCTTCAAAGCCAAAGTAATTAGTACCAGGACCAAGTGTTTCTGAAGGCAATTAGCGTAAAACAAGCATGTTTCTTTCTTCTCGAGGGCTATTCTTAGAAAACCATTTTTTTCCCTGGACTTTTCTTCTAGTCAATTTGTAACAGTTTTTCTGGCAAACTCTTAATTCTTTAGGGACTGAAACTTGTCCTTGTTGCTGACTAAAATCATTCTGAAAATGGCTAAAATTAAAAAATCCACACCAGACGAGCACTACCATATACACCAAAACAGTATGGCATGTGAAAATCAGCTGGCACCCAAACAATCTCAGTGCATCAGACTCATTAAGTCTGTAAAAGTGTAATTAAGATTTGGAGGAACAGAAGCACAATAGAAGCCCCCAAGGAAGGAAAAGTACTGTATCTGTGTAAGGATCTTATCCAGGCAGCCATGGCACACAGGCCACTGCAGAAAATTCTGTAATAGTTCTGCTTTCAATATGGAAAATCAATGTTGATTTATTCTACAGAACTGTGGAGTAGCTGCCATTCTTCCTCTGTTAAAGTGCCAGTTAAGTCCATGCTTTCTGATAGCACCAAAACATGCAGAAATCTGGGACTTTTTACCATATGTTAAAAACTACACCAGGGTAAGCAACCTTTTAATTTTGGGAATACTTCTTGTAGACTGTTGGTCAAAGCAGCAACATTACTGAGACTGGCAGCAGACGGTGGACTGTTGCTCTTTCTGTTCTGGCCATTCTCATGTTTTGGTCTGATCTGTATTTCACAAATATAAGTTGGTCTTTCAGTTGTCAGACCACAGGTTTAATTCAGGTTCCAGACCGGAGGGGGAGAAGCAAGTAAAGAACTTCCAAAGCGACAAAATGTTTGCTATTTCCACAATGTGGCTTTTGGAGTAGCAGTCCCTTGTGACCACAGAAAGCCACAAGCATTCAGAGCCATTTGAGTAAGCCAATACAGTATCAGACAGCTATGGACAGACAGTATTTGGCTTCTGGACACCCTGTGTGGAATGTAGTTTTAGAAGAAAAATATGTTAAACTTGGTTAAAGGAAAAGTTCAAACATGTCTCACACAAAGTGAGGCTCAGTGCCTCAAGTTATCTATTGATTTCTACCTTGAATACCTAAAGTACACATTTATAAATCATATGAATATATCTAAAAAGAGAGTTTGGAGGCTGAGGTGCTATTTATTCACAAACTAGTGAACTGATTATTGTGCATTATTGTGCACTAATTATTGCACTTCAGAAATATAGGCAACATTAGGAAGGGAGGCTAATGCTAATGGCATACAGGCTGCAATGCTAATAAGGGAAAAAAAGGATGCTATTGTACAAAGGCCAAACAAAAGTCTAGTCCTTTAACAGCAGTGAATTAATCAAGAATGTTTAGTATCAAAGCTACAACACCTAATGGGGCTGCATATGAAACAAGTATTCCTGAAACTTCTCTTTTCGTGCTTTTCTGGCTCTCTGCTTATATATAGCATTTTGTTTCTACTGAGTTTCCAAATAGCCACTAAATATCATTTCAAGTCAGAACAGACAGCACATAATCAGATATACTTCCATAATTTAAGTGAGTGAGGTTTGTCTAACCTCCCTCCCTCAATACTCCACACTTTTTTTTTCCCAGTGCATGACTATTCTTGTCTTCAGAAATATTTTCCTAAAACCTTACCTAAATATCTCTTGCTGTAGCACAACCCGTAACTTCTTGTACCAGTCTGAATGAATAACCTTTTCCGCTCTGCAGCAATATTTTATGTATTGAAATATTTATCATGTCCTATTTCTCCTCTAGAATAAACAATCCTGAAATTTTAGTTCTCTCCCTAACAGTCATGTCCTGTATATCTCTAAATCATTTCTACTAATCTTCTCTGGCTTTTCTCCCAGCTGACCTACATTTTTCTTTACCTGTGTTACCTAAAGAAAGCTGGGAACAACAATGTGATTCGTGCTAAGAGCAGAGGAATTAATCTTAACACACAACACCCCTGTCTATACATCCAGGTATGGGCTTTCCTTTCTCCTCCATTTGCACAGGTTTTTTTAATGATGTTCAGCTTTCAACCTTTATAATTCTCAAATTCTTTGCTATTAACCTACTGATTAGCAGGTTGGGGATTTTTTTTTTATTGTGGCATTTGATTATTCCCAGGAGTGGTGTTTGCTGTTCATCCATATCGAACTGCACTCTGTTGTTTTGGTGTGTTTTATCAAATCTTTGCAATCGTTATGAATTTGTCTTGTTCTCAAACATGCTTGGAAGGTCTTCTAGCTGAGCTTCATCAACTCAGTACTTCACAGACTGCTTATCAGAGTGTCATATGAAACTGGTCAAACCATCACAGGATCAAATTTCATTACTCCTCTACTACATGAAAGTCCTTTTACCCTACACCAGACTTCAATTTGGCAATAAAAGTAAATATATGCTCTCAAAACTAAGGAAAGTTTCATCGTGTTCTAGAGAATTATATGAGGGAGGAAAAAGAATCTACTCCTTGGAAGGAAAATATACTCTGGGATGCAATTTATCCTTAATATTATATAGACTATGTAAGATAAGAAATGCTTTTCATCCAGTCAGTTACAGGCATTTCTCTTCCCCAGGTGTGTCATGAACAATAACAATATAATGCCTGGCTGCAAACAGCAGGAATTAAAATACCTCAAACCTCAAGATCTTTAAACTTTCTGCATGAAAGTGTGAAAGTGAATAAAAAGGCAGCTCTGGGGCTGAACAGAATGATGGGAAGGAGGTAAACACTCCTGAGCTTTTTTTAATCTTCTCATGTTAGGAAGGGTATGGAGCTCCTTCTGAAAAAATGGGAATCTTCCTTGTGTTGATGTGGTAAATTGTATCATGTACAACTAAAACAATTTCATTTCCTGTAAGTCCTCTTATGAATGGTTATAATTTCTCTTACCAATGTAGAAAGTGAAAAGGAAAAGAATTAAAGTGTCAGAACAACTGTTCTCATCTGTCATTTGATAACTGATCTGACATGTCTGCACAAAGGAAGTGAAATGCCTCCAGCCATTGTTCTTAGATTTCACATGGTTTTTACACTTCAGTCAAGTGTATTGCCACTGAAAGGAAGCCCACAGTCTACAGAGAAGGAAGATAAGGGAAATGCTAAGTGTGTGAAATACTTAGTGGTGACTGTGAATGTAAAACAGCATTTCACATTTATGAAAGCCAACTGCACATAGGGTGAGATAATGGGATGTTTTCAAAAAAGACCCACAACCTTGCTTGTGAAAACAAAATCTATTCAGTCAGTGGTGATGCTGATGGTGAATCTCTCCTCTTTTATCTATTGAAATGTTGGACACCTAATCAGAGCACATCTTCTATATGAATTGTTGCAACTATTCAAGTCCAAATATATTTGTCCTTGGTAACACAGTCTTTGCTATAACTAGCCCTTGATTCTGGCACTTTTCTCTGCACATTAGTGAGACTGTAGATAGCTTGATTTGGCCATCTTCTCAGAATCAAATGGCATATTTTTGTGAATTGGACCTGCTAGTTCATTAAACAAAATCTAAGGAAAACAATACCTATTGTCTTGAAAAGTCTGTTGAACTGGGAAGCAACTGCTTTTCCATGTTCCTGCTGGTATACCACTACAGTTTAGGGGAATAGGGTTTCCATATATTGCTTTAATCCTGATAATTAGTAGAGCAACCTGTTACAAGTAAAAAATAGTGATGATTGTTTCCTGAGAGGTACTGGACATACAATTACTCCTTGGTATCAACATAGTCTTCATGCTCTGCTGTTGATACATTCTGTAGAACTATCCCTTCCCATCCTCAAAATTTTGACCCTTCTTAAATGAGACACTTCTTGAACAGAGCCACTCAGACCCAAATATGATATCATCTGAATAAATGAACACTTCTGCATTTCTTTAACAAGACTTTTTCAGTGGGCATTACCTAATCAGAACAGATGTGGCTATTGTAAGAGTAGTTTGTACCTTAGGACTCCAAATTTTTGTTCCCCAGACAATAAGAAACAGCTGGCCAAACAACAGTCAGAAATACATCTACAAAAGACACACCAGTCTCATTTTTTTGAAATGAGAAGATTTTTAGCATGACAAACAAGATTGAAACCTTTTACTGTAGGATTCCCAGAAAAAAAAATCTTTTCAGCTCTAAAGAAAAAGATTAACTATTCACCTTTTCATAACTGAATGAAAGCAGTCCTACATCAAAGTTGAACTGGATTCATACTGTATTGTAAGCCTCTCCCTTCCCAAGCAGAACTTGTCAGGCAAAACACTACCATGTCTGAGTGCTGCAGTCTGGGCTGTCCTTTTAAGTACATTGCAGAAGATCTGTCTTAGCTGGAAACACCTGCATGCTGCTTCAGACACAGGGCTAACTTATCTCCTCTGTCTGCTTGCACCTCATTTGTGCTGTGATCCTGTCCATTGAAAAACAACTGTTTTCTTGTTAGACCAAAACATGGTGTCAGAGGTAAAGAGGACTACTTGTTTATGCACCAAAACAGTTGCTTCTCTTTTATCTAACATATTCTTACTTACTTGATATTAGAAGCTTCTGTTACCAACAAGCTGTGCTTGTTTTGGGGTTTCATTTTTGGCCAAAATCTGTCTTGGAAGAAGACCAAACAGAAAAGCATGTATTAAACCTTCCGTCTTATTGTATGGGTTTTACTAATATGACATTTTTCTCTTTACAAGTATTTTTCCATAGCACCCATGCCAAATTTCTCTTAGGCTGCAGGGAGGCAGAAGACAGACAGGCACAATGCTATTCGAAAGGAGTTTAACTCATCTCCAAAATAATACAGCTGCAGTCTCTTGGTACTGTGGCTCATGCTTACGAATGAAACTTAAATTAAGTGCGTGAACATAGCACTTCATTCCCCTAAAAATCCAACAGAGCATATCCCTGCTCAGCACTTGAACCTTGATTGCATTTTACATACAGAAAGAACTAGGGCAAGTCTTAGGTATTGAGTATTGACCTGGTATTTCAAGACCAGGTCTCAAACTCAGGATTTTGGTTTTAGACTAGATAAGAAACCTAAAAGCCATTCTGAAGTACCTGAGAGTTTAAAAACTGTAATAGTCTTGAAGGCTCTAAACATTGGACTACATTTCTAATGAGAAAAAAATCATCATGTGTTTTATGATGTTTAGAAGTAGTTTTCTGAATTTTCTTTCACCAGAATTCTGGGTATATTTTTCTGGAGCAAATGGAATTGCAGGACCCAGCTGAACTCCATTCCAATTTTTCTGCATCTCTGGGGAATCCAGAGTAGGAAGGGCATGGACCTGTAGAAGAGAGTCTGGAGGAGAGCCACTGAGTTAATCACTGGACTATGAAGACACACTGAGAGGGCTGGGGCTGTTTAACCTGGAGAAGAGAAGGGTGTGTGGAGAGCTCGGATCACCTTCTAGGACCTGAAGGGAACCTACAAGGAAGAAGGAGAGGGACTTCTTACAAGGGCATGTAGTGACAGGACAAACTAAGCAGTGCAGATTAGATGTTAGGAAGAAATTCTTTACTATGAGGATGGTGAGGCACTGGAACAGGCAGCCCAGAGAAGTGGTGGATACTCCACCCCTGGAGGTGTTCAAGGCCAGGCCGGGTGGGGATCTGAGCAATCTGGCCGAGGAGAAGGTGTCCCTGCCTATGGCAAGTGGGTTGGAAGAAGATGATTTTAAGGTCCCCTTCGATGGAAGCCATTCTATGTTTGTAATTCTGTGCTTCTAAATCTATTTGATGCACAAAATAGATTGAATGCAATTACCATTAAAATAGATTCAGATGGATTTTCTTCATTCACGAACAATCTGAAGGGTATCATCATATATCTTTGGAGGATGCTGAAAGAAAGGTCTCTGGATTTGTTACAATTTTTTCTCCTTCACCACAATCAACATATTATGGAAACTACAGAGTTAGTACTCAGTACTAACAAAAAAATATTATGAACTGCAAGGTAAGGCATATGAATGTTTTCTCTCTGAAATGAAAGAAAGCATGTTTCATAAAATAAAAACAGATTTAAAAATTAATGGGACAGAAAAATCCAACTAAGATCTTATTAAATCTCTTCTCATATAAATCAACCTTACAGCTAAAAAAATATATTGTTGCTTTAAAAAAGTTATTCTCTCTCTTCATCTTCTTAGAAACTGTTGAATGGAAAGTCAGCTCCCCTCCAAGGAGTCATCAAGGAAATAATTTCATTCTTGGCCTGTTAACTTAATTACTCCATGAAATTAAAAAAAATTACTGGGTGAAAGAAGTTGTAGTCATTCTTCCAAAATAATTGTCATCATACTCTCTATTCTGGAGTCATTACTGGACTTCTTTATAGCATAAAAGGTCTATTTAGAATTATGTATAGCACGAGAAAAGGAAAAATTATGAGGGGATAAAATGCAAATAGATTACCCAGCTCAAATTCTCTCTCATTTTCTCTCTCTCCTTTTATCTTTTTAGGGTTTCTCTAAAAATTCCTTTCTCCTTGTTCTTCTTTACTTTCAAATAGGCTTCTTGTACTTCTTTTGGCCACCTTCATTTGTTTATCATTAGTCCTGGTGAACCATGGAGTTTCCATTTGACTAGAAGTTAGCAACTATGATGCCAATCTACAAGAGTGGCTGGAAAGCAGATGTGGAGAACTACATGCTCATCAGCCTGACTTCTGGAGAGTGATTATGCAGCTCATGGCAGACAACCACGGGATCAGGCCCAGCCAGCATGGTTTTGTGAAATGCAGGTCCTGCTTGACAAACCTGATCTCTTTCTATGGCAGTGTGACACACACACAGTGACTGAGAAAAGCCTGTGGATGTTGTCTCCTTGTACTTTACTAAAGCCTTTGACACTCTCCCACAGCATTTCCCTGGATAAACTGTCTGCTCGTGGCTTGGACAGGTGCAGAGTTCATGGTTTAAAAACTGTCTGGAGGGCTGGGCCACAAGGATGGTGATGAGGGGAGTTACCTCCAGCAGGTGGCTGGACACAGCTGGTGTTACCCAGAGCTCAGCCAGAGCTGTGTAATACCTTTACTGATGATGAGGTGCACGCTCAGTTAAGTTCATGCATGACACCAGTCTGGGTGGGAGTGCTGATCCGCTGGAGGGCAGGAAGGCTCTCCAGAGGTTATCTGGACAGGCTGGATCATGGGCTGAGGCCAATGGTGGGAGGTTCACCAAGGCCCAGTGCCGGGTCCTGCCCTTGGGTCACAACAACCCCAGGCAGCTCCACAGGCTGGGGCAGAGTGGCTGGAAAGGACCTGGGGATGCTGGTGACAGGGACTGAACATGAGGCAGGGTGTGCCCAGGTGGCCAAGAAGGCCAATGGCATCCTGGCCTGGATCAGCAATGGTGTGGCCAGCAGGAGCAGGGCAGGGATTGTCCCCCTGTGCTGGGCACTGGTGAGGCCACACCTTGAATCCTTTGTTCAGCTCTGGGCCCTCACTGCAAGAAAGACACTGAGGTGCTGGAGCATGTCCAGTGAAGGGCAGTGGAGCTGGGGAAGGGTCTGGAGCACAGGTCCAATGAGGAGCAGCTGAAGGAGCTGGGGGTGTTTATTGTAAAGAAAAGGAGGCTCAGGGCAGACCTTATTGCTGTCTGCAATTGCCTGAAAGGAGGCTGTAGCCACATGGGATCTGTCCCTTCTCCCAGCTAACAAGTGATAAGACAAGGACCATCTTGTCTTATGAGCTCAGATTAGGTACAGTTTAGTCACAAACACTGAGAGATAGGTCCCCTTTTATGGGATCATCTAAAATTCTTCACCATCCATCCAAAATAAAGAACCTGTACAGCTTCCCTAGTTTGATTTGGGCAATGGGAGACGAGTCAAAAAGGACATAGAACATAAACAAGGACCATTAGCAATATATAAGAGGTAAAATATACCCCTTTAACGCAAAACTTATTATAGAATTACAACAAATCTGTCAGAACCCAAAGTTCTTTTTGTTTTAAACTAGGAATCTCAAATCAAGGTTTTTTAGGCTTTCTCTCCAGATCAGTGAAACCCATTCATTACCAGAGTCTTCAGAGTGATATAAATGAGAAGTTATTTTGAACAATAGACAACAACAACAACAACAAACAACAAAAACCACAAAGAAGACATTACTTCCTGTCTCTTGGTGCTTCTGCAGGTTCTTTCAATGAGCAGCTCCTTCTTCCCTCCCTGTGCAAGATCCATATGCAGTGACTTCACCCGGTTTCTCCTGGACTAATATGCAATCTCTTGGGCTATATATCTCTTACCAAAACAATAACAATAGAGGCTGGAAGAGCAAGAAATAAATCTAATAATAAAATAAATTTAATAAAATTAAAAAGCAATAAATCAATGTAGATGCTAAACATTTATGAAAGGGAATGCATTACTGAAAGTATCTGGAAATCAAATAACTTTTTTTCATCTGCAAATGGCAGATTATCATTTGATAGATCTCAGAGGGAAAGGACAAGCATAACTAAACCTTTACAATTCATACTTTTACATTACTTTACTTACTTTTTCATTACATTAAATTACATTTGATTTTTTCATTTAGATATGCTGAAATAGGGCCTGCCTGGTTGCTTAGATTGATTTCACATTTCCCAGTCTCCTGTGTAATTCCTTTGGATTCAGACATTTACATTCAGCCAATATTCATTCCATTCCCCCTCCCACAATGAGTAAGGTGTTAGCACACACACAAAAACAACTGCAAACAACCGAAGCCAAACACACAACACACTTTTTTAGAACATGCAGTGAGAGCTTTGAAAACTGCAAGCAATGTCACTGTCTGTCTGTTTGGATAGTGATAGGACCAACAGGCTTTTTAGGTCTTAGTTCTAGGCAATCAGTAAAAAGAGAGTTGAATCACTTGCCAAGGAAATACATATTTAGAGTTGTTGAAATTGCTGTAGGTAAAATTGTATACATTTACAACATTTACATTTAGTTACATGGACAGTTCTTTTTGTGTGTCGTTTTGCCAAAAAACATACATCATAAACATAAAATAACATAAAATTCTGGGGAAAAAAAAAGCAGAATCAACAAGGGAGAAAGGGAGTGGGTTGTCAGAAATTCATGTTACCCAGAGAAAAAATGAATAAGACATATGGGATGAAACCAANAGGAACACTAGCTGATCAAAGAAGGAAACTAGTGATAGATGGTCAATGTGTTGCAGGTGTACTTTTTTTCTTGAGAGTCCACACAAAAAGAAAGACGAAAGCATCCTAGGGACAGAGGTATGTTTTCTTAGGCTTGGGGAGTGAATTGTTGAAAAGCTTTACCCTCACCATAAAACAGATAAGAAGGCAATTAGTACTCCTGAAAGCCAACAAAGCACTAGACCCAGATGACTTAAACACTCAGCGGAAGAGAGGAGAACTGTAAACCTCATAGAAAAGATTTATGACAGGTTACTGAGAACAGGGTATTACAAAAGGGCCGGAGAAAGAATTGATGCAATTACCACATCCAATAGAAGAAGTAAGGAAGGAGGCAGAGAACAAGTGCATTGAGCTGTAGACATAGGTATAGGAAAGGCTCCTAGAAAAGATAAAAATTTGTGTGACACTGATAGAAGATAGGGAAATAATAAAGAGAAAGGGAAGATAGGGAACTCACATTTGCATAACTTGGTTTTTGTTTCTTTGGATATCTGTTCACCTTTAATATTGATCACCTAACAGTAGAAAAGGGCACATGCAGTAAAGGCCATTTATCTGTGTTTAAGGCAAGAAGATATCCCATATCTGTATTCATGTTGATTGTCACAGGGTGTTTTTAGTCGAAGAGAGCAGTTAGTTCATCCTGATAAAGCACCAATCACAGGCAGCTGCATCAGTCAGTACAGCACGAATGTGTTCACTCCAGTGGCAGGCTCCAACCTCACAGAAGCAGGAGTTAATTGGATAACCCACCAGACACATCTGACCACTTGAGAGAAATTTCCCAAGTGCTACAAGCCATGAAGACACGTAAATAGTGCTCAGAGATTACAGAGCAGCAGCAGAACACCACTGAAAGACATATGAGACACAACTCAATGTTGAAGGGACACTTTCAGGAGTGTCTTTAATAAGTAAGCACTTTTATAAATGCAGACATCACAATTTGCATGGTCAAACTGAGATAAAAAGGGAAGATATTAAAGAGAATATTTTCTTAAAGGTAAAAAGACTAAAAGCAGTAAGCGGATGTATGCAATCCCTTCCCTTTCTCTCCCAAAGCACTCCACCAAATTAATTCCTCTAAATTACAATGTTAGTTTATTCTGGAGGACATTCGTTTGTATTTTTAATTTGTACTTTCTATTTATAAGAATTTTCTAGCCTCAGTAATTGAAGAATATTTATGACCGTAAATTCAGAAATATGTAATTACAGTTCTCAGTGCACTTAGACTCCTGAGTACGAAATTTGAGCTGCCAAATTTAAAAATACTCCGAACCAGTTTTCTTGCCATAATGTGATTTGGCATATGGAGCTGAGATTCAGGTAGTAAATTAGTCCACTAACTTCTTTAAAGGTCTTCTCTCATACCATTTCACATTACTGGTGGTGGAAAGTACTATACAACCATGGAAGATATTTTTCAAAACAGAAGTATGAACATTTTTAACCAGATGAAGCTTAGAGAAGTATAGTCATAATCACAGGAAGTGGCAGAGCCACAAAACAGCCTTTATACTTAAACAAAGGCCTTCACCCTTCTTATCAGCAAGGCTGTGCACACTCCTGTCCAGAGTTTGTCACACAATATATCTTTTCTAGAGGGGGAAAGAGTTTCTGTGGGAAGTGGTGTTAAAAGACTGGCACACTTCATCAGTATGCAACAATTAAAAAAAATACCACTATGTTTTGTTTCAGTGTGATGTTTAGTTCATTAAGTGGCACTTCTAACTGCCCTAATCACCATGTCAGCTTCTTGTTATGGACAGCATTTCTGATCATCAGAATACTAACATGAGCTTAAAATACATACATCACAGAATCATAGAGTGGTTTGGGTTTGAGGGACCTTAAAAGTCAGGAGCGTTCTGTGCTTCTGTGACAGGGATGCCACCCACTAGACCACGTTAGTCAAAGCCCCATGCAGCCTGGCCTTTGACAACAGCAGTGATGAGAAAGATTCACTGAGGAAAAGAAAATCAAAAGCAAAGAAAGATTTACTGTGCAATAAAAAATGCCTGTACAAGCACCAATTGGTGCAGACAGACAAGAGCAGTGCTGGAAGTTCAATACAACTAACTTTAAAATGTAAAAATTGTGAGAAGAAAAACAATAAAAATAGCCATATTAGCATCTTCAATATTTTATAAGGCCAGCTCTATGTAGCACAATTCTGAATTGTCATCATCTGTCATATAATATCTGTGTATTCTAAACTATGCAGTTAACCTTGCTGGAAGTTAGGAACCTATGGAGTGTCTTTCCACTCTTTATTCCTACCATTTTCTTACAGCCTTTGAAAACATTGATCGAACAAAGAAATTAACACAGCTGATGTTACAAGTGCTACACAGCTGTATAGACTATTTGCTAGTTATATGCAGTAAGATCAAAACCAAATAAGAAATGTGATATTTTTTGACTCAACACAGAACAGCTTCTAAGTCAACTTTTGACACACTTTGTCTGCCTAGACTAGTTTTTGGGTTTGGGTTTGGTTTTTGGGGCTTTGTTTTTGTTTTTATTGGTTTGGATTTTTTTTTTATGTTTTTACCTTTTATTTTTATTCTTCAGACCATATTATCTCGGATAGCCTCAGGGGCCTCCGAGCAATTGAATGCACAGAGTACAAAGGTTGAAAGAGCAACTGCAGGTGCAAACTATGTTATCTCTGACCACATATGGTGCACTGTAATCATCCATTTCTTAAGGCTTCAAAAACTCCAACCTGACCTTGTGCTTTATAAATCATGTCACTTTTACAGAACTATCCCCTTCAGCTATTACCTGAATTGTTTTGCATAAACATGCATGAAAATCTTGTTCCTTTCCAAGCTTCCAAAGGGCATAGCTTACCCCAGAGGGAAGAGAAGCTAAGAGAAACTTGGGAGATAGTTAAAAAACCCCCAAAGACCCAGTTACTATATTCCAGCTAGTCAAAACCCACAAAAATCAATGCTTATGCTCAGGACCCATCCGTCTTAGAAGAGTTTTTGACATTATTTAAATGCAGTATAAGCTTTGCAGGAACATTCAGCTCACAAATAAAGTAAAAAGGATTTATTTTCTCATTCATAATCTTATTTAATTAGCATAAGCACAGGAAAATGGTTTAAGGCTGACCTTCAGGCAAACAAAGAGAAGTATTTTTGGTTACTCCCAGGACAGGGGAACTCAATATGTTAAGCTCATAAGGAGGCTCAAGACTTGCATCCATTTAGAGACCCATGAAAACCTTGTTCCTTAAGCTTCCCTACCTATGCTTGTAAATAACCAAAGTTACTAAGAAACGAACTTAGATTTAGGTATGTACCTCTTTAGCTGCATGAAGCCGGGGTGGACTAGGTTAATCCTTAACTGCAGAATAGAGATGTTGACTTTTTCTCACTTGTGGGTATATGCACTCAGAACACGTGTATTTCCAGACAGGACACAGAGGAAATATCATCATTCTCTCCTACCCTGTGATTACGACCTGACAGCGGAATAAGGCACGGGCTCTGCAGTGTTAGTGCAAAGACCTTTATTAGTTTCAAGTGCTTATATTTATACTTTTCAGAGCTGTGTTAAGATGCTCCACTTAATGCTTGCTGGTTACAGGTTCCTATGCTTGCCTGGAGAGTGCTGAATGTGCTGTGCCTACACTCCATGCATGAGCAGGACACGGTGTTTCATCTTCTCCAACGCGGTTCATTCAGCTCATCATATTCAAGGTTGTTGCTGCTCAAGTTTTAACAAATCAGCCGTGCTGCTCATGTCATGTAACTTTTTATTCTGCTCCTCCACCACAACCAACATCCAGGACATGGAGACTGGGGTGCACATACTTACGTCTGTCATGAGGCTTAGAATCCATACCTCACCTATGCTTTTTCTCAAATTTCTATTTCCCTAAACACCAAACTATGGGACACCTTAAACAAGGGGTGAAGGCATGTGCCACTAAGGGAGATATCCCATTACTCTGACACAACATGCTCTTGTGCATCTAGCCATTACATATTCTTGGAAAATCCCCCCATAGTATTTGTTTACATGGCATTTTGCAGGCAGGCACATGAAAATTCCACAAACAGAGCCAGCAGGACATGTGCCAGGTCTGAATGAAAAGCCATACTGTGCATTTAGCACATTATTGAGCCTCAAATGATAAACTCCACTCAGCAGTAGGCAACTTTAAATCCTGGCATTTCTTAACTTTCTTACTGTTTAACTTCAAAAAACCTAAGGATGCCTGCTTGCAATATATTAAATAGCAAGACTAAGATTTTTCCTCTATATCATTTCCCCAAAACTTATGCTAATGCTACTAATAAAAGACTAGCTTTTATTTTGTGTCCCTATCTGTAAGAGGTAAAAACACACACCCACACACCTTGAAATTTGTCAGGTTTTTGTAAGACAGTAATGCAGTCTGAGATCTTGGGAGAAGCAGCCTCTGCAGGCAGGCAGGCCATACTTAATGTGCCAGTCAAAATGATGTAGCTGTTTCTGAGGAAAAAAAAAAGATTAGGAAAAAAAAATGGAGAGCTTAAAAAGAACATGACCCTAGTGAAAATACTCATCTTAGACTTCCCTGTTCCTTCACAAACTAGATTTATGAAAACCACTGTCAAAACATCCAAGATCCACATAGAGGGCAGCAACCTATTATTGCTGCCAATTACTTGCTTACTTCAAAGTGCTTGCTTTGAAGGCTGAAAATTTCAGTCTATTTTGAATGAAAAAAGCACCTTGGAGAAAGCAGTGTGATTTTCAAAATCAATCACTCAAAATAAAAAAGATATGAAACTAAGACCTGCTTATACAACGTAATTCAGCTACTGTTTATGCATGCTCAGGTCAGCTCTAATAGGGGAGGGAGCTGAAAGGACGTCAGCCTTCTACAAAGGCACTTCTCGAAGCAAGGCTAGTAATATTCTCTGCAAAATTATTAACATTCAGAAAGTTACTTAAAAACATCCTGTCTAGTTTCAGAGAAGAACGAGCAATAGTTTGTGCAGGATTTTGAAATTCTCAGTTTGCCTATTTGAAAAATAGTTTTCAGTTCAGCAAGCAATTATACACATACTTAGAACCAAATTTGAACTCATCAGTTCAATATTCCTCTCATAACTGTCTAACATTTTGTATGTATTTTAGCAGCAGGACAGTCATTAAAATCTCTGCCTTCTGTTGGGAGCCTGAACCTTGCCTAAGAGTCCTTCTAGTTCAAGGCAGGTAGGGGTTGTGAACAAGCCACAAACACAAGTGACCTTCAATTCTGATTGTGTTTGTATTAGTAAGGGAGAGGGCTGAATCTGAGTAAAACCTCAGGGTAAGTTCAATATTACATGTATCATTTTGTATCCAAGACAGAATTAGGGAGGACTGAGTCTTAGTCTTGATGTGAAGTATGAAAGTCTTCACCAAATGAAAGGAAAAAATCCTTCAGGAGTTCATCTAAGTTAACGTTGTAACTATGGAGTTAATCTTGAGGTTGGGTAAATAGCTATTTACTTACTTGTCTAACATTTTCTTGTGTAAATGTTGATTCCAGACTAAGAGACTAAACACCACCACATTCCTTTCCTGTGAACGTGGCAATTCCTAAAACTGAGGGAACTAACAGCATTTCAGCAGGGAGAGCCTGAACCTCAGGACACTCCCTATGAGTCTGCAATCCTCCCTCCCTTCATCTGTCCATGATGTTATGTTGCATACTTTAACGATCACAAAACAATTTTTCATTAATGACCTCTGCCCCATTCTGTATGTTTGAGACTTGGAGGGTGAATCAAGGCTGCACATGAAGTACAAAAGGCTGTCTTCTGAAAGCACTCTGCTTGGCCAAAAACACTGGGAGAAATACTTGAACAAAGCCAGAACTGCAGAAAGAAGAGTCTGGTTTCATAGTCAAGGCTGATAAGTGATAATCTGGAGCATTTTTCTTTGGACCTGTCTCTGCATAACCCTTTTCATTTTAGTAAATGCTATACAATGCCNAAGACACAGAAAAAATCATTCCAAGACTTTGGAAACTGGACTCCCAAAGTGGGTTAGAGCATTTAATTGCAAGACTAAGTTCTGACCTATTAAATTGTGAAATATGGGACCTATTGACCTGTTTAAAGTGTTTTGAAAACATTAGAGATGCTTGACTATTATTTGAGAATGCTTAGATAGCGTTGTGTCAATTTCCATAAGAAAAAATCAGATAGTTAATAAATCTATTTATTTAGCATAATTTTTAAAGGCACAGGAAATATAGTCAGGTTTAGATGTTGATTGTTATTTCAACAACAGTTATAGTATCAGAAGTAGTGGAGCAAATAAAGCTGCAGAATATATTTGGCCCCATGTGCAAAACCCCTATACATTGCACTGAGGACCTATTTAAAAATGCTGAGTTTGTTTAAAAACAGAATCCAGAACCCCAAACAGTTTTCCTGTTAGCACTGTCATCCTGGTTAGTAATTATTAAATTTCAAAAGCAGAAAAACGACTGCAATTCTGTGGAATTATTATTATTTTTATACATTACTGTTTCTATACCTTATTATTTTTTATACTTTATTATTTTTATACTGTCATTAGCAAATAAGGTGTTAGAGGAGGATGAGATATAGGCCATTTTCTGTTATTTTGTGCAAAATTCTCTTAATTTCTGCATTTTTCTCTTATTTTCTGAATTTCTATAATATCTAATATGGTCTTCTTTGTCTTAAATACAAAAAACAACATTTATATTTTTCCATCTTTAGAACTTCATTAATGAAATAGCTCACACTAAGGAAATAATAGTTATAGGCTTGTTTATTTTCTAAGGTTTCACAGGACAAGTCTTTAAAACTTTTTAAAATATGAAACCATCTAGAAAATTAATGTAAGATAGAAGGACCTCGGCAGTTTGCATTAAAGCTCATTTCTCAGGACATAAAGTACATTCCTTCTTCGTGGTCAGTAAAACACAGAGAACTTTATTACAAAAGTTGGCAATTAATTATAAGGTCAAATAAAGATTTTATTCTTTTTTTCCTCTTTCTTTATTATAAACTGCCTTCAGCTGATACTGGTTTGACCACAAAGCTTCAGGCTGCATATAATCCAAAATCATTGCAAAACACTGAACAGTTAGACTGTGATTTTTCTCCTCTTCATAGACAAATTGTGGGTTTCCTACATGGATTAATGTTAAAATGAGCTGTTTTGTTTCTTCTCTTTCTTACTTTACACTCCACACCTTTGATTTTTTTATTGCACTAGATCTGGAAGAAAGAAATTTTCCTCTTTAACACTGAACTCCAGGTTGTCTGTGATTCAAATACTCTTCCTAAAAACTGAGTGAAAGTGAAGTGTGTCTTAGGTTTTGTAAGTGAACTTTAGGTTCATGACTATCTGAGGAACCAGACCATATATAAGACTAAATCCATCCCAGAGTCCTGAGGGAATTGGCTAACACAGTTGCCAAACCTGCCAAGCCCCCTCTGTGATGTATGAAGTCAGGTGGAGTCTGACGGGAAAAAAAGGAAACACTCCACACACAACTTTTAAAAAGGTGAGTGGGATCCTGGGAACTACCAACTTGCCATGACTTCCCTCTCTAAACTGGAGAGAAATGGATTTGATGGGTGGATGGTTAGATGGACAAGATGGATGGTGACCTGCAGAGGGTATTGGTCAACAGTCCAAATGAAGATCAGTGATGACTGGTGTCCCCCAGAGGTTTGTAATGGCACCACTACTGCTTGATATCTTTATTAATGACATAAATTAAAAGACCAAGTGCAGCCTCAGCAAGTTTGCAGATGACACCAAGCTGAGTGGTGTGACTGACACACCTGAGTGATGGGATGTCATCCAGAGGGGCCTGGACAAGCTTGAGAAGTGGGTCCCCATGAACCTCAGGAAGTTCAATGAGACAAAGCACACGGTTTTTCACCTGGGTTGAGGCAACCCCCAGGATCAATACTGGCTGGGGGATGATAAGATTGATTGTTTACTTAGGTTGAAGTATAGGTTAGTTCTTCAATTTTGTTGGTATAAGAAACTAGTACAAAGGATCACTGAGTAAGGTATAGTTCTTCATCTCTCAATTTTGCATGCTTTGATAATTGCTTTTAATCACGGGTCTGTGCTTTATCTTGAGATGTCGGTTCAAGGAGGTAAATATCTGCCCAATAGGGTTGTAATTAACTCCTTATTTCTTCCCTCCCCTTCCTAAAAAAACTACATGTCTAAGTCGTACAGTGTCTTTTCTCCCTTCCTCAAGGTTTAAGAAGAAAATATTGTAAACAAGTAGACAAAATTCCTAATTCTGAATGTAGAAAGCTGTGTTTAAATAAATGCTCCTTAAATGGTAGCTTTCTCCGTGTTGCCAATGTCAGCAACCCTTTGACTTAACTAATGGAGAACAGTTCTAAAATACATGGTAGACAGATCATTTACATATGTCCAGTTCCAAAATACACTGTGTTTCATAATACGACGTAGTATGTTACAGAAGTATTCATATTGGTTGAAGGTAAACAAAAAGTGCACATAATATATGCATATATGAGTTGAAAGGTAGAGAGAAATAAAATCAAATTAATTTGATCAATCTCTTGGTTACAAGTTGAGTAATAATATTGCTACTTCCTGATACTTTTCCTTAGCATATCTGTACAGCTTGTTTCTCCCTAAACCATAAGCCAAAGATAAAAAGACACAAGGCTAGCCCAGATTTACAGAAATTAAATCCCACCTAAATTTTGTAGGGTATTTCTTAATAGCTCACTCCCAAGGCCACAGCAGTTGATCAAAGGCTGTACAGAACCTGGTTACAGGCTCGTAGATGGAACACTGATGTAGAACACTTGACAGGCCTGTAATCATTTAGGTGGAGGCCCGATGAATCTGTTCTCTAAAATTGCATTCAGACAGATTTCATCTTGCAAGGGAGCCACCTTTTTATGAGACTTAAGTTGAAGACACGCCTTTGTCTAATTTTCACAGTTCTGAAAAAAAAATTCTATTTCCAATTTAAACTAAAAAAACCCGGCAGAAGCTTATTAAGAATGCAGATATTCTCTTCATTAAGAATGCTCCAGGAATGTCTTGTTTTTCTGTCTGCCATATCTGATAATGAAAAGTTGTATCAAACACCCTGTGAGACTACTCCTTACATACAAGGTCCTCCCATTCCACTTAATTTTTTCCATTTTTCGGGAGGGACCAGACAAGGTAGTCATTCCTCAGGAGCCCTTGATTTGGCTTCTTGTGTGCAAATGGGCATTGAGTGAGCTGTGGCTCCTCTGATGTGCTTGACAGCCTCCCCCTCCTGCCATTGTCTCTTCTGAGCTCCTTTGTGGGTGTTTCTTCACATAGCCTACCACTTAGATTTAGAAATCAAGAAATAGGCAAATAATTTGAAAAAAACCCCTAATTTTTAAGGATGCTATCGGATATCAAGAAAATTACTACCTGTAACTTAAGCTTTCCATTCATTCTTACAGTCTCAAGGTGTAATGTTGCTGACAGTTACAAAAGCACAGTTGGAAAACAGAAAGGAAAGTGAAGATAAAGTAATAGTTAAAAAAGAAAGTTGCATCTGGTTTTGCACCCTTTTTTTTTTTTTACCTCCTACTATTTCTGCTTTGCTCAGCTGATCTTAAAAGACACATATTTTGAACACACTCTGAGCTGTGTTCTCCTGGGCTTGTCTTAGGTTTAGCTTCATCTTTTCAGAAAGCTTCTGCCTGTTTCAATATCACATAACAAGTGACAGATATGTGATGATAAGTAGCATTAGATGGGATAATTATACATTCTGACTGTGGGTGTCAAGTGAAACCTCACTTGGACACAGAGAGTCTGCTTAGAGCCAAGTGTTTAATTTTTTTTCTAGATCTCACAATTCTGGCACAAACAGTAGGGACCCCAACTTCTACTGATTTTAGAATAAGAATAATACAGAAACACACTATAAATTCAGTAAATATAAGACCAAAGGATTTTTGGCTTCATCTTAATAGAGAAGCCAATGAACATATTATAAACATGCAAGGAGGGGAATCACACTTCATTGCCTTTGGTCTAAAGTTCCTTGGGATAATGAAAAGAGAAACTGTAATTGTTCTTTTCTAACTAGCATAAATTTGACCATTAGCGATGGCTTTTTATTAAGATTACTAGATTTCCCTTTTATAACATCTGTTCCTCAAGTGATCAGCAACTCAGCAAGACAGCAACTTTAGACATTTCTCAGGTTTTTTACCACCTGGGCTTGCAGCATCTATAATTCTTTGAATACCAAGAATACAAAATAATATCTATGTGAAAGCAGAGTATTAATAGAGTTTCAGCTTCTCTGTCTGTCCTAACAGGGCTCAAAATAGCTAATCACACAAATGCAGGCTCTATCTCCCCTAGACTAACAGAGTTCAATGACCATTAGAATTGCCTCTTAATGTGCACACATGCCAGAGCACTGCTTGATTTCAGAGCAAAGGCTCAGTCAGAATGACTTTATCTTCTGAAAGGATCATCAGACCTGGTTAGCCAGGCCCAACCTCTATTTATTCCTGCTCTGCTGATGTCTGCATGATCTACAACCTCTGAAAGGTAGATTTTTCACCCAATTACCAAATACCAAAAGCTTCCTGCCTCTCACATTAGTGATGTGACCTCCCTTGTCATCCTTCCGGGAATATCAGTAAAACTGCCTTAACTACCAATACTATCTCAGCTCTAAGTCACTGCAGTCCCAAAGGACTTATGTGCTCTGGGTTTGGCAGCACTGAAGTTCTTCTGACTGAAGCAGGCTCAGTTATGGGTTCTCAGTACTATGGGATGAGACAAAGCCTATTTTACTGCCTGTTTGTTTTAAGCAGAGATCTAAAAAAAACCAGTTAACTTGCTAGGGAAAAAGTCTTAATCTCCATCAATGATAAAGAACTTTTTTCTTCTAACCTTCAAAAGGGATTACAAACAGCAACCATCCTGTATATCTTGCCCTCTACTGAATGTCCCAGAGGGTAAGAGATTAACTGTTAAAATTATATACATATTATTAAAATTATGAAATACATAGATATAAGTAGAGAGAGAAAGCATAGATTATAGGACTCTGCAACACCATGGTCAACCCTGGGATCTGCCTTTGTGTCTTCCTAACTGTTCTCTTACAACTTCATTGAGTAAAACAGAATGTATAGAA
Source organism: Cyanoderma ruficeps (assembly GCA_008694505.1). Lineage (NCBI taxonomy): Eukaryota > Metazoa > Chordata > Aves > Passeriformes > Timaliidae > Cyanoderma > Cyanoderma ruficeps. Next base: position 828,141 of record VZDJ01000048.1, read on the forward strand.
TTGACTAAATGTGACAACTTGCTCCACACAAATCCCATAACCTGAATGGACTTGCTGCTTTTCCCAGCAGCTCCAGATCAGGCATCTGTGAAATCCAGGCATCTACATGGACCACTTTATCACTTCAAGAAATCAGGTCATCATACCACCACAAAGACCTCTTGAAAAAGTTTTGAGAGAAACTTCCTATTCACTAAAACAGTATGCTCAAACCTCAAGTCACAGGAACATCATCAAGGGTTTTAGCTTTCCTTCAGACAGAATTGCTCCAATAGCAATGCCCGAAACCCTTCCAAACCTCTAATACCAAAACCAAAGGACACACCAAAGGAAACACCAAAGGACACATCAACAATCTTCCGTAACCTCCCCCTTGGAAGCCTCCCAGCGGGGACAGGCAACCAAGGGCAGTTTTGAGAGGAAATGCAAGGGTGTAAACAAACCCAGTTTACAGCCTGACAGCTATTTCTATCAGTTTTAGAAAGTGCCTGAGGTTACCTACAACAAATGGTTTCTCGAAACTCTCAGCAAAAGGTTCACAGATGGTTTCCAACCTTTTTCAACTCTATTTATTTTTCCAGTGGCCAGCTGGAGTATGACAGATGTTCTACTTTTGTTTCACAAGAATTCTGTAGTCTCTGGTTTGCAAATGTGCAAGTACTTGACTCTGTTTGTATACACTCCTATCTGTATATGGCCTTTTAGACACCTCCAATGACAGAACCAAACCAGGCAGTAGCACATCAGAGAGACAGAGTACAACATCTGAAGAGTTTGTAAATTAAGTAGACATGGGGCTGCACCTCACATGTATTATCAGTCCACTTCCCATATACTTTTTTGGCTAAGCCATGCAGAATTAGTATCTCAGAGCTCCATTAAACAGGAACAGCAGTTTTGTTCCAAAACTCTTCTAGTCAATTTCATCCATGCATCAGTTTAGCAAGTGCATTCCCTCTTTTCTGTGATATCCCAGCCTGTCTCTACTGGCTTCTCTGCTGACACAAGAGTAAGAATTACAGCTTGCCTAGAGCAAGTTTTTCATAAATGTAAAAGAGGATCTGCTGTGGGTTACATAGAACAGAAAGATGAGCTCAGAATTGACAGAGACATCCTAAAGCTTCATCAGGGTTGAGACTTGGGTTTTTTTTAGGGAGAAGGTAAGATCCAGAGATGACCATGACAACAGAGAGAAAAAAAACCTGTCCAGATACAGGAACAGGCAGTCAAGTTTGTGACCCAGTCTAAACTCATTGATTTGACCTTGAGAAATATCAGGTGGCACAGAGCCTAGGATAAGTAAATCAGCATTTAAAATAAGCTCATTCTGAGATGAGTAATTCTGTTAGCAGGTATTTGTAAAAATATATATTTACTTTACACCAACCAGAAAGCAGTGTAAATGTATCTTGTGACACTGCATTGATGCTTCCTAATCAACAGAAAACTTGTAACTAATCTGAAAAGGTGTTTTAAATAAATGAATATAATTTGGCACTCAGTCCCAGATACCAATAGAATGAAGTGCTTATAGATTTTATGCTTAAATATGATTGCTAATGGTCAGTTTGCAAAAAAGACGTTATAGGTCACTTTGTCATAAAATCATCCCCAGGTTGCTTTCCAAAAAATTTTAACAAAATTTTAACAGAAAAATATACCTGTGACAAGGCAGCATACAATACAGCTGGAAGCTCCTAGAGGTTATGTATAACATTTATGCATAGCTTATGAAACCATCAGTGAATAAATAACTTCATGCTTGGATATGCTAATTTACACATGATCTTGGGAATGTTGGTGAACTTTCTCAAGCATTAACTGATTTCTGTTAAATGTGTCAAGGCACAAAAAAGAACAGTGAGGCTTAACTGAAATGAGACCCTAACTGGTTTTAATATTTTTTTGCTGTCAATAAACTGCAACTGCATGTTAGCTGTGCAGTGTATGGGTCATGGTGAAAGACTTTATTTCAAAGTTGTTTCTCCAAAGAATGTTTTGTGAGTGTTTTTCCTAGTGCAGGTATATGTTTTTAAAGCAGACTGCTAACAGCTTTTAGAGACTGACTTGTAATTTTAGTTCTAAGTCAGAAATGCTGACTTTTTTAAAAAGTTGGAACTGAAATTCCAACATAATCCTCAAATCTCCTCACCCTAGCTCTTCTTCAACAGATGCCTAGCAGAAAAGCATATTCAGTCTGGAACCTCATGTAGGTTTCTTCTTAAACAGAAGGAAAAGGAGACAAAATAGTTTGGGAAAGATCTCTATCAGTTTATAATGAACAACACCGAAGAAAACTCAGTTCTTTATCTAATATATTTACATATAAGTTTCTAAGATGTATTACCTTGTGTTGAGTTTTCAGACCTAACTGCTAACAATTTTGGATGAATCACAGGAGTACCCAGATACCATCATATCAGCTCAGTACTTCATCAAATACTGACATATGAAAGTGGGTCAGGTTATCCACCCAGAAAAATCGTTCTTTTCCTTGTATGTTTACTTCAACACTGTTATGTACTTATATGGAATTGTTATTTAATCACATTATTGCCAAACTGGCTATAACATAATTCACCTAGCACTGACCAACTACGGAACAAAAATTAAACAAACATTTTGCTGTTGTTAATTTTTTTTTTCTATGGGTCTGAGCTTCTGAAGCCAGCAGGTCACTTGAATTATATATACAATGTTGATAATTGCATTCCTTAAATCTACAAAATGCAACAAAGCTCACTATTTTCCAAAATAGCTTTAAAAACAATTACGATTACTGCCCGGACATTTTCAAACACAGCAGGCTATTGGCTTAGGCAGTGATGGAAACCCTAAAAAGAAGATAAATATTTTGAAACACACTGTAAATCAAATTTGTGCACTGGACTAAGAATGGATTATCTGCCTCTAAACAGCAAAAGATGTTTTAGTTTGAGGGTTTTTTTCCATGCTTATTTACTAGAAATTATTTTAAATTTTGTCTGTGTGATTTATTTCTTTTTTTCCTCGAGATTTTTTAACAGTTGCTTTGTAATAAATACTCTACCATAATTAACTCTACATACTTTATTCATTGTATTTACTGGTGCACAGGAATCCACTGTTTCTCAACCCTTTAATAAAAAGTAGATTTTACAGCTTAAAAATTGATTTGCAATAATGGCCTCAAGCTGCTCCGCAAGTATTTATAGCAGAAGTATCTACAGTCTCAACCGGGCAAATTTTGCTGATGTAATTAACAGAGGCCTTGATTAAGAATGACACCTTGAGGAAGATTAGTTTATTATGATCTACCATATTTTGGTACTCTATTACCAAGACAAAGTTAGCCACCTTTTCTATCCTTTATTCCAGAATGTGAAAAAAAATATTTTAAAAAGTCAGCCCAAATGGAAGCCAAGGTATGTCCACTCAAGCCTGGTTAAAAATTATCAGTTTCCTGACTTTGAGTCACATTCACCTTCTCTGGCACAGCAAGACACTTGCAGGACAAAGACAACACTGCCTGTGTACCTTCTGAGGAATCCTTCAGCAGACCACAAGCTCAGGTTCACTGGGCATCTTCTTGAAAGGAGTTATGTCAGTAAGATAGAATGATGCTAGATTGATGTTGATGGTTTACTAATTAGTACAGAGCTGGCATTGCAGATTTTCTTTCCTAGCAGAAAGAAAAAAAAGAATGTGGGCAATTTACCCTGGACTCTGAGAGTTTCCAGTGGAAGACAATTCCTTGTAATGACCCAGAAGGAAGCACCATTTTGCTAAGTCAGGTCATTATTTTTATAAAATGGAAGTGAAAGCTGAAAGGTTTACAAAAGTTGCCTTCACTGTGGAAGATACCTATCACTTTCTTAGAAGTGAAATGAATATTTAGTTCTTAATCAGAATGAGGTATTATCCTGTTAGCCTGTGTAATATTATAATGAGTTAAAATACTTGTGTTTTCTACTGAAAGACTGTTCCGTTGCATAAATCTAGCTGTTGTGTTTCCTACCTTTCTTCTTCCCCTTAGAAAGTGATTTTCTGGCTTTCCTCAGTATACAGAGCAGGAAAATATGAAACAAGCAAAACATAAGACTTAAAAAAGTCTAGTAAGAGAACGGTAACTCAGAAGCTTGATTTTGGTTTGGTGGTTTATTTCTCACAGACAGTTGTATGATTTTTTTTCTAAATCCTGGGTCAAGATTTTTGTGCAGTAGGGCTGATCGTTCATCTGTCCATCCCTTCCCAAATTTTTGTACATTTTATCCAGGTAAGAATGGTCCATACCTCCAAAACCAGCATGAACTGAATCAAAACAAAGATAAACATATATTGTTGAATGACATACATGGTATAATAAGAAAAGCACAAGCAAAATCAAGCTGAGACTTCACATGTAACCACGAGACTCAATTGCACAACTCTGGATACCCTATGCAAGGTCATTGCTTTTGTAATCAAGTTCCTCAAGCCACAGAGGAATGATCGAAATTTCAGTCCAAAGTTACCAAAACATATTACTTCTCTCTTTTCTTTTTAAAGGAGGTTCAAGGTTCATTGTTTTGAAGGCTATAAGTGTCATACTCTTAACGAGCAACATACCTCTTGGCAGCCTTTCTCTATCTTGATTACCAGCTGAGAGTCAACACACCCTGTAAGCATTTGTTCATCAGTTCAGCGGAATTGCTCAGGACCCAGTGAGTATCTGGCATTCAAGAATGCAGCTGTCTTTGTGGCAGGCAAATTTAGACATGATTTTTGTGACTGCTACTTTTTGTGATCATTTGCAGTTCACTCATCTCCTAAATACAGCATGGCAAATTGAAACAGGTTAACCAAAATGGTATAGAGTTCTGCTCATTGCTGCTACTTACTGAAAGACTCATAGCTTCTTTTGTTAATTGTATATATAGCATTCCAGGTGTTCACCAAAGGGATTAGACTGACCAAGGGTCTCCCTGTCTCTGCAGGCTCTGTAAGGGCTCTCTACTCTTCTCCCTGAAGACTGAGCTTCTGCAAGGGACGTCTCTGAGCTCCAGGCATTTCTGCAAGTTTCTTGCACTCCATCTACCCACAGGAGCCATGTCCTGTCCTCTGTAGGGGTCCCTCTGGCTGGGACCTGTGGTCTTGACCTATTTACCCAACGCTTGCCCCAGGATCCCCTCACTGAGCTTTCCTCAGCTCCTCACACTCCATCTTATGGCTCCACTCTTCCATCCTGCTCTCTGGCCCCTCCACAGCTTTCCCAAACCAGCAGCCCCAGCATAGCTCCTCCAAAACCACTGTCACTGGCCTTCCACCTCAGCTCAAGCCATCCTGTTCCCATGCAGAGTGTTCTGCCATGGGAGCTGTGGTGGCTGCTCACTGTGGCAGCCCCTTCACCCCTCGAGCTGAGGGGGCAGCTGTGGTGAGCTGGAGGCCGGGCAGAGGCCGCTGCTCAGCTGGGCCCGGGCAGCACTCCCCACACTCCGGCGTCCCCGAAGCAAAGCCAAACCATGCCCAGCTCTCGGCCTCCCCTCAGGGTGCCAGCTGCCCACAGAGGAGACCTGCCTCAGCACAGAGCCCAGCAGCTCTCCACACCAGCACGATGGACCAGGGCTTGCCAGCTGCTGTTGCAGAATTCCATGCACATTCCAGCATTCCAGCACCCAACCCTGGCTGCAGCTCTGAGCAGCCACCAAACCACAGCTGAGCCCCAACAAAGGGCTGAGGGACACCTGCTTGCTGTAGACCAAGAGGTGGCTGCTGGCTAAATCTCAAAGAAGCTCTGGAACCCCATCCCCAGCATGAAATCCAGGGGGTAGAAAGGCCACATTCTACAGGAAACAATTTTATGCAGTGCTGGTCCAAGGCACCTGTGATACCTGATGCCATATTCATCCACTGAGTCTTCCATGAGCATCTGCCCACACTGCAGATGAGCAGTCAGCAAGCCTGTGGTGCCAGAAACCTGTTTTGGTCATACTGGGGGAAAAAAAGGCCACATTACAGTTTTCCAGCTAGAGGAAGAAGGGAGTAAGAGGACACATCCACAGCCATGAGACCAAGGCCTCAAAACCATCATTATTAGTCTTTCTCTCATTAAAATTTGTGATCATCATAACTGCAAGAAGTGGGAAAAAATCAGCATTGCAAATCTGGGGGGGATGCTCCACAGAAAGGTGTTTCTTTTGGTGCTTGAGACCTTTCCTAGATGGATTAGGATAACCGAGTTAAAAAACCCCAAACTTTCCATGGAAATAGAATTCAGGTCATTTGTCTTCAGCTTTACAAGCATTTTAGAGTGCAGTGAGCAACCAGTGCTGAGCCAGCTTCTTAAACCTCACTGAAAATCAAATATGGAATATTTGAACTGGAATATTCTTCCCTTGTGTTTTCTTTTTTTGAAGCTAGTATAAAATGCAGTTTAATTTCTTTTCCTGTTTTAATTAAATAGGCTGTTCTGCACTTAATTTCACAAGAACTCTGAGCAAGATATAGTTAATTGATATGTGTAATTATAGCCACCGTACCTTCCCTCCTCCCTAGAAAATCAGTTACAAACCCTATCCTTGGCAAAAGGCTTTTGAAGAATAATACATCTGAAGTCAAATGTTATTGCTAATTGACAGGATAGTTTCAACAATGTAACCTTATCTTAGGTAAATAAACTTCTAAGGAAACTTTGAACCAGAAAGGCCAAATGAGATGTTTGAGATTCCTTTTTGCTGCAGAAGGTCTTGTTTTGATAGTGCATTTCAATACAAAGGCTACATGTGAAACAGAATCTGAGACCAGAAGAGAGGCTCGGTTCCTCCTGTTTGTATTTGCTCCTAACTCAGTATTTTTCGTAATAGGAAAACAAATACCTTGAGGGGGCCTCTAATAACTGCAGTAGAAAAAATAAATTAAATATTATTTTTATTTGGAATACTATTTGAAAAAGAATTCATGTATTTCTAGATTTTTTCTTGAAATTCTTATTTAGATTTTATATTTGTTTTTGCACTTCAATAAATAATTCACAAAACTAGCCTAAAATGAGCATGTTTAACAAATAACTGTGTTAAATTACAGATGTGAGAACTCTCAATAACGTTTACATTAAAGTATCTGATCAAAGACAGCAGTACTGTACACCAAATATGAGATGCACAGATGTGTTAAGGCAATGAGAAAGAGGAGAAACAGCCACCAGGGGGGAGGAGGTGATGGAGGGAAGAGACATCCTGTACCAGTGTGTGGATTCTGAGGAGTGGAGTCTGAGAAATGAAAGAGAGTGTCCTGCGAACGGACTGTAAACTTTTCAACCACACATTGTCATTCATACACAAGGTCCTGCCTCTATTTCTGGTCAGTGTTCAAAGATGTTAGAAGAAAGTGACTCTACTGAGCACACTGCACTTCTGTAAATTTATCTGCTTAATAAAACATAGTTGACCTCACAACAAATGTGACAATAATAAGTTAAAATGCATTCTCAACTGAAGTTTGTCTTCTGAAATCCCTAGAGTGGGTCTGTGTCTTTTCACAGGGATATAACCGGGAAGATATTCCCACATGTCCAGAACTGTTACCTCACAGTTAATATGGAGATGAAGGGTTACCAGAAACATTACTCAGCATTGCTTCTAAGGGAAGGTAGATTCTACACAGAAGACTGATCTTCATTGCAAAAGATAAATTATATTGCAAGATGGGGTTTTCAAACTATGTGAACAATAATTTTGTTGTGTTATGAACACTGCAAGAGTGTGCACATTTGTAGACTTTGATGTCAAGGTGGGGTTGGGGAGAATAAACCAATACTTGTCTTGATGCAGATGAAGAAATACAGTTTCCAAAATCCACTCATTCCTTATCAGCCAGGCCAAATCTTATCTCTCTGTGTGGTCATAGTAACTGAAGCCTGGAGCACCCACTGGCTGAGTCTTCACTTCTAGCTTCCAAAACACTTCCTTTTCTATCTCAAGCTGTGATCTGATAAATTTATTTCAAGCAGGATTACTAAAGAAGTGAGATTATTTTTTTACTGACCTCTGTAGATCTTCTCTGAAAAGGCCTTCCTGTTTGTAGAAACTTAATCTTCCAATCCTTAATGCAGAAATACATATATCCTTTCCTGGGCAGACTTCAAAAATTTTCTGACTGGCAGCTATATGACCTCTGAACATAAAGCGTGTCCTGTAGCCTGTCCAGCTCACTGAAAATGTCAGTCTTGTGCAGAAACAGAAGAAAATAAATTACATGTGGTGCTTAGGTGGTAAGCCAGTTTAAGGGATGCAGTATCCTTAAATGTACATCACCCCACATTTTGAGTGGCTCATGTTCCTAAACTGGACATGAACTTCCACTTCAGCTGGGCCAAATACATTTGGGAAATGACCAATTCATTAGTTCTGTAATGAACTTTGTTCTGTGGCTGACTGAGCCCTTATAAATCTATTTGGGATTTCATACTGATTACTGCATGGAAATGCTCTTACACCATTCTGTCTAGAATGAAGATTGGAGGGATCACACAGAAGCAGTCATCCATCCCTTCCACCTAATTGTTGTTTGTGGTGAAGGGAAAACAGCCAGACAGGGTGTCACTTCTTGCAGAATGACAGCCTCAGCTTAGTAATGGCCTTCTACAAGGCTCTTGGATTGATGACAGACTGCCTCCAGATGAGGCTCACAGGACTCATCCAAACTCCATTGCAGTAAACCTCCACTGAGGAGGACCCAGAAGAGTCCTGGGTCTTAGTTCTGAGTAACAATAAAAAATAATAAAGAAGTCAGGAGAATAACCAAAGCCTGTTCAGAATTCTACAGAGGATATGTAAAAATTCTTCTTATACATCAGAGAGCTTCAGATAGAAAAGCAAATATACTCAATAAGGAACAGTTTTGGGGTATAGAAAGGGAAGTCAGGGAAAGGAAAAGCCTGTATCTCAGATAAAAATGGTGTTCATTATCTCAAGAAACAAACTGAAAAAGTGTAACATAGAATTATAGTAGGATTGGCTCCAGAATGAAATTCTAGTTTAAAAAATGCACTTTAAAAAGACTGGAGGGAATTTTTTGTGTCAGGAGTTCTACAGTCATCATGGGTTATGTTAGGTAGCAGGAGAAAAGGAGGCAGAAACATATGTTTCAGTGTTCTCAGTCTGTCATTATAATACAAAACACAACCACTCCAGTGAGAAAAAAACAACACTACAAACTGAACAATAATGGGAAATCTATCAGATTATAACTTGCAGTGTGAATGTATGGGAGGAAAGTCAACAGCTTTACAATGACAGAGAAAACTGTCACTAAACTGTGTTATTTACTAAGACTACTCTATCTATAACTTTTGATCTGAAAGGCAATAAAATTTTGTGATCAAGCACAGATAGAAATATCCATATTTTTAAAACAAGCAATTGGTTTTTGAATCCTTATTTGTAAATAGAGTAACAAAGAATAACCAAAATTAGTAAATATCTCATCAATACGTTCATGGTTCTCTGTACTTTCTTTAACATCTTATTCACAAGAGTAGAGTGTTTATGTTCATTAAACCAGAAACTAGATTTTAATTCAGAAATAAGAAATACTTCATAGGACTTGATCAGATTTCCATAGCAAGTTATTTGTACTGTGCCAGGTAAGAAAGGAAGAACCTCTTGGCAAGTTACCCAAGCACCAAGTATACTGAAATTACTTTCTTCTATATATTTAAAAACAACATGGCTTCAGATAACCTTCAGATAAAACCTTAAAAGCTCAATGCAGGAAGGACATTTTATTGCTATTATTGACTGGCTGTTAATGAAATAATTTCAAGAAGTATAGAATATTTTTGCTGCCATGAATTTAATTCTTGATCTACATTACTGCTTAGGCTAAAATATTACTTAATAATGTACATGCCCATATTCTTGATTTTTCCTTTTCGTTACTTCCTTATTTGCTCATAAATGACAAATATGGCTGCTGCCCAGGATAGGATTCTAGCATAACATAGATGTTACTTCAAAGAAGACACCTTAAATATATTTTGATGCATTGGATGAAGCAAACATTAAGCATACAGAATTCTAGTAATTGTAAATCAAGGAAGAGACAACTGTACCATGGGTATCAATCTTAAAAGCTGCACTTTTATTTTACTAAATTATCTATGTTAAAAACAAATCTGTGCCTGGTGTGGAATTTCACTGCATCAAGTGTTACAATATCTTTGTTTTCATTACAAGCAGGAGAATGCATGTAGAACAAGTGTTAAGAAACATGACAATAAATTAGAATATAATTTACAAAAGCAAAAATAATAATAATAAAGTAACAGTGTACCACATTAATACTGAGTATAAAATAATAAGCAACTAATCACAATAATACAAAGGTAATTTCAGTCTGTATTATTAAGGATATCTATGTGACATTCACTCCTTTATAAAGTTCCTAAAGAAATGGACTATTTTGGATGTATACACCTTGAAGGATTAATCTTAGATTTTTATTTCTGTTTTGATCTTTATCAGCTGATAGTATTGCTCAGCGGAAGTACTGGCACCAGGTTTCTGCATCTTGTATTGTACTATTTGATTCTAGGTCTGTCATATTTATAGCCTGCACAAAGACTCCTTTTGTCACTATTTAGGAATATAACACTATTTAGCTTAGATTATATAGATGGCTACAGTGTAGCAGCAGCAATGAACTGTGCTGTTGAAACCAATTATTTTTCTTTGAATAAGGTTTCATATTTCAGTCTTAGTTTGTAGTGTTGCTTAGTTTGTAAATCCATATACATTCTGTGTTTTGTTCCCTTTAACGATATAATTCAACATTGCTCAAGGCAGTTCTTTAAATTCCAACCTCAGTGCTGTTATATTGCAGAGTAAACATGAGAATCCCCGGTGTTCTAGCACCAGTAAGAGAGCAAAATGTGTCTTTGGAAACATTCCTTACAATTTTCATGTCCTAAGTGAGGTAAAAAAAAAGGATTTCTTTTCAATACAGAGAAAACCCTTTTCTCATTAGCTGAAATGACACATTAGCTGATAAACAAAATCATGCCCTGGAGAAAACTGGACCTTGATACAAAGAGGCCTCTTACTTAGGGAATGTTGTAACAACCCCTTACCCTTTCCTCATACTTCTGATCTAACCAGGGCATGTTAGCACCAAGGTGTTCTGTCAAAAGGATACAGGAAGTCAATTCAGTTAACAGACAAGGACTACATACTGCCCTTAATCTCTATGTGCAACTCCCCAAAATTGGGATGTTTATATCTACTGGTGTCAGTCTTAACAGGAGTTGTTTACAGGGTGATGAGAGCAACAGATAACAAGCATATGTGAATACATGCAAGCCAACTGAAAATTAATTCCACTGGTCACAAGCGTACAGAAGTGGAAATACTGGCAAGAGGTAGCAGATGACAGGAATTTGATGGTCGTGAGTACAGACATGGGGCTACACAAAACCCCTTGACAGATTGTCAATATGTTGGGGGGATTTCATAGTATAAGTCCTCTTAACAGTATCTATTGTTCCACCTTAATTCACATTAGCAAAGAGTGTGCAACATATTTGGTTTGCTATTGGTAAAATACATTGGTACACTTCAATATTTTGAATTTATTTTTCACTGAAAAGATTACATTTTTTAAAAAGTGCTATTTGAGTTAGAATTGGTAACGCATTATTGTTCACATAATTTTAACTGCTTTACAACAAAGGAGTCATAGTTGGACACAAAATCACATTCATGAAGTACCTGTTGCAAAATGCAAATGTTCAAGTACAATGTATTATTACAAAGAAATATCTACTCTACTCATCTCCTTGTTGAGTCTGTTATTGAAATGTGAAGGGGAACGAACAGGAGTATGACAATTAACTTTTTAATGTTATATTCCTGATTGTGACTCACCTAAGAAGTTTGGTTTCACTTTTAAAAAGGCAAAGTATTTGGTGACCTTAAAAAATAGGGTAATATGACTAAGTGGAGCATGGCAGGGAATAGTTAAGGCATCTGGCTTCTAATTTAGAGGCATGACTTTGTTCCAGTCTCATGCTGAAAGCTGCCCCTTCCTTTAAATATGGTCCAGTTTTAAATAGATACCTGGCCATTTAGGTGAAGGTGGCCAGAATTCACTTCAGCCACCCCTTTTCCAGTGTGCCTTACTCCTGACAGCCCAACAGGCCTCTTGGCTCGAGCACACTTTTGGCTTCTCATTTGAACAGAACCTAGATACCTCCATGAGTCACTTACTCTTTGGTTGCAATCCCTGCCCCTCAGATGCAGTCTCCTGAACAGAACATTCACATATTCCTTCTCATTAACAATATCTCTGCTATGGTATCAAAGGAGGGAACATCTGGAATCCATTTTAACTTTCAGCTTTGCAAAGGATTGTTGCTATTACACAGTAGGCTTATCTTTTGCATTCAAACTCCTCAGTTTTGGAGAATCAAAGCTGACACGTAAACCAAATCTGAAAGCCCACAAAGCTGTTTCTTCTTTGTGGCTCATGTTGTAAACAAAAGTGAGCTGGAGTCAAAGTGTAAGTCCTAAACAACCTTTTTGGTAGTAATGAAGGAACTGGCAATCCACTCGTCACCACTGCTGGAGTCTGCCTCCCCCATGATAATTAAATATACTCCTTTCAGTGGAAATCTGTTTTGCTAGCACAATGGTAAGATGGCTATAAACCTGCAATGAAGATTTCATTTTGTTTCATAGCACACTTGTATTTCATGCACCAGTGCAATAACTGTTGCACCTCTTAAAACTAAGTCCCTCATGGTTGTTCTATTTAGTATAGCTTTATATATGGCTCACAGCAGTGCTCAGGAAATATGGATTACTCCAAAGGGAAATAGGTGGAATGAAGGAAAAATACTTCTTTTTCTAAAAAAAATTTTGCTCCTTAAATAACATTTCCAAGCTCATTTTATAATTTAAATTTTGGTGCTGTGTCAAGAGACAAAATAGTTAAGATTTTTAAGTGATGACTTTTTTTTTGATTCTTCTTTACTTCCATAGTAGACCAACTTATAAGAACTACATTTTAAACAAAGTTTTAAATAGAAATGGATTCAGTGTCATTGCTAAGTCCATAATAAAAGTTATTTTAATGGTCCAAGGACGTAAACAGACTATTGGATTTAGTCAAAAGAACACAAATGTTCCACAGTAAGCTATTCTATATGTGTTGTGTGATTCTTTCAAATTTGGGATCCCCTCAATACTGTGTCCAGCACTTTGGATTAATAAATCCCACTTCACAGAAGTTAAAATAATATTGAAATCCTGTCAGCTGGAGCTGACCAGTGGTTATGTTTTCCACAGGGTAATGCATTTGCAAGGACGTCAATCTCATTCCACTGTGTGGCTCTCTTCGATGGACACTCTTCCACAATGATAATTACAAGGCACATTCTTCTGCTTCCTGTGGGTCAGTGTCCTTGGCAGGTCTTGCAGCACATCTGTCTGAAGTATGCTCGACTGCAGAACTTGAACTTCAGCACCAGCGGGCAATATGCCACTTTGTTCACATCTTTGCACTCTAATAATTAAGAACATTAAAGAGAAAAAAACCAGAAATATAAGTTAAAGCACAAAGAAAATTTGATGTTTAACATGCTTCTCTATCCATCTATCTTGCTTTCTTTGCAACTATTCTTTCCAGTATAGTCAAGGGTATACAATATTGCAAATTTAAAAAGCCATAAAAAAGTTTTCAGGGCTTTCAGACATTTAGAAGTGCACAATCTTTGTCTTGGAAGAATTATCATTTATTGGGATAAACGATCACTTTATCCAGTTAGAAAATCTAAGTATATTTTTTTTCTCCATTGCTTTTAACTTCCTTCTCAGGAGTTATTTTATTAATCCATGAGAGGTTATCATTACCATGATTCATACTATTTGATAACACGCCCGTGTATTTGTAAGAATCCTTAAAACAGAATGAACAGCTAACAGGCATGGAGAAAACTACACAAGTGCTATGAACCATGGTACCAACAGGGTGACTTCAGCGACCAAACTGAATGGTGGAATATACTGTAGGCTTGGTTCCACACAATTTATTCTCTGCTAGAAGGAAAGCCATTTTATACCTGTAATAGATGTAAAAGCTTTTTTTCAAAGTTGTGTCTTCCCTATATGGTGGGTCTACTGCCTTGGCTCCCTGGTTGTGTTGGCAGGTAGCTTTCCCAGGAAGGGAGAACAGAGCTCAACCCCATGGAGGAAGGTTTCACTCTTTTGCATCTCACACAGGTTGCATATAAAGTGATTTTGTGGGTACATTACACAAGCTGGAATATGCTGTAGTTCTCATCTGGCCCATTTTTTCCATGTGTAGAAAGAAGGTGGGAATGAGGAATGGAATATTTTGTTTCTTGCTCAGTTCTGATGCAGCTGGAGAAAGAGCTACATCTGAGAAATCAGTAATACACTTAGGTTCTACAGCTCTTCAGTCTCCATAATCTCCGAGTACATTATTCTTGCTCTGGGAAGGGTGTTACAGATAGTGGATTAACACATGCAAGCATACTGTAATAGCAAATTGAGCACAGATTAGAAATTTTAGTATTTGAACCTAGGAAAGCTTCAGTGAGGCTGAACTTCCAGGTCTGTACTGACCAGTATTGGTGATAATGGCAATATGCATGCTTTTAGCTAACCAAGAAGTGGTTAGGAAATTATTTAGACTTTCATTTCATTAGCACATAGTGTTTTCATTACAATTCCTTCACTCAACCTACATCATGTTTTACATATTGTTTTTCTAATTTTTTAATTCTTAATGGAAACATATTTGAGTGAGAGGAGGAAAGACATTGTGGGTAGCTGGTTGAAACAGGTATTCCTGTACCAGCAACCACACATGGTCACTATATTTGACTGACTTTCAAAAACTCTTCACAAAAGAGGTCAAGTCTCTTCCAGAAATATTTCAGGTCCTCATATTTGTGAAGACTGGGCACATAGGAGAGACAGATGGTGAATTATAAATGAAGTGAGAAATAAAAAAGGTTCACTTGATCACAACGAGACATAAAAAGTTCACTCAATCCCAAAAAAACCCCTCAAACACACTGTGTTTAGTTAAATACAAGTAAAGCCATTAACTGCATTTTTGCTATAAGTAGGATTTCAAATGATCCTTTTTCATGTCTCTTTAAGTTGCTCTTACTCTTGAGTAAAACTGGACCCTGTTCAGTTGATGCCATTTGGACAGCAACTTCTGTTTTAAAAATCAGTTTTGAAATGAATATGGTAGGTGATGAAGTAGCCTACTCTTCACAGGACTATGGTTGAATGGAGAAGGTTTAGCAGAGTTCCTTTTGTTTCTAGTAACAAGTGTTAGTAAGTTTCCGTAAGCTACATATACAAGCTGTGCCTTGCTGAACTTTGTGGCTAGATCAGGTGGTATTATGATATTAATTATTGTTTTACATTTAAAAAGTCACAAAATGTCACTGTGCCTCTAGCTAAAGTAATTACAAAGATGTATCACATAAAATATAAGAATAAACTGAAATGACATAAAAATAGACAAACCAGTTTTTCAGGTAAACTTTTAGATGGGCTTTAACAGTTTAGATTCAGCAGACATATATGTATTTAAGAGAATGGAATGATTCTGAATACATTTCAAGTGGTGTGGTAGATGATGCCTGTAGTTCACTTCCAGCAGAAAATGCAACATTACCCTCATCAGTGGCAGCCCATCAAAACCACATCTACAATATTCTAAATCACCAATGAAAAGTTTGAAAACCCCACAGCACGTGTAAAATATGACAAGATCCAATGCAACTTTCTTTTAGTATTTCTGTAACCCCAAAATTTTGACTCTTGTTTTATGCAAACAACTTGTATTTCCCAAAGAAAAGTTTTCCAACATGATCATTATGCTGCAAGTCTTTGTGTGGGCAGGTATGCTCTGCTACACACACACCCACTCCCAAGTGGACAAACACTCTCTCTGGGAGATCTGACTCCTTCCTTGAAACCCAAATATTGACAGTCAGATCACATCCCACTGTATCTGCAGAGTGGCAGAAGTGAGCACAGAGGCACAGCATGCCCCACTCACAAATATATTCACGACAAAATATCACAGCTCCAAAACTTCTCCCAGAAAATACTGCTTTTCCAAAAATAGTTGTGCTCTTCAGGATTAGCTGGCTCCAGGATGGTGAAAAAGAAGCCTCTGTGTTTAAAGTCTGACACTTTACTAAGAGATGTCAGCTCCTCTTGTGTCTCAGAGGACTTTTTAAAAGCAGAAAATGTGTCAAAAGTGCACATTATTCTGCAAATCCTGTTTGTGCTTCCCATATTCACTATTTAAGAGCAGCTGTACATAAATACATAAATTAGTATATATATAAAAGAAATACTTGCACAAGTATTGAAAAAAATACCTTGAAGATAGAATTTTTGCCTAATTTTGGGATAAGGCAATCCTAGTCTTTCACAGATTGTAGCAAAACTCTACTGAATGGATCTAAGCATTTTAAACTGTTAAATGAATTTTGAGATAAATACCTCCAGAGTGGGAAATGAACTAAAATGGGATGCTAAGTGGCAATGTGTTGGGAACTGTATCCTTCAGAAGATACTGTGCTATGTCTTTCTCTCTTTGCTTCTTCCTAGCTGTGCTAATGAGCCTGGATGGCTCTCAGTGAGGAGCTGGCTCCCACCTGGCTCTCTCAGAGTACAGGCCAAAGAACTGACAACCATTTGGAATACAGTATTTCAGTTTTTCAACATTTCCTATTTGTGAATCCCAAAAATTTTCCAGTGAAGGTGTGGATCCTTAAAAACACAATTACCCAGCGACTTACTATACATAGCTAGCCTGCACAGTTCTAATGCAGAGAAGTTCAGGCCACCCAGTGTACAGAAATCACACACAGAAAACCCCTGACTGCATTCTTCTATAAGAGATTAGCATATTTTCTGAGAATATTGAATAATTACTACTGTAATTACTATAAATAACAATATGACCTTGTCATCTGGAAATTAAGAGGAGACTGGGACTGAATCATGTCCACTTATAAGTAATTTATTACCTTCCTTACTTTGGACCGAAGTCAACATCTGTGTTTGGAAATAAAATATCATGTAGCCTATGAGATTTAGAAGGCAGAAAGTTTCCTAGATTGATAATTATCACTTAAAAGATTTCTTGACAGCACTAAATGGAAATTTTAATGTAAATTAAAATACCAAAGAAAAATTCTGATATGACAATGTTTTCAAATGACGGCATTAAATAATAAGCCTCTACTTAAAACTTTACAAACAATAGTGAATTATAGTGCTCATATGTTGAACCACCAGTGTATTTCTGGCACGATTTTAGTATGCTCCCATTTCATCACAGACATCTCTATGTCCCAGACTTTTATAACCATTTTGAATCTATAGCATGGACATTGATGGATAGAGTAGGTATTGAATGACCACCAAATCTGGGTAGACTGCAGGATAGACTTGCCTTTAAAAATTTTAAATCAGAGCCTTTGCTCCACATAAATAGGACAATAAACTCCAGTGCAGTAGGAGATTCTGTGTAAAAAATACTCGAGTATATACTGCACAGAGATTAGTTATGTTAAAAGCAGCCGTGCTAGCAACATTGGGGTCAAGTACTCAAAATTTAGGGAATATAAAAATTTAGGGAATAAGTGTTTCAGAAGTGTTTTACACTGTATTGCTGTGTAATCTCTTGATAGTTTGAAGGAATTTTCTATTCCTTTTCCCCTTCCCCACAAAATGAACTGTACTTATCTCATGAGCAACTATTCCCAATTTTATAATCAATGAGGAAATGTATTTTTTACTGCCTAGCACTCCAACTCTACTTTGAAGTCAGCATTTCCTAACAGTTTGGCCTAGACCATTTAAAAGCTCAGATGTGAAGTATTTAATAAATGTGAATAAGCTTATTTTCACAATATTATCTCAAATATCCTCTACCAAAAATATGTTATGATCAAGTTAGTTAATAGTATGATTAAACTGTACTATATAATGCAAAAAATACTATAATTATTTTGAACAGGTCTTGTAAATAAAAAAAATTACAAATTAGTTCGAAGAAGCTGAAAGTATGTCCAAGTATAAGGACAGACTTGTTCTTACAATAACTGTGTAGCATGAAATCTATGGTCCCAGTCTTCCAATGAATGTGGAATTTACTGGTTTTTGCCACTGTTGTGTTTAACACTGATTAGGGAGGTTGAAGGGCAGTAGACAAAATGTGTGTCATGCTCCCCCTGCTATTATGAACATTTCCATTGAACCAATGAAGTGATTAAAAATCAATGACACAAAAAAAATATTTTGTCCATGACTTATGCTATATATATTTTAAGGGTATTTTTTTAAACAGACAATGTGTATTTAGGTTTTCATTGACTTTACCATTGAGCTACCATGACTAATCAGACAATAATTTTTAAAAAGTCATTCACAGCCTGAGATGATGTCATATAGACTTTTACCAATGCATTAATGCTGACTGTGTCACTTTACTCTTTTCAGAATAAATTATATTAAGATGTCAGACTTACCCTCTGTGTTGGAAATGGGAGTACTGTCACATTTACTTTCACACTGCTGCATTGATGGAGGTCTGAGAGTTTCTGGACACTCACTGGATGCTTGTCCAGTATATGAGAGGCACTGTACTGTTCTCATCTGTTGCCCAAGACCACACTGTGCAGAACACTAATGAAGAAAAAAAAATTAAAACCCTGCATCCAATTTTTAAATATAAAATAAAGCAAGAGGAAGCAATCAGAAACACTTCACATCTACAAACTTTAAGGAAGACAGGCATCTGAAGATGTTTGATCAATAGAGAAAAGAATTATCATAAAATATTACAGAATTCATTACAATACATGTGAGTACTTGTCTTTCACAGAAAAGAAAATGCAATGCAATATTGACGTCCTGAACAGTTCAGATTTGAGATATAAGAATAACCTTTACTCTATTTCACATATCATACTGACACTTTAGAAAAAAAAGAAAAAAACAAAGAGAACAAGAATTCCAATCTGCTACAGGACTTTTTTTAAGGGAAAAGTAAACATCTTTCAAGCAAATAAGACTTTGCTGTTTCAAAACATTTTTAATTTCTGGAACTAAATAGTTACAATTTTAGAACAATATGAGTTAAATATAACAGTGGATCTGAAGAACCACCATGAAAAAAGGCCAATAAGACTGTAATATGGCAAATGATTTTCCACTGGTTAATTAAACTAAAATGTCTCATTTTCATTAGAGGAAAACTGGTCAGCGAACAGAAAATTATTAATTCATTTAATGAATAATTAAAGTGTCCATTGATAACTAATGAGATGCAAAAAGACAGAGAAAGAAGGAAACTTAGTAAATCATATTTAGAAGCACTGCATAATGGCAGCATCATTCAACTTGCTCTGGAGTAATTTAGGTCCCTGTATGGTAACTCAGTGTATCTTATGTAAAAAATTATCTTAATCTCAAAGTGTGTTTTTTTCAGAGACAGATATATACAGATGTGCTACTACAAAACGAATCGGCTTTATATTTCCATCACGTTTCTCAACGAAGTCAGGTGTGTTTAAAAAATAGCACACCCTGCAACACTGTTGTATCTCAAAACACTCTTTGAAAGAGTAAGGGTTTTTTTTTTCTTTAAAGTGCACATAGAAACTCACCCAGTAGAAACTAGATTGCTCTCATCATCAGACAACCTTTATGTGGTCATAAAGGATCACATTTCAATCTGACACAAAAGGGGAGAATCATTTTCTTTCCCTCAGCCACAGGAACAATCTCTTATCTATCTCCAGGAGCATCTTAGTCTAAGAGGTGCTAATGTAGGTGACTAATGGCAATAAAGACTTGCATGAACTATCTCACCTGTCCCCAGTCTCCAGCCACCCAGCGAGGAGGAGGACATCGCCCTAAACTACAGCGGATGCGCACCGGCGGCTTGTTCTCATCTTGGCATTGTGCGGCTGGAAAGGTTTTTAAAAGATCACTGCTCTTGCACAGAACAATTCGGTGCTTGAATCCTGGGCCACACTTTGGTGTGCACTGAAAAAAAAAAGTTTATGCAAATAAATAATCAAAATATCAGTAAAACACCAATAAAACTCTCAGAAATGCTATTTGAAAGCTGGGTAATATATTTGTGATCTTACAATTCAACTATAACCACAATACAGTTATAATAATTTAAAAATGTTTAGAAACACAAACAACCTGACTGAAGACTGTTTTATTGTGTACAAGCTTTTCTAACTTTTAGATTTCCTTTGCTGTTTATATTTAGATGTTAGTGTTATTATTTATGTCAGGTTTAAGAAAAACGCTGCAAAAGTATAAAGGTCTGCCACACGTAACACTATTATGAAACAAATTTGAGCGTTTCAATAATTAAAAATAAGACTGTCTGTTCTTAATATCACCTTAGTATGGTCTTTATCCACAGATAATGAACACATTTTTCGTCAATACACAAAAGGAAAGATAAATGCTGTATTTCACTTCATTGACCACATCATTCAGAAATATCAAAATATGGTACCCTCTCCTACAGTGCATGCTTTCCTCTCCTTTCCTATTTAAATTTTAACTCTGATTTCACAGTTTTCCACTCTTTTATCACTCTTGTGCTATTCTGACAGCAAGCAGACAATAAAACAGCAACTTGAAAAGAAGCAGGCCTGATGATCACTGTGTTTCCTCACCTCTCTTCACCATGGTGTCACTGCCATTCTCTTTCCTTTTGCTACTGTCATACACAGTAGCTCAAATGCAGATTGAGGAAGAGACAAGTGCTGACAAAATTAAAACTCAAGACTTTTTTTAAATCAGTCCCTTTTTAACATGAGATATTGTAAGCCTGGTTTTAGAACCCTTTATTGGCATGTTAACCTTTATCCCATAAGCGTATCTGCAGTATTTGGATCAGAAGCAGTTTCTGACAGCATAAACCTTACATACAGATTATGGTAACCTGTTCAAGACTGGAACTGTTTTTAATATGTAGAGATAAAACAATATTTGAGAAACAACATTATCTGGAAGCAATATTCAAGAGATCACATACCAAAGGCTTTCCACACATCCAAAACAACTCACTATATCATTGGAGAAAAAAGAAACATCCCTAAGATTAAGTTTCAAAAAAATTGCTTGAGTAATGTAAACTTTATTGTTTTCTGCCTAATCCTGAAGCATCTTTGAGTAATTTATAGGAATTTTAAAGTAGTTCCAGAGTATTATGTAAGGATATATCCTATGAATATGTACAACTTTACATCTATATATACCTCAAAACAAGAAGAACATCTCCAGAAGGAGGCATCTAAACTAATCCATATAGAATGAACAGGTTTATTCCAAATGTTACCTCCACTTGGATTTAGGATCTTAAACTGGGCTGCAAAAAGATGAGTCCTGCATTTGGAGTTTATAATCCAGAATGCAAAATGGATATATAATCACTTTCCTTAAGTGATTATATGTCACTTAAAAAGTGAACCTTTTCTTTTCTAACCTATTCAATCTTTTTCTACTGAGGTACAGCCTCTTTTATCTACAGTAGTTCGGTACTTAGAATTTTGCTATGAAATAAACAGTCTCAAATGTTCTTATACTGAAGGGACTTCAACACCAAATCTTGTGCACACTGCCCACTAGAAAACTAGATGAAGGAGGGAGGAGAAGATCTCTGGTAGAACTACCCAAATAATACTAATGATAAATAGAGACCAAAACCCAATGACAGTTAATATGTGAGCTCTTCGATGTCATGATCATGAATGATCAGTTGGGGTCCATATTCCAAGGAGTGTTATGAGTACTTTCTCCCACAAGTATTTAATGCAAAACACATGACTTTTTAAGTAGGAAGCAGAAGTATGTGCTCAGTGCTGAAAAATCCAATCAGTCTGTCAGAACAAACAGAAAAGTGCCAATGCCGAAAGGACTGTGTCAAAATATCAAAACCCAGTGGGCCTGTGAGGTTTCATAATCTACAAATCAAACAAGCAAGACTCTGAGGACTGAAGCATCTTCCTTCTAGTACTGCTTGAAGACACAATCTTTAACCCACGTATAAGATGTCATCTGAGAAAGATCTTCTTCCAGCTACTGGTACTAGAAGAAAACAACACTGCCTTTGTGGAGTTCAAGTAAAAATTCTACTGAGATGGACTACACTGGATCCCAGAAATGGAAGTGAAAGAAGGAAATAGGTTGCCTTCAATAATATTGAATCATTAAAAATAAAAATACTAGAAAAATTTAACAAAAAGATTGTATGTTTCCAAAGAAAATGAGAAGAAAACATCCAGACAAACCAAATGAGGAGAAATTATCTTCCATTACTAAATGCTTCTAGAATTTCTGACTGCCTATGGAAGTCATGAAAGCAAATTTTATGTGCTTGTTTGATAAGGCTCTTCCCAGGAAATCCTTAGAATATTTTTCCTGGGTTTTTTTTAATAACTATCCTGAAAAATATAGGAGAAATAATTTAGAGTGGGCAGATTAATTCTGTCAAAGCTCAACTACTGCAGTGTGAAAAACCTTATGACCATTATTTAAGAATGACTACATTCCAGTGGGAAGGACATCCTTAGTTTTCACTCCAATTTGAAAAAAATCACATTTACATTCTCCCAAGGACCTCATTTAACCAGTATGTTTACAAAATGTTTTTGTTTCTCTGACCAAAAAGATACATCATTTCTTGTTAATAATCACTGAAAGTTTTGAAAATGTGTAATTATACTGATTGTCAACAAGTGCATAAGCAGATAAAACAGTTCTACAATTGTTTTATATGTATTATGCACTGCTTTGAGTATGAAAAGAAAACTTCCTAACTCGCATTCCAGAGAAAATTAGCAGGGTTTACCACTGGTTTCAATGGGAGGAGTATTCAACTCTCCATTTTTTAAGTTCACTCTTGCTTTCCTTTTCATGTTTCTGTCAGAAATTCATGCAAACGCACACATAAAAATGTTTACATTTAGAATACTCTAAGGATTTTAATATATTATATTTCTGAAAACCATGAACAGAAAGAAAAAGCAACTTTTCTCATTATATTAAAATAGTATCATCAGTCAAGACAGCCTACCAAGCTACACAAATAAAATTCATACTAGAAAGAAACCTAGTACTTTTTCAAAATCCTGATTAATTATCACAACTGGAAGTTTAGCAGAGTTTGAATCTTTAAATTAGAATGACTTTGCTCAAAATCATTACATGATCTTGCTGCATAAAAGTCTGGACATGATAACAGAGTGTAAAATTACTTTAGGTAACCAGGATGTGATACCTGTGGGAAAGAAGGAGCTAATTTAGGATATAGAGGCAGGAAACAAAACAATGAGGCACAGGTGAAACCTCCTCTGGCAAATTTTCTTATTAATCCTTACTTAGCATGTCCTGACAGAAAATGTACTAATACTCAGTGGTCAGAGGTCCTGCCTCCACTGTTAGCAGTGAGCTAACACAGCCAAATTTCCTTACCTCTGACCAGTCCAGAGCGACCCATTGTGGGGGGCAGGACTGATTGTTGCAGGGCTCTTTTTCAACAGGCCTGTGTGTTAAACAGTTGGCAGCATCCAGAGTCTCCTCCTCAGAAGGGCCAATCTTCCTGATGCACAGAACTGTTCGTGAACGCATTCCCCCATCACAGGTCTTACTGCACTCCGACCAATCTCCTATAAACCACCTGGATGGAAAGTGTTAGGAGACTCAGTTAAGACATTTCAGAAACAGAGCTGACAACTGCACAAACCAAGAGTGCAAGTAGTTTAAATCACTAAACCTAAGTAATTTTTAACAATACAAATGTTCATGGTCAAATAAAGCAGACATTTATGGGTCTTTTTACTAAATATTTTAATATATCCCTCCTCACTGCAATCGTATCTTCCAGTAAAAACACTACTTCGTATTGTTCTAGAACAGCAATTTCCATTCTAGTCTATAGTAGTTAGAAAGGAGTGTTTGAGCTTGGCAAAACTGGAGCTATTTACGTAGACTTGTATTGGACTTGCCTGAAATAATTTCTGTGATAGTGGTTTGCAACTGGAAATGTTTGGGAACCACTGCTGTAAGTTACATCACAAGTCAAAAGTCATGATGTTCACCTCTTTAGTATCATTACAATAAAACAATTTGATCTCAAAATTGGGCTTTCTGAGAGTTAATTCTCATCGGATTACAAAACGTTTATAAACTTTTTAATAAAAGGCGATACTGAAATGTAAAATATTCTCATTTTTAAAAGTGAAGCAAACACTAGTAAGACATGAATTCATCTCATAAAAACAATCACCTCAACAAACTCTTTTAAAATTTAAAAAATTGTATGATAGGTGGTAGAGGGAACTTCTGAGTATTCCTGCAGACATAGTGGAAACCAAGAATTGTAAATAATATTACATTGCTTTCTGCTGCAAAGATTAAAGCAGCTATTAATCTGGCTGCAATGTTATATATTTCTACTTATAAATGGCTAATGCAGCTCAATGAAATAGAAATATCTCGTAATATTGACAAGTACATTTTATCTTCAGTATTTAATATGTTGATTAGACACTCGTCTGAGTCATCCTTGCAAAGGATGAAATTGAAGTCTAATATGCTATCACATGTTGCCAACATGCCAAAAATGCCAGGCATGTCAGTCATTGAGGATGTTTCTGGAGCTATGCGTGGAGCTGCCTCACAAAATCTGTCATTTTCTCTAGCTGCTGTATAAAAAAAAAAAGTACTGCTATCCTCTTTTGTGTTACATTATGTGTAATGTATCATAACAGGAAACTAGATCAATACAGAGATGGAAACAATTTTGCTATATTCTGTCTTTCCCAGCAAAAGGAAATTAATTTGTGATTCTTCATCAAAAATTTTTATGTTTTTACGGCAATAAGGAGAATCTGAAGCACTGCAGTGTTAATTTTTAATTGGTACTATGATTTACTCAAGTGACTTTGCTCTCAGGTACCTTTAATATTTATACTGTATGACAGGACAGCACTATTCATAATTCACAGAACTGTAAGAGCATTTTCTTGAAATTGGAAATGTAGGAGCTACTTATTGTAATAACAAAAAAAAAATAGTATTGAAAAAACCCAGTCTGTTGCTGTTCAAAGACATCAAGTGTAATGTAACCAGCATTCAGCTAGAAAGGGTATCATTTTCATTGCTTT
The DNA here is from genome assembly GCA_008694505.1 of Cyanoderma ruficeps. Taxonomy (NCBI): domain Eukaryota; kingdom Metazoa; phylum Chordata; class Aves; order Passeriformes; family Timaliidae; genus Cyanoderma; species Cyanoderma ruficeps. The sequence continues at coordinate 853,360 of VZDJ01000048.1, forward strand.
TTGTATGTACCACGAGAAGAGTAGAATTGTACTAATTAAAAAGATTTGGCCAGTCCATGTAAACATTAAGTCTTACTGCATGATAAAACTTTGTGCCAAAAGAGCCAAACTTCTTTGGATAACTATCTGTTATCTGAGCAGCCTTCTACTAGACTACTTACAGAATCAGGAACTGAGAACCTTTTCTTAGTCTGGCACTTTGTATTCACTTCGTGGGGAACATCATATTGGAGGCACACACGGGTTGAACTGCTCTGACATGTTGAAATACACGCTAATTAATACACTCCACCCATTTTCTGAATATTGATGTCTTGACTTTCCCCATGTTCATCAATGTCCCTGTTGTACTGGATGGGGAATCCAAAAGCTTCCCACTTTGCAGACTGGATTTTGTTGGTTTGTGGAGGTTTTTTAAGTAGTGTCAGTGAAGAAAGACCAAAACAAAAACGAAACCAAACAAAGCAACAGAAAGACTCCCAAAATTTAATTACTTTGGAATAACTTTGTTAACATCACTTTTTAAAATGCTAATTTACTAATAGCTCAGCCACACCAAGGAAGGGATTGGAATGTGTTTGGCATAAAGGAACTGATCAAACATGATCATGGTTTTCATGTTCTGCTCTCAGGTACATGGTTGGTGCACTTAGAGCCATGCTAAACAGTGTTATCCAAACAGGGATAAATGCAATCCTTCCAGGATAAATATACATTTACACATAGACTCTGGGACAATGATTTTGACCTAATCTAGACCTGCCTGTGACACAGCTTGTTCACACTCAAAGGCAGCAGCAGTGCAATGGCTTCACTTGGCATTATGCCAGATGAGTGTGCTACATGACACAGTGGGATGAAGTGTAAGAGACACTGCTCCACCATTCTGCAGTCAGGCACCACACCAGGGGAGCAGCTAATACTCTGGGAAGAGACTGACTTCAGCTGGGATTTTAATGCAGAATAATAGTCTTGTCTGACTCCTCACAGCATCCTTCATGCTACAACTTAGCAGTTCCTAAGAGACATTTACAGGTGACCACAGTATTGTGCAGTATCTGCATTTAATCAGCATTAATGATTTTCATACCCAGTTGGAATGCAGCTACAGGTTATCACCAAAGTCAAACTAACTAGACCTTTGGAATCATTAAACTGTTGTATCTGTTCTACCTTTTCCACAAGTTTTATTTGTCTCAAAACATAAGAAAAGCTGTTGTTCACATGCTGATATTATTTTCTAGTTCAAAATATCACAACCGTTTCTAAACAGGTTTTGTAGTATGATTAAGCCATGCTATATGTCCTTGAAAACTTCATTTTTGATCAAATGAGCTGCTGGGTTTTTTTTTAATTATTGATATATAGCATACAGCTATCTTTAAAAAAAATTTAAACAGAATCTAAGCACCTAATCCTAAAGGCACACAGCATTACTGTACAACACTAAGTATGTTGGAGAAAAGGTTTGACAAAACTATTATCAGGAAATGGTTTGGTCTGCTTAGAAGTTTCCATATTTGCCACTTCTCATGTGAACACTTCAACACAAATGTTAATATAGCACTTTAAAATATGGCAGATGTTTCAGATCCAATATTAGTAACTAGGGTAAAGTTAAGTCTCACCTCAACATTCTTTTATCACTGTTGACTTAAGAATACTCCCCCGTTCTACTCTGTGCATGCTCACTGCATATGACACGCAGATCCTAAGAACCTGTTTTGCTAGCATCTTTTTAAACATCACTATCGTTCAAACATCACTACTGTTCCTCAGTCAAGGCAGAGCTCCTCAATGCATTTTTCAGAGCTGATTTTAGAGGAACAAGAAACTAAAAACCAAACCCAAATATCCTTCCTGATAAGACAGGACATGAATACTAGATGAGACTTTTATAAACATTTGGTTAACAGGATTTATTACATATTATTAAGACTTTTCTTTCTATGCAAAACAGATTTCCATATTAAGTGATTAGTGACTTACTCAGGTGGGCAAGGCTCAGTGTTGCAGGCTCTTTGGTTTTCTGGAGGCTTACTGTCAGGGTCACAGTAATTGTTTTGTACAATGGAGCTGTCATCCAGCCTTTTACACACCACCTCTTGTTTCTGGACACCTTGGGATGAAATGAAAGACCATTAGTTAAACAGACTTGCTCTTCTACTTTTTAATTGTATATCACCTATTGATTATTAATTCTACCATCCCACTTTATTTGGCCACAGTCTACAGCAGTGAGAATTTAAATTGACTGAATGCCCCCTAACCACAATAATTTTTTAATTTTTCTTCAATTTTAGGCTACCCCACTCAAGAGAGAAATTTAAGACTGTGTTGTTTTCTACAACAAAAGGAATATATTTAGATTTACTAATAGTTTGTTTTTATTTATATATTGCACAAAATCCATTCCCCATCTACCATCCTCTCCTAGTAAAGACACTTAAATCTTCAAAGGAAACATCACCAAATACAATGCCTTTACGCTTCAATGTCGAATTATTGCTTATGTGCTCTGGCTTAAAAGAAACCAGAAATACTGGGAAACAGTGTTGCATTTTCATACATTATTCTACAATTTTTTTCAATAAAATAATAGAACTATAATTTATTCTGAAAGAGGCAGTTTGTCTCTGTGAACACTCATTTGGCCTGGCACTTCCAGCTCCTTGTTCATTGTTAACCAGCAACAGGGTAATTTAGAATTGATCCTTATTCCCAAATCATGATATATCACGGTCAAGACGACATCACAACATAGTTTATTAGGCAAATTTTCTGGGTTTTTTTTTTAAGCAGTAAAGAACCACTGATATGATGACAGTGTATTGTTGCACACTGTCTTCCTCCTTTCTTAAAAACATGCTGTAAGATGTTTGTTAGCATTAAAAAAATGGGTATTTGCAATTCACATGCAGTTTTTACTGAACGTGTGTAGTTATAAAACTGAAATAATGGGATTATCTGTATTATAAAAGCTTCAAAAATTCAGTACATTTCTGCAAAAGAGAAGCACTTAACTTATTCCAAAAGGTGAAATGCATACAATTAAATGGAGATTAAAACTTCCTGGCTTCAAATATCTGCCAACCTTACCTTACAGTCATCTCTTCCTTCTAAGACATGCATAGAATCATAGAATGATTTGGTTGGAAGGGACCTTAAAGACCACAGAGTTCCAAAATCTTGGCTGTGCGCAGGGACCCTTCCATTAGTCCAGACAGGGACCCTTCCATTAGTCCATTAGTGCCAAAGCTCCATCCAGCCTGGCTTTGAACACTTCCAGGCCTGGGGCATCCACAACTTCACTGGGCAACCTTTTCCAGTGCCTCAACAACCTCACAGTACAGAATTCTTTCCTAATATCTAATCTAAATCTGCCTTCTTTCAGTTTGAAGCCATTCCCACTTTTCCTGTCTTAAAAAAAGTCTCTCTCCACCTATTTTGTAGGTTCCCCTTGGATAACAGATGCTTGCAATAACATCACGCCTAAGCCGACTCTTTTCCAGGCTGAACAAACCCAATTCTCTCAGCCTTCCCTTGTAGGAGGAAAAAATATCTTCCTTTGGCTCTTGAAAAATAAGTGAAAGACCTAAATACATGAGAAGCTGTGACAAGATTCACTTTGAATTCTATAATCAATTCAAAAACTGCCAACAGACGACAATAATTCAAATCAGAACTGACAACCTAAGTAGGAATATTTCTAGCGATTTTCTGGTCACATCTCACCACGATAAGAAATAGTATTTAACAGCTCTAGACAAACAGCAGTGCTAGTAACATGGCACTGGTAGCTGATATGCAATTCATGTTCAGTTCTGACTAATCATTTATCCTTTCTATCACAAACTGTCTTAATTCTCTTGGTTGAATAGGCTGGATGTGGCCTTCATAATGATATTTTCCTCAAATACGTTTAGTTAAATATAATTCATACACACTTCAGAAATAAGCATTCTAATAATAAATGCAATTCTCACAAAAGTACTTATTGGATCACATTGATATTAATGTTATATTTTTACTGAATTTCCTACTAGCATCAAAAACATTTCCTTCTAGAATTTGGCTAAAAATTGGCACTCTTAACAAATTAATTTTTGAGGAATTTTCTAAAAAGAAAATATTCTAAGGATCTATGATTGCAAAATATTACTGTGCTAAGCTTTAAAAAAAAAATTTCAAGCGTGCTATTTACTGAATGTTGTTCAGGTAGCATATCACCTGTAAAACAGTACTCACCCTATTCACTTGCAGTGAACAATCTTTAATTGATGCCAGGAGACACATAATTCCATTTTTAAAAGCTCTGCAGCATCTTGTCACACAGTATGTAACTGTGTTACATAATTGCTGTCTAATTATAGTGTTATGTAATAATAATAAAAAAAAAACCCTCAGGAAAAAGAAATCTGATAACTTTTAAGACAAGAAAAAGAAATAGAAAAAAGCTAAAAATGCTGTTTTTATCCAGGCAACAGCTACAGCTTGGTTATGCTCTGTATTGAAAAATTATTTTTAAATTATGAACTCTTGCCTGAGTATATGGTAAAAAAGTAATGTTTAAAGTAATCTAAAAAGCACAGATAAACATGTTCATTTAAACTCTGGGGGGAATAGTTGCAAGCACTTAGACAGAAACACTATGCTTTCAAATCTACAGATTTTTAGTTTATGATAAAAGACATAAAATGTCCTCATCGCTGGTCGATGCAATCCTAATAGAAAACAAAACTCCAGCGGTTTAGTGACCATAATCTCCAGGGAACTGAAATGCTTTGCCGATTTCAATTCACAAATAGTCCGCATGACTTTCAGCAGCCAAATTCTAAATTACATGGAGTACATTTTATTCTTGAATTAAAATTGTAGGCATTTAAATGCTGTATCTATTTTTAAAAGCAATCCCAAAAATTGTGGCTTGTGATTGCAACAGTTAATTATAAAGATGCCAGTACCAATACATAGTGAATCTTGCATCACTAAAACTAGTGCATGCTGGTTAACCCAGACATACTTTCTGAGCTCACTCATCAGATCACAAGATATTCATCTCAGAGCCAGACTTATATTTTCTTTGATGAGGAAAAGTATATTTTATTTGCCTAAAGATTTATAATTCATCTGAGGGCATGAAAGAAAAAACACAGTAGGCATCACTCTACATGGGTTATGAACAGTAAAGAAAACTGAACAGCAATCAATTTACTTATGATAATAATAGTATGCTGACTATTTTATTAAAAACCCCATGAATACCTAAGACATTTAATGCATCTGGATATGAACTTTAATAGAATGAATGAAATCCTAACCAATTCTTAGGACTACTGGCAAATTCGAGATAATAAATGCTGTCATCTGTTGCCATCATTAAGCATGAAAGAAATTAAAAAGAGAGCAGGCAGTTATTTATTTTTAAATGCATAAAATATAAAAAAAATTAAGGACTTATTTCCTTTGCTAGATTTTTTAAAATAATAGCACCAGAACTGCCTTATTAAGAATATTTGTGGATCTGAACAGAGTAACATACTTGCTCTTGGAAAGTTACAAGATATAAGGAAAGACATGCTTGAGAGTAAATAAACTATAATTCTGTGATCTACAAGTGATATAACTGCCCTTTCCTTTAACTTTCCAGAATTAATTGTATTGTTTCAGTTCCCACTTCTACATATCTTATTTTCCATTTTCTCTATGTTTCTCATTAAATAATATTCAGGTCCTTAAAGAAAATCTTCTGTTGTTGCTAGCAATTCCCACTCCTCTCTCTGTAGATAACTTAGCACTGTACATTCCAGTACATTCCAGTATTCTCTGGGACTGCTTTCATTTAGTCTTGTCCATGTTCACCACCGGCTATAAAGACCTACCAATATGAGATAATAACATTTTTTTTTCTGAAAGCCCTTGCCTCAGAAGAGTTATTAGTGTACTTTGAGTGAAAAAAGGGAATTAATATGAAGAATACATGCAGATCAGCTTTCCATAATGTTCCCAGAAAAAAAGAACTAGCTCAGTTACTATAAATTTGTATTGTAAAAGGAAATTTTTCAATACAGAAAATACAGGTTTTATAGCTCTTCAAAAGAAGACCTGCAATTCTGGATCCCTAAGCCTAAGGAAAATACTGATATTAAAAATAAATGAAATTATATTCTAATCCTACATATAAGCATAGGAATCCTAGATAAATAAGAGTTGTCTGTCATCAGACAAGCTTTTTTAACTATCTGGTAAATCTGAAGAACCTATTTTTAGGGAAGAAAATTAAAAGACTTTGGATTTTGATTTCTTCTTGATTCGTTGTACGGTAAGCATCAAGGTCAGTAGCAGAAAAACTATGTGCACTCTTCTCCTTTAATGTAAGTGATTATGAGTATAAAATACATGGTTTACAATCTCTCATAGAATTGGAAGGGACCACAGTGGGTCATTGGCCCAAACTCCCTGGTCAAGCAGAGTCATCCTGAAGCACAGGATTGTGTCCAGACACTTCTTGAATATCGGCAGTGAGGGAGAATCCAAAACCTCTCCAGGCAACCTGTTCCATTGCATGGTCACCTGCACAATAAAGAAGTTCTTCCTCATGTCCAGGTGGAATTTACTGTGCATCAGTTTATGCTTCTTGTTCCACTACCTCTTGATCCATTGATTGGCACCATTGAGAAGAGCTTGGATCCACCCTTTCGGCAGCATCCTCCAGGAGCTCCAAGTCTCTCTTGTCCTGAGGAGCCCAGAACTGGACACAGCACTCCAGGTGAGACCTCACCAGGACTGAGTACAGGCACAGGATCACCTTCCATACCTGCTGGCAATGCTCTTCCTTCTGTCCCCAGGATCCCATCGGCCTTCTTGGCCACCAGGACACACTGCTGGCTCAAGGACAACTTGTTGTCTACCAGGACTCCCAGGTCCTTCTCCTCAGAGCTGCTCCCCAGCAGGGCAGCCCAAGGCTGTGCTGGTGCCTGGGGTTGTTCTTCGCCCTGAACAGGACTCTGCACTTGCCTTTGCTGGATATCAGATGGGTCTCCTTTTCCACCTCTCCAATCTGCCGAGGCCCTTCTGAAGGGCTGCACAGCACTCTGGGGTATTGGCCACTGCTCCCGGCTCTGTGTTCTCAATGGACTTGCTGAGGAGGCTTCTGCCCTTCAAGTCATTGATGAATAAATCAAATAAAATTGGGCCCACTATTGAACTTTGGGTGACACGACCAGTGCCAGGCCTCTAACTAGACCCTCTGCCACCAATTATGTCCCTCTGGGATCTGCCATCCACCTTACTGGCTGTTCATCCAGCCCACACCTCCTGAGTTTGCCTATGAGAATGTTGTAAAAGGTTATTGAAAGCCTTGCTGAAGCTGAAGTAGACAATACCCACTGCTGTCCCCTCATCCATCCAGGTAGCTGTTTCACTGCAGAAAGCAATCAAACACCTGATTACCTTTGGTGAACCTATGCTTACTACTCCTGATCATCTTGTCTTCCATATGGACAGGGATGGCCTCCAAAATGAGGTGCTCCATCATCTTCCCAGGGATTCTGGCCCATAGTTCCCTGGGTCCTATTTCTTGCCCATTTTGGGGTGACACTTCCTTTCTTCCAGTCCTCAGCATCTCTACTCATCTTCATGATCTTTGAAAGGTGATCATGAGCAGCCTTGTTATGGTGTACACCAGCTCTCTCATCACTAGTGGATTTATTCCATCAGGGCCCACGGACTTGAGTAGGTCTCTCTAGTTGTTTCAGACCAAACCCTCCTTCACTAAGGAAATGTCCTCTTTCCAACATTCCTTCAGCCTGGTCTCCTCAGTCAGGGATCCCTGAGGCCTGGTCTTGTCAGTGAAGACTGATCCAAAGGCACTCGGTGACTCTGCCCTCTCATCTCTCTCTCTTAACAGGTTCCTGTCTCCATTTCATAATGAGCCCACATAATCTTTTTTTTTTTAAATTTTGTTACTGACGTATTTGAAAAGACCCTTATTATTATTCTTGACATCCTTAGCCAAGTTTAAGTCTAGCTGGGCACTGGCCTTTATAGTCTCATTTGCATTTACCCTGACCACCCTTCTATATTCACTCCAGGTGGCCTGACCCTGCTTCCATCTTCTGTGTGTTTCCTGCTCATACTTGAGTAATGACAGTAGCCTTCATTCATCCATCCACAGATGTCTCTTGTCCCACTGCTTCAATTTCTTTCTCACTGTCATGCATCATTCCTGAGTCTAATTTAAGTGATCCTTGAATATCAATCCACCCTTCTGGACCCCTCTTCCCTGCAGGGCTTGCTCCCATGGGATTCTTCCAAAAATAATCTTTCTTGCTCTCCCACCACCTCTTACCTCAATACAGAACTCTACAACCTCGTGGTCACTACAGCCAAGGCTGTCTCATATAAGATTTTCTTCCACCTTTTAGAGGCAATCTACACATGTAACTGTTTCTTTCATGAACTCCTAACTCCAAGATCATTCTACTGACAACACAGGGGCACAGGAGGTATAAGGTCTACTGTAAAAGCCCATTGATTTCAGGTGCCTGGATGAGTTTTCACATGAGGCAATGAAATTCCTTGAATGTTTCAGAGGTCAGAAATTCCAAAGGGCTACGCATGCAATAATGAACTCGTAATTAGCAAGGAAGAGTGTAATGTATGCCTTGAGTTGCTCAATAGTATGAGAAAGATACAGAGAAGGAAGGAATGGAATCCAGAGCTCTGGCATTGTATTGAACTGTCATAAACAGGAAAGCTTTCATCTCCTTCCTACAGTTCTATTTACTGTGCTCTTCCTATTCTTCAAGATCAAGACAGGACCTAGAAGAGATGTCCTGCTTGAAAAGTTAAAGGGTGTTACTGTTCTGATGTGACTCCTCAGCACAGCGAAGATGAACACAATATAGAAGTCCAGTGGCAAAGACAGCATATTACTATTCAGTCAAAGATTGTAGGTTTCTCCCAGCTTGCTCTTAGCTTGTTCCTTGACTGCTCTAGTCACCCTTCCCCAAGATTAGGCATACTAGCAGGTCTAGGAAGAGCTGAACACAGTGAATTGCTCTCAAAATACTATGCAGAAGAAACAACACAAAAAAATCAGACACCTCTGCAACATACAATAGTCCAAAACTATTTAAAATTTGCAATGTCTTTATGCTTTGCTTCATGACACTCAACACATATGCTCAATTCGCTTTGGTTACTAGATCAAGTAATACACATTTTTAAAGAGTCACTAAACAATGAGAAAACGCTTAAGTTACTAAGTCATTCAGTAATGCAGATACAAATAAACTGATCTAGAAAGAACTAGACTTAAGCAGTGTTGAGTGGACATAAGGTAGCTTATTAAAATGGTCCCTGGTCAATTAGGCTCTATTTAAAACAATATTTATGTTAACTAATATTTCCAGTTAAAGTCTCTGTCTCTTAAACCTTTGTCTCCCTTTTATTTTTTCCTGACTCAACTCCTCTTTAGAATTGCATCTTCTTTTGGCATACAGTGAAAGATGTTTCATAAGCTGAGGGAAATAGCAGGTTCTCTTATTGAGAAAGCAGATAGATTTTTAACATGAATTATAGCTTCAATTAAGTATATGTTTATGAGTACAGTGCTGAGTGAAAATAAGTGACCACAATATATCCTTTTGTCAAGCTGAAAGAGAGGAGAGATAATGCCTGGTTCGCCCACCATAAGCTACCAAAGAAAATCTCTCCTCCACCTCCTCAAAGTTTAAATTAATAAATATATGCCACTTTTAGGGATTCACTCATCTTACCTTGAAATCTAATTATTACATCCAAACTTTTGAATCTCAACAAGTGCCTATTACTTCAGAGTCATTATTTTTTCCATAGTATTTTGTCAAATGTGTGAAATGGCAATGATCTTAATGACAGAATATCCATGGCTAAAACCTAAATCAGTGGGAGTCTTCCCAGAACTTGAAAAAGATCATTAGCTCATCACCATCATAAAAAATTGGATCTGACAATACCTTTAAGGTTCTTATAATTGGAAGTTACTTGCTCTATGAGCTAGGCACTTCTTCTTCTTTCTCTTCTTTCTCTTCTCACCTTCAAAATGTTTTTTACTGCCACACTTACCATTACTAAAATTGTATTTAAAAATCAATCTGTTGTCCAGGAATCCAACAAACGAATAAAAAAAGTATTGGAGAAACTTGGCATCCTTCTCTATTTTGTTTCAAGACTTTCTCTAGTAGCACAGGAAAGAATTTATGCTATTCTTTGTGTATTACGTATGGCTAGGCTATATTTAAACTGCATACTAGTACCAGCCACAGCAGCTTCCAGCAGAAAGGTGAGTCATGATGAATACCTCCCATAGACAGAAAAAACAAGAAAGAGACAAGTATTTGGTCCAAAGGTTCTTTTAAAAAATATGGTGTCTTCTTCTTGATAAAGACTGTCCACAGTGCCGTAGAAACTGAAATTCTGAGGTGCATTTAAATCTTCTGGAACAGAGGTGTGTTGGGGAGATGATTCACCCAGTCTCCAGAGAGAAGAAAGATACTGTTCACACAGCACTTCTACTCACCAGTTCTTGCAGCAGCAATGGTGTTGGCTTTGAAGGAAGCCAACTGTCCTGCTCTCCCAGCCAGAGGTAAAGAATTGCATTGGTGGCCACTAGAGGGAGGATTAGGAATACAGTAAATTGTTGGCAAAAGCCACCCATGATGAACCACATGGGACAACCTACAAATCCCCCGCCGCTGCCCAAGGGCAACAATTCTCAGACACTGCTACGGGCTGGCAAGTAAAATCCAGTTGTTATCATCTTCTACAGAGAGCTGCCAGTTTGCATCCTAAACTTTGGTGGCTGGAGGATAGGATGGCTGACTAGGATTGTGTGAAGCACACCTACAAACACACATCTCTTTATTTACAGACGCCTATTTTGCCTTCTTGCTTTTAATCTCCTTACTTAAAACTTCTGATGTCCTTTATCAACAAAGCTTCTGGGAAAAACAAACATACCAGCTTCAAGAGAGTCTCAGAAGTAACAGCAGAGAGAGACACTGTGCCAAGATACACTGTATTTAACAAAAAGATCTGAACATATTAAAGGTACTTGAAAACAACAAAAATCTGCTGTGATTAAAATAAACATTCATTAAGATCTGAGGCACACCTGAAAGAAACGTTTTCAGTTAGTCACCTAGATAATTATACAGTGAAGTACATCTTGTGATTCACTTTACCCTGTAGCTTGACTGTCTGGTGTCTTACCTCCTGCACAAGTGGCAGAACATTCTGACCAAGGCAGATGATTCCATGCAAAGCCAACCTCATTGTCTCCACTGCCAGTGCGAGAGATCGGAACATTGAATTTATATTTTATCCCCAAATTCTGTTCCTGCAGCAGAATCTGTAGTTGAAAACAACTGGTTGTACCATTAAAGCAGGCAAGCAGAGGGCAAACACAGTGATGTTTATTCTAGGCACGTGTTATGTTCTGCTGAACAGGAAGAAAGCAAGAAAGGAAGTTGCAGTAGTTCATTTTAGATATTCCTGAAAGGAATCTGTACTAACTTTTAAAACATATACTAAAGAAAAATATTATTGTCCAAGGTGAGCTTTAGCTTTTCATTTTTCTCCCTTAACACAACTTTATTATTTCTGTCAGTTCCTTATTCCTGACAAATTGCATAGTTTTGCTAGTTTCAGAAAATTTATAGATTTTGCTAGTTTTCATAAAATTAATGTCTTCATGGAAATTAACTTGAGAGCCGAATAATCATGGAAGGTCAAAGTCAGAAAAAAGCACATTATTGTAGAAACATGCAGCAGTTCTAACTGAAGTCTTGGGAGGAGTACAATCCCCACAGTTGGAACTTCTCTCTTCCCTTGCTAGCACTTCTAGTGACTACAGTACAGTACATTACTTCTAGTAATAATGGTAACACCAACAGACTGTTGCTGAGGCCAGCGTTTTCCCCTAAGGCAATAGCCAACAGCATAAGCTTGGTGGAATCACACCTGTGATTCCTTCAAAATCGCTGCAGCCACATCACTGTAGGCAACATAGACAAAAGTGCAACAATCACCATGAGTTTTGTCTATCCTCACTGTTGAACTGCACTTCTATAGATTACATGTCCAACGCTAGCCTTTGACTCTCTATCAAACTTTTTTTGTCATTGCTAATAGCACAAAATCAAGTTAGATGAACCAATCTGACTCACTTTAGAGCTACTTTTCATCCATTTCTATTTTCCCTTATATTTTGCAGAGGCACATCTGCCTACCTCCACATGGCAAAAAAGCAGGGAACTTCCAGAAAGAAAGTCAGTGACACAGACTGAATGAAAGAAAGCACCATAATTGTGGAACTTATTCTGTGTGGACTGTCTAGCCTATGCACAGCTACAGAAGAAAAGAAGATTATTCAAGTGTTTGAAAATGCTGCCTAAAACATGGATATCCATGGAACAATTATTCTATACAAAAAAATATCCTATCTGGCTCAAGCAATCACTCGACTACAAATCTCGGGGCTGTCAGAATACACTGGGAAAATATCAACTCATTCTCGTACTTCTCCTCAGCATAGCAGTGGAACACCAGGCTCATTTTGCCTGTTGTCAGACATGGCCTCAGGATCCTGGGCATCTCTTCTGTTACACTCCCATACTTATAAAATCTTTCGAGAACAATATATGTCACAGTATCATACTTTAACATACCATTATACTCATTCTGTGGTAAGCCATTATATATAAATGTCACACTCATGCCACACTTAAAACTACAGAAATGTACAGAACTGTCGGGGACTGTCAAGTGTCAGCAGTATGCAGAGATACAATACATAGCCCATTCACAATTTTCACTACCATTACTGTGAACCACATTTAAAGAGATGTGATTCATTTTCTGTGAGATTTCCTGGTGCTCCTCTGACTTCATTCCCATTTGATCACAGTGTTTGCCAGTCAGTTTTGAAATATAGGAAATGCGTTAAAACACTGACACGAAGTCCCAGCTACACAAGCTGTATACTGTTTGTAAACGCAACTTATTTTAATTTCATTCATGGCATTGTCTTTTCTCACAACACAAATACATATTTCAAATTTCAAAAATACATTTATTATAACTTTACCATGACTATGAGGTTTTCTGAAGTAGGGCCTAGTGCTTCCAGAGACTCTGGTTCATCTGTTGGCCTCTTGTAATGGAAAGCTGTTCCAGCAACATCAAACTTTCTTGGCCAGTCAATGGTCCAGGCACCATTAATATAGTAGTCATCCTCTTCAGATTTTAAAGCTTAAAAAAAAATACAAGCCACCTAAAAATTGGAAGCAGCATTTATAATGGAGAAGCCACTGTAAATTAATCTACTAATCTCTTAGAAGTACGTGAGCTTCAGCTCTGTATCACTGTTTTTTCAAGCAATATAAAGACTTTTCCTTAGCCCTGGTGAAGATATCTCTCATGTAAATCAACAATTTTGCCTCTGGAGTGATCTTCAATGTGCAGATTATTTCAAAGGTTTCAACATGCAGAAGCTGCATGAAATGAAACAGAATGCCTCATGCAACTTGCAATATATATTCAACTTTAAAACTGACTCCATGTGCAAAGTATTCTGAACTGGGTGAGATACAGGCATGTCTGAAAGGTACAATCAGTCAGCAATCTCGTCTTTAGATTAAGAAGCTGGGGCATGGAATAAGTATTACAGACAATATGCAGAGGAAAAAAATAAAAGGAAGATTAAGTCTGCCATATTGTACCAGTCAGCTGTTGTTTTGCTGCCTATGTCCACTGCTTCCTTTTTTTGCCTTATTAAAGCACAAATACTAGATATATCTACTGCAAACTGAAATATTAGATACTTGATCTGACACTTAATATTTTGTCCTTCCTAATTTAAAGCCTTAAAACATGAAAATACTGTAGATAAAACAGAAATTTCATAGCTAACCAACGAATAGGATGGGCAAGCACATATTATTAATGGATTTGAATTTGGTATTTTATTAATAACATTACATGAAGTTCCTAAATACAGAACTGACATATCTTAAATTGACTATTCAGTTAACTAAATGTTGACTCCTTCATTTAAGGTGAAGATGACCAAGCTTTACATATTTTATTTATTTATTTATTTAAAACAGAATGTGTTTTTAAAGCAAAAATTATGATTGGAATCCCATAGTCAAAAAGCATGTCATTTTTCATTGGGATAAATAACTGATTTCACTGGATAGGGGAAAACGTCACATCATAATGCTAAGGAATAAGACAACTTCAGTTACCTGACATTTTACTCTCAACTACATGTGTGTGGACAGTTGGTTTACCTTAAACACTTAGGGAAAATGCCTCAGTGATGTTTAACTTGTCTAAAACAGATCAGAGAGCATTCATGTGAGCAGGAAATACTGAGAGAGGCAGTACTGTTATACTGGGACAGTGATATTCAGGAGACATTAGTAACCATTTTCATTAGCACCATAAGGTCTGAGAATTAACATATGTATGCGATATATGCTTCAACTAATGTACATCCAGAACCAAAGCAGTTATATTTTACCTGCCAAAGAAAAATGCATTTTCACTCTCTAAGTACGTTTCCCTAATGTCAGTTGTTATGCACAGGTGAAGGGCACAGTTGTGAACAGCAGTCCAATAACTACATGACAATACTTAGGCAGTGGCATAATGCTAGCAGTATATGAGACAGAAGGAACAAACTCATGTTCATAATCAAATAATTTATGAGAACCTGAAATGCCACAAGCCTGTAGAAAGCCAGCATAAGAGGAATATACAGCCAGGTGTCACCCTGGATCAAACCATTTACAGGAAGATAACAGCATTACTAAATGTGCAGTTTTTTCTGCAGCTCTGAACACAGACAGTGTTGTTGCTGCTGGGTTATCTGTTGGAGAAATCAGTCAAAACATTGCACTATTTGTGCAGCTGCAGAAACGGGCTTTTGACTAATTTTCTCACATAACTAGGAGCGATACTGGTGAAAAAATGATCAGCCAGATCAAGGGGAGAAAGCACAGGTGCTAACTGAACTAACTGAATTGTCTAACTGTACTCCAAATTTGAGGTCATGGATTTCAAAGGAACTACATTCTAGTTAAAGGAACTATGTGATGTTTGCTGTGAGTTAGTTTGAAAGCCTGAGTTTGAATAAAGGTGTTAGTGGGACAACTACAGAGGAAGGTTTTATTTTTTTGGTATGTTAGATTCATAGAGTAGTTTGGGTGGGAAAGGACCTTTAAAGGTCATCTCATCCAACCCCCTGCATAAAGCTGGGACATCTCTAACTAGAACAGGTTGACTCCTACAAAACTGAGAAGGTTTAGTATACTTTCAAGTGAAGAAATTGATTTCTTAGGCTGTGATCATGTATTCAGCAGCACTGCACATAGGAGAACATATGGGTAAATGGTTATTTTCAGCAGAACCAGTTCTCTAATCTTGTTCACACTGTGGCCACACTAAGAGCTGTCCTGGAACAGGGGGTACTCCATAAAGACCGAGAAGGAGCTGTGAAGCTGACACTGCCACTAAAAAAATCCATAAAACAATACCCTTGGGTTATGTACTTTAACATAATAAAATCATTTTAGCTACCAATTCGGCTTGACTAGTTCCTTTAAGGGAGCAGACAAACCAAAACCTCCCTTTCCCCAGAAAGGGGTTATCCTAAAACAGAGATCTGGTTTGCACTCACTGAACAATATACCCCAAAAGGTATAATGGGTAAAGGTAAAGTGGCACTTCTGAAAGCTGGAAACACAAGAAACTAGTAAAGGAGAAGACAACCCCATTTTGTAGTCAGGGCTCTGGGGCATGAAACAAGGTAGTGAGGAGAGAGCCTGAAAGCCCAGGAATCCCTTGGAATGGTGATAAGCACATGAAAAAAGCGTTTATGTACAACTTCACATTTTTAGATCTGTGGCCAGATTATATGTCAATGATGTTGTATGCATCTTCTATTTAAAGCAAAAAAATTGCATTTTTCATTTACTTTATTAAGATGGTGCCAATCAAAATGCTCTTCCAGATCTCTCTCCTCTGGTGTATTCTTGTGGAGGACTAACAATCATTTGTAGCACCATCTTCGCTCTGTTTTGCAACTGTCCATCAAAGAGTTTTTGACAGAAAACTACCATGACACAGGCTACATAGCACAACTCCCTGGCACCACCTCTGCTTGAAACTCAGCACAGGGTACAGAAGCAAACTTAGAGGTGGTATATTTTGACATGGGGGAGGGGCGCCTTGGGAAGCATGATGCTGAAAGAACAGTAATCACTCAGTTGCTGGTAGTGTTAGTAATCCTGCAGAATGGAGGGAGGTTGACCATCTGCTGAATTACACATAGGTGGTAGCAGGCAGAAGGAAAGGTAGGCATTCAGTAGTAAAAGTAGTGTTATTTACCAAGTACATGGACTAGAGACTGAAAAAAGTAACCTCAGCAACTGCTTTACAGTCTAAACAAGTAATAGCTTTTGCTAGTGTTAATTTCTTAGTTTGCTGCACAACTAATCAGCCCTCTAATCTATTTCTGACTAAGAAATTGGTGTTCTTATACCACTGTCAACCGACTGCAACGTACATAAACTTTCACGAAAGCATGTTATCTTGAGTTTGACTATGTCAGATTTGTAAAAATCAGTATTAAAAAACCAGAAAGCACACTTAACAGTCTTTAGAGAAATGAGTACCAATCTGGGAATCTGAATTTGATTCTGTGCTTTACAGTAGGCTTCCTGAATTATTTCAATTATCATATAGTATTTCTGCACCTAATTTTCTTACCTAGAAACCAGGAATGGTATCTAGTGCTGTGTAACTGATACATTAAATTCCCTTGAAGTAAAGAGACAGGATTGTTAGCATTTAAGTAACTATGGCTGCTGATGAAATAAAATTGTGTTTTAAAACAGTTTAATCCCCAAGACACTTTCCAAATGGAAGACACTACTTCACAGCGAACAGGAGATTATCTGAATTTTATTTCCTTGTTAGCAAGTATTTTATTTCCTCATATTAAGCATTATTTCCTCATCTGCTTCAGTTCAACCCAAACACTTTATAGTGAAGTTGGCATGATTTTGCACCGAATGGACAAGGAGGAAACATGTTGTGTATTTCAGTAACTCCATCTAACACCATAACTAACTACTGTCTGATCACAATTTAGCTGTATTACCAGCTATCTGTTTATTCCCTCTGCTGCTTCTACTGTGGATAAGGTTTGGCCAAACCAAGAAATGTACCTTCAAATCACAATACAAACTCCGGCATTTTAATAACTCTGCTATATAAAGAGAGCCCTTACCAATATAGTTCTTCGACATTGCCACTTCCCTTATTTCAATGTGCACAGAACCTCTTGGAATTTGAATCACTTCCATATATCCTGTAAGAAAAATAAAAATTTCATTTGCCTTTTTTTTCATGAATTTAAAGTAATTAAAGTAGCCATTAATTAAATTAAACCATTAATTAAACTAACCATTAATTAACTAAAAATTAGTATGAGATGTGGGATTCAAATGTACTTGATCATTTTCTTTCATGTGATACAAAGGAAAACTCTAAACTTCATACAAAAATTTTTAACTGATAGCAAGAACTTAAGTATTCAGGAATTCCTTTTTCTAACTGCTAGTAAAGTTTCACGAACAGTGTATCTTAAGTAAGAAACATTTATAATGTCTTTAGGATCATAGGATAATTCAAGTGTTACAGGACTTCAGTCAGACACTTAGTCCAAATTCCTGCAACAAGCAGGCACAGCTAAGAGATCAGATTGAGTTACTCAGAGCTTTATCCTGCTGGGTCATGAAAAACTCCAAAGATGGAAACTACAACCTTTCTGGGAAATCTGATCCACAGCTAGACTGTCTTCTTGAGAAAATAGTTTTGTCTTCCATTTGGTTAGTCACCTTTCTTCAATCAGTTTACAGCTACAGTATTGTCTCATCATGTACCCACCAGTGCAAAGAGCCTGGCTCTGTTTCCTCCATGACCTCGTTGTAGTATTGGAAGGCTCACACCAGGTTCGCATAAACCAGGCGATTCTCCAGGCTAAGCAGGTCCAGTTCTCTCAACCTCTCCTCACAGAGGGTCAAAAATTCCAGATCTCTATAATCTTACTGGTTCCCCACTGGACAAAGCTAACTGCAGTGCATCACTCCTTTTCCTGAATTATGGAGTCCAAAATCCGGTAAAACTAAGACCACAAGATTAATAATTTTTGAGCTAAGTTTTAAAATAATAGCCTATATATATTTCCTGAATTCTTAATAAGATTAACTTCTGACATTCTTCCGTATCCTTGGTATTCTAAAATTTCATGCATGACTATCAGATTCTACCATACACAGTAAAATAATTACTCTTACTATACCACCATAACTAAATAATAACAAAAAAAACCTTCACCAACAGAACTAAGCATTCAGTAATTAATCACATTGTTGTATTTGGGATAAATCCAAACTAATACTAAAAAAAAGGAAACAACAGGCACACAGAGTCAAAGTGAATGACCTGCAGCAATGCCACACTGGGAATGAGGGCAACACTGGTATTTGCTAAGGAGTCATCTAAAAGCATTGTGAAACGGAATGGACATACATGTACATACCTCCTCTGGGCAATGAATCATTGAAGAAACCTTCAATGGCTTCACATGTACTCCCATCTCCTCCACAAACACGACATCTGTCTTCCTTAGCATCAGATCCCAAAATATTATCACAACCTACATGCTAAGAACAGATAAAAACAAATATTTTAACAGGATGATGGTCATGCACCATTATTTCTAAAATTTCTTTGAAGTGTTTCTCTCAAGTTTCAGATATTCAGTTCTTATTTTTATCTACTCTATTGTTGATAACCAATACTTTAAGTGGGTTTTCACTTGACAATGAAAGGAGATAAAAAAGGAGAAGAATTTGAATTTTGGGTTGTTATCAAATCTTGATTAATAAGAACTTTGCATTTCTACTGTAACTTCTAGAAAGGGGTTTCACGGTGTTGCATATAATTATTATACTTATCAATAAATGATTACTGATGTTGTTATTTGATATTACAACAGTCTCATGCCATCAATATTGCTTTTTTAAGGTAAACATTAGCTGTGTGATCCTTAAACACTCAGATAGCATAAGTCATATTCTTAAGGCATTACAGATTCATAGACCATATTCCCACATGCTGCAGGGAACATCTGCAATTTTTGTAAGTATGAATGTAGAGTGTAAATGACTTCACAGTAAGAATAAATGCAGAATGAAACATAGCAAAAAGCTGAATTGCATGCTGTATTAGATGAAAAAAAATTAAAATAAATGAAAATAAAGACAGAACCTTTGGGAAAAGAAAAAAAATAGGATAAAAGAAGTAGGTAGTAAACAGAATAAAGACTGCAGCTTGCAAATATTTTTCCAGGACTCATACAAAGAAGAACATAGCTACATAACTGTCTAGCTGTCTTTGTTTCCTGTCTAGCAGTATTATTTGTAAACAGCTAATATACACCCATCATAAGGAAAGTTAAAATACTTTCAATAACCTGACAAAATATTATTATTTTACCTATTTACATTTTGACCTACTGAATCACTAAGATGACAGATACCCAACTTTCTTCACAGTTCATTCTCAATTTGAGATTATTTTCATCAGTTTGCTAAAACATAGCAAAATCTTTTGATCTCACTATGTCATTCAATAAACGTACATCTTCAGCCCTCCATTTAGCAAAGCACTTCAGCATTAAGTTAAGCTTTAATTATGTGAGTGGTTTTGTTGAAATCAAGTAATTTTTAGAGTCACCAGTACTTTTCAAATATCTCGACCTAAGTACATAATTAAATGCTTTGCTAAACGGAGGAAGCAGTGGAATGTTAATAACCAAAAAATATGGCACAGAACCCTGATTCTATTAAAATTCTTGTAATGCAGTTCTACTGGACTCTTATGAGATAATCGGATTTTTAGTAAATGGCAAATACATCACTAAAGATTTTTTCCTAGAGCTACAGGGCAATAGTGACAACTTCCAGTTTCAATTACATTACAGCATGATTTTTTGCAACAGGATGAACTGGTTAACCATATTAATATGTTCACATTTAGGGGTTTTCAGCCAGAGTGATGTTCTAACTGAAATGATGGAACAGGTTTTGGAAGAGTGTAAGGAACCTGTTCATCTCCTGTTGTTATTTCCATCAACTCTTCAACAGACACCATAAAGCAAGAAGAAAGATAAAATGGCAGATTCTACTAATGTCTGTGAGAAATTACTGAAATTCAAATTATTTGTCTATTTTTGCAACACCTTTTTAAAATTTTTGTCTCAATCTTAATCTTTTATTAACAACTTGACATGTCAACCCTCCCTTTCATGTAATATACTAGTACCATAACAAAATATAGGTGACAGCAGACACAACGAAGTAATCCATAAGTACTTTATAAAACGTTTGTAACCTTGCATTCTCCATTGATACAGATATCCAGTGAATCAGCATTGCACTGAGTCCCATCTATTACTGCAGGAGCACGTTCAGTGTAAAAATTATATCCTTCAGCCAAGCAGTTCAACGCGCATGGTTTAACCCCACCTGAACAACAAAATCAAATGAAAGGGAAAATGAAAAAAAACCAAAACCAGAAACTTTAAAAAGTTATGGTTTAATTAAAATTAATATACATTAACAGATCTGCAATTTACAATCTTATCTCATACCTGACATATATAAGGGACACACTTTATTTAACTTGCCCTTAATGAGTTCTCAACTTGGCTCTTCTCTTTTACAAAAACAATTATTTCACACATTAAGATATGACAGGGTTGGCAGGGTCCCTAATGATGCCATTATGTTAGTACAATCCTAATGGTTACTGAACAATTTAAAACAAAAAGGATTTCACTTCAATATTTGGAAAGCAAGAATAGCAACAGAACGTAGGGCTAGAAGTGCTTCAAAACCAAGATCAGGAAATTTAAGTTGAGAATTTAGTCGTATTGAATTATACTACAGCTCACACCACATGACCATGATGACTTTTCTTAGGCTTTTAATCTAAAAAGCTGTTTGTAAAACCATTCAAGCTGCTAAGCTAAAAATAATCAGTAAATCATTTTATTGAAGTCAATAAAGTATAAATAACACAAGTTATACCCTCCAGCTTTAGCATAGGAAAAAAGTATTAAATGATGATATTATAAATAATAAATTATTGAAGTAGTCTTTATAGACTCCTGTAAATGCTTTTAGATGCTCTTTAGATACTCTTTCTGATTTTCCTAATATGTTCAACTCAAAAAAAAGGCAAACTTATTGTGAGATTACTTAATTCTAAATTCATCACTGCAGCATAAGAGGCACTTGCAGATCACCTATGGAATATCGAATTCTAGTACAGGTGCAGATGGAGAATGCCTCCATATTTTTAAAGTGGAGTCTCCATAATGATGCCGACTCCCCTTCACACCAAAACAAAATCTACCAGAATAAAGAAATTTTTCTCTTCAGCAAGACTTGCAGCAATGGACAAAAGTACAAGCTTAAAAATCTTTGCTCATGCTATTTTAGTCAAAACATTATATTTACAAACATTACCCTCTATACAACATTTATATAATTTTGAAATCTTCACATATGATAATGGTTTTGCAATGCTAACCATTACCTCCAGTGTAGGGTTTCCAGTTATAATACTTTCCCCGGAAAGGCATATTGTCAAAATCCGCACATTGCTTCTCTCTAAAATCACGAGCCCCTGAAGGACACGGCTAAAAAATGACAGAAAATAGTTAATTTATTCCAAATATAAACATGAAAGCCAATGCTTAGATGCTTATACTGCAAACACAATCATACAAGTTATTAGAAGGTTTTGCCTTGTGGCTATGACTCTGAAATTTGCTTTATTACTTTACAGTTGGAGTGTCCATTTGCAATCCTAGGCTGGTATGAAATAGCTGAAGTAATTTTAAAAAAGGTAAGTGTTACATAACAGTTTCCATAAAACTGGAAAATCAGAATCCTGTCAAACTATGCGTCATAATCAATCCATCAGCTACCTTCTTATAAACACATTAACAACAGCTGGAGAAAAAATTTGGTTGAAGCTGTGGGTTCAATTATACTGTACTAAGCAGCTGTACTGAGACACATTATTAAGACATCAAGAAAAAAACCATCATTTTCTAGAGAACTACATCACTCCTGCTTACTTGTAGTCTTGACAAAAGTATTTTTTTAAGGCTGAGAAAGAGAAGAGATAGCATGTCTGGCTCTGATTACCAGCCTCCATATGTCAAGAAATAAAAATTTCCATTTAACTTTTCATTGCTTCACATTAACAACTACAAAACCACGAAGTAATTTTTACTTGCAATAAGGGTAGATTTAAGTAAAATTAATCCTGGAAAGAATTACAGGAGAAATAGAATTCTTGGCTATTTATAACATCTTTCATCAGCAGATTCAAAGTAATCTTGAATATACCCTCATTTCATTAAACATTGTTATCAATGTTTAAGTACCTGCTGAAATCGCAAGCTTCATCAGAAAGTATTTAAAACACAGATTGAAATTCTGTTTAGAGTGAAAGAGAAAAGGATTTTTTTTTTGACAGACATCAGAGGTGTTAATAAATACTACTACTTTATGAGCAAGAGAAGAGTCCATTTAATGGCATTTTATTTTTCTTCCTGTGTACCTAGACCAGTTAGCACTTTCCAGGAATCTGAAAAGCATTCAAGTGAAAGAGACTCTAAACATGTATCAAATATAAACACAACAATTATGATTCTCATTATACATTAATCAAGATCTCATGATAGTCATCCCATTGCCATATGATTCAGGAGATTTAATTTTTAATTTTTTCTGCTATTTTGAAGCAATATAAATTAAAACAATGGACAATAGACAGTATTCGTATTTTTAACCTTCTCTATTACTCCATTACCTCCTAATTAAAAATATAAAAATATATTTTTAAACACAATACATTAACTGCTAAGAATACAGTAGTGCAGCTATTTTTATTCAATAATCCTTCAGATAACAACAATAAGCATTCAAAATAACCACATTTTTTTTAAAAAAACCCTAATTTTAGGCTGTTTTTAATAGTAACCCAAATAAATTTGCCTCTTTGCATCACATTCTCTCCAAGCAGTAGAAGGATCAGTCTTGACATCCCTCAAAGCTACAGCCTGAATCTCTCCAGTACTGGTCACTTCACTTATTCAGTTCCAATTGCTCAGCTCCTAATCTACACAACTGGTATTTTAAATGTATTGAATTATTCTTCTTACAAGTTAAAAAAATAATATCCATAATGAGACCCTTTATCTAAATAGGTATACTAGGCCAAAATTACAAAATACGAAGATGAATAAAGAAAAATCACGATTTTCCTTTTATACTCTAAAAAATATTCTCACTATCTGGTCTATGAGATGTAGTCTTGCTGCCTAAAATTTTCCTATTTTTTTCACTATCTCACCAATATCTGACAGGAGGTAAAACTAAAGGCTTCAATCTCAAGAAATGCATTCAAAACTGAGCTTGATAAACCTGGGTGCCTTCCACAACACAGTAACCCGCTTAGGTGCCCTTGGGTGAGTGGTGGACATTGCTTGCCTGGATTTCTCCAAGGCTCTCAGTATTGCTTCCCACAGCCTCCTCCTGGAGAAGCTGTGGTGTTTTGGCCTAGACAAGGGGTCTGTAGGCTGGGTGGGGACCTGGCTGACCCAGGGCAGTGGTCAATCACTTCTCTTCAAACTGACTGCCTGGCACAAGGGCTGTCCCCAGGGATTGATACTGGACCCAGCAGTGTTTATTTTCCAAATTGATCTAGAAGATGGGATCAAGTGTATCCTGGTGAAATTTTGCCATAGTAGCAAACTGTCTGAGGAAGTGGACACCTGTGAAGGGAGAGCCACCATGCAGAAAGACCTGGATAGGCTGGAATAGTGGGCTAATGAGAACATTGTGAAGTTCAGTGAGGACAAGTGTAAGGTTTTGCACCTGAGAAATCCAGGAGTGCAGCACAGGCTGGGATCTACCCAGCTTGGGAGCAGCTCTGTGGGAAGGGGCCTGGTGCTCCCGGTGGACTCTGAGTGACCTGTGTGCTCCTGCAGCACAGAAAGGGAACAGATCCCGGGTGTCTCCGACAAGGCCTTCACCAGCAGAGATGAAGTCCTTGTCCCACCTCACACAGCGCTTGTCAGGCCACACCTTGGAACTCCGTGTTCAGTTTTGGCCCCTGTGCACAGCACAGATGTGGGCAGGCTGGAGAGGGTCCAGAGGAGGGCCGCAGAGGCAGTCACGGGGCTGGGAAGCCTGGGATGTTAGGAATGGCTGAGGGAGCTGGGTTTGTTCAGCCTTGAGAAAGGAAGGCCTGGGGGAGGCCTTATTCCCACGTTACAGTGTTTGAAGGGTAGCTGCAGAAAAGATGGAGATTCTCTCTTTTACAAGGAGTTGCATAGAGAGAATGTAATGTGTACAAGTAATTCCTGAGCAGATTCTGATTGAATGCAGAAGAGAAACTTTTCGCAGTGAGAACAACTGGCCATTGGAATAAGTTCCTCCCCAACCAGTGGATACTTCTGAATTGGCTGGACAGGGTGCTGGGCCATCTTGTGCAGAGGATGTTTTTGCAGAGAAATGTTGGACCAGATGGTCCTTGAGGTCCCTTGCTACCTATGATTCTACGAAAATCCTAGGTACAGAAATGCAAAATGATTACTGCAGGGTAAGCCGCAAAATGCATTTACAAAATAATCATCTCTCTGGCATCACCTCTTTGTGTATGTGTTCTTTTCATAATGTAAATGTGCAATAACTGCTTTTCTTTATTGGGTAAGATATTTCACTTTTTTAATGCAATTATATTACATGGGTAACTCTTGTCAAACTAAAGACTGCTTGCATCTCCAAATGCTCTTTAATGAGACTGCAAATCGTGAGGTAGGAATCCAGAAAGCATATGAGAATTTAAAATCAAGTCTGAAGGAAGTCCTGAGAAGAAGATATTTTGAGTTTACAAAGTGTTAACAAATTGTTGAACCAACACTAACAGAAGACCTGTTCATCTTGGACTCTGGGGTCAGGCAGATTTCAGCAACTGAACTTGTGGTTTCCTATTAACAAAGGTCTATAAATCCCCTCAGAGAAGATGAGTAACAAGCAAGAAGAGTGACAGTTCAAACTCAGGTACTATTACAAAATGTGGTTTCTCACATTAATTAATTTCAGAAAAAAACTGCTTGAAAGTACTGAAATCATGAAAGCAACAAAGAGTATCTGTGAATGTATGCATAATGAAAGGAACACCTCCCCCAAAGAACCCAACATTCTTTTAAGAGAAAGGACTGAAAACCAATAAACTTTAAAGCGCGTATATACACGTATACACATAAAACAGTCCCAGAATTTGTATGGAAACCATGTTTTTCATCATACATATATATAAAAGGGCACTTTTATGATTTTAGATGTATGTCAAATTAAGATTCACATTCTTATAAATATTTTAAATCACTTAGTTACTCTAACAGAATCATAATTCTTGTGACTCTACTAGATTTTTTTTTAAATTAAAAACACTTTGGTTGGAAAAACACATAATTTTTGTTAGAGATAATGTGGTTGATGGTAGAAAACAATTTTCTGATGAGTGTGTTCTTTCTACCACCCTTATGTTTCCAGAACTTATTAGCTAATGTTATTTTCTGCTGATCTCAATGTTTCCATTAGCAGATGCCTTTTGAATTAAGAAGTCATATATGGCTTTGGAAATGCTTGATGAGAAATAAGTCTAGTAGGAGTGTGTGCACTGTTTCCAAAGGATTAAAATGGTAAAAAAAAAAAAAAAGACAAGAGAAACTAATTCGTCTGCAAGAAAATTGAAGTTAAAATGAGGGAGTTTTCTGGTTTATGAACAGTAGGCACTTTTGGCAGGGCAATGTTGAAAGTTACAGATAGGCAATTAATGTTCACACTGCAAAAGAAACAGAAAAAATGTACGAACAGCACATTATTCATAAAAACAATAACAGATTTACATGCTCTTAACACTTGCATTAATCAATATATCATTCCATTAAAACAGTCAAGCCCTAACGATTAACATAAATCTTGAAACAAAATCTACTAGTGTCTCTGATTCTTAGTGACATAGAATCCTAAATACTGCTAAGAAAGAAATGGACTAGAAGTGTAAAAACCATTAAGACTGTAAATTTAGAGTTCTGTAAGTACCGAGATGTTCACACACTGGAAAACCAAACCAAAAACATGCCATGCTAAAAAAATAGATCACAAACTGTAAGAATGGCATTTCCAAGCTGCCTGGCTTGAGTTTATATTCAGTTGTTTTTCAGACTTAGGCAATGAAATGCAGAATTCCCTTTCCAATACCTTGTTAAAATTACTGACTGAAATATGAGGATAGGTAGGAAATCAGTATTTTGGAATGGAGTGCTGTTATTTTTAAATATTTCAATAGATTGTAGCAGTGGTTTGAATAGATGCAAATTACTACACTGGGGTATGAAAATTAGCTGTGAAAGCGCAGCTGAAGAGTGACCTCCTAAACAGCACTTTTAAGGAAGAGTTTTGGGCATAATCAATCAACTTGGACTAAATAAGCATTGTCCCTACCATAAGAAAAATTAACAAAATACTAAAATGAATGAACAGAATCCCATCACTAAGGTGACGAACTGAGTTTGAAATTAAGTTATCTCTGACAGGCCTCAGCTAGTGAAGGGGTTTGTGTAGCATGCTTCAACGTGTGTGCTACTGGGATCCCAGTGGAGACTTCAATGGTAATCTAATTGGATTACCAACATGGAGATGGTCTAGTGTAAAGAAAACTAAGAACAGACACAATAGTAATCTCCGAAGACAGGAAAGGTTCCAACCTAGAGAATAATACCAGTTATCATCTTATTGAAGAAAGAGTAAATAGGGATCTTAAAGGATTGAAAAACATACATTATATTTTATGAAAATCATACTGACTGTAAGGATATTGAAAAATCCTAATGTTATTTCCTGGACTGGAGGTATTTCAAAACAGGTCAGGTGCCTAACCACCAACTGATGGTTAGGCAAGAATGGTTTATTGAAAATTGTTTTGTCTTTGTGCCAGGAAACAGACTGAATGGCCTCCTCAGAGACCTTCTCTATGTTCCTCCTCTGACTCTGTAAACTTCCTCTCTGTAATAAATAAATAAAGAATAGGAGAAGCAAAAACAACTAAGAATAAAACTGTCTGAAAAGTGACAATTAGAAATGCAGTACAATAAAAATAAAACAAATCATAGCAACATTTCTGTGGCATGCCTAGGTAGATATGGCATTATTCTTAATAATAATAAAAAAGCATTAAAAATTGTGTATTTGTGAAGAAATGGGATTACATATTATGCAAACATTTTTATATACTAGTTACTGTAGCAGATTGGAGACAAATGCAACATTTGAAGTAATAATGCCTGGACAAATATTTTGGAAGAGTCCTCAGAGTTAAAGGAGGAGGGCTGCTGTGTGCCTGTGTGTGTTTTTTAACAAATCTTAGACTGTGTACAAACTGAAACAGTGCTAATGCTAAAAGATCATTATTTGAAAAGGATTAATAGAATAGTCTAGATTACAATTTGCCTTATATCAATCCCAAATAAACAAAAGCTGGCAGATACTTGACTGATTGACAGGCTTAAAAGAAATAGAAATAATACAAATCAATATTTTTCTGTAAGTTTTATCAACTACAACTTATTACAATTCCTGGTTAAATTAAAAGAATAATGAAACATGCTTAGATTTTGGTAAATCACTTGGCTTAGTAGTAGACAACATCGTGGAAGATGTTTTAATAGTTCAATAAAGAATATGTGAAATTTACTAAATATTGACTAACAAATTTCAGTAGGCAGTCATCATGCAGTTGTCAAATTTGAAAGTGGATTTCCTATCAGCCATAAGAATTAGAAATACACCTGATGTAACTCAGTATTTTCATTTGTGAGCTACAACTATAAAAATATTTCCTGTTTATGAAATCTTCCAATTACAAAAAGATCACCTGAGTGAAAGTAAAGAGAATGGTAAATTAGTCGCAGAGTATCATCTGATAAACCATATCCATCAAAATTACAAATATACCATGACACACAAATGCAAAGATTTGTCTTTGATTTGCATCTATAGGAAAAAATAACATGGTCAAGGTTCCAGAATGGTGCACTGGATTTGGAAGGTTGGAAAACTGGAAAAGTTTTACAGCTCATACTGCACCACCATCTAAACCTCACTACACTGTGGCCACTTCCTGGCTTTGTGCACAGGGCAGCTGTGATCAACAATAAGGAAGTAATTTTTAATTCAGAAATTTTTAATACTGCCTAATAATGAGAATAACCTCCACAGAGAAATTTGCGAGGACAAAAATCATGAAAATTAATAATGATCAAAAATGAAAATTTTTTCACAGAATCAGTATATAAACTATTATATTTTCCTGAATATATTGAAAGATAAAGGGTGAAACATTATCTTAAGGTATAGATTCTCCCAGGTTTACAAACTTCCTTGATTTAAGATGAAAATTAATATGAATTTAAAGCTAAAATAGTAGGAAAGCCTTTTTATGTTTGCAGCGCTACAGACCTGTAATTTGACTTTGAAACTTCTGGAGAAAATTTTTATTAATGTGTGTTTTTTCCAGGTTTGAATTTTAAGTTACTTGAATTTGTAATTTAGGTTCATAATTTGATGTTACACATTTATACTGTGTCCCGCCTCTTCAGGGTTGCTGTCCAATGGGCTCAGCTCTAAAAAGGAACTGCAGGATCATTCTGGTAATACAGTAAATACTAGAAAATACCTGGTGGCAAACCAACAGGTTTTGAATATATTTGCACAGAGTGTGTAAGAGGACCGTGTAACACATTAGTACTGAATGTTTTAAAGGCATAAAAAGAGTAAGAGGGCTTAAAAGTGGGTTCATGAAGGATACCTTAACTTGGGGCAGTTGATGTGGTACAGATATGACATGAGTTCCTGCAATCTTTAGACACACAGCTTTTGGAAACTCACATGGTAAACCAATAGAAAAGTCATCCCTTGCTTGTCAAAAGTGTATAATTTATTCCCTAAAAACCTGTCATAGGTCACTGCTAGAAGATAAAACTGTGGGCTAGACAGATTTTTGCTCTGATGTGGAATGATCCTTGTTCACATTTACTGTGGAAGCTCAAGTTGATCTCGGTCCAGGCCTTAATGCAAAGGTACCAGCTAGACACCACATCAAGACAGGATCCTAACATTTACCAGAACACAGAGGGTGCCTACAATATGGATGTGAGACTGTTTGCCAATTAAACACAGAATCCATATACCTTCTGAACTGGGGAAAAAGTGCTGCTAAAACATAAACCAGTCAGGTTGATGACAGTGGGACAAAAATTACTTACATCAGTATTACAGGAGCGATAACGCTTCCTTTCTCCAAGACAATATTTGCCTCCACCTGAAGGCCTGGAAAAACATGTTTATATGTTAGGATATGCACTGGAACAAACTGCATGAGGTATACTAATACATTCTTAATATTAATACAAGTCCAAGATATATATGTTATATAAATAAAAAAAATACGTTCAAGTTTTAAGATGAGATTTTGATAAGAATTCTATCTTTGACTTGCATTGGAGCAGAGACAAAATATTACTGGGTACTTGAAAAATCATCACTCATAATGTTACTGCAGTTTGTGTAAGTTCCAAACAATACAGTTTAATTGCATTTTGAACATAACAAAAACCTGTTGGTTTTAATACCTTGCTTGCTTTATAAAATTAAAATGAGGAAATGTGTAAACAACCTATGTGATACTTCATTTTTCAATCATCTCATCTTACTTGAAAACCAACAAAGACTGGTATTACATTCAGAACCAGAAAGAGTGTATATTCTAATTCAGAAATTTGACCCTGATTTAATCAGCAGTAAATGTAAGGAAACTCCAGAGTAAGCAGATTTCTATTAGTGTAGATAACTGGCTGCTAAATTCCCAAACTACTCAAGAACACTATCTATCTTCCAAATAATGAACTAACCTAGACTTACATGAAAGATTAATCAGGCATCAGCTCTTTGGCTTGCAACGTGAAAGCAGAAAGAAAAAATACTTTGTGAGGCTTTCCATAATAAAAAAATTATATTTACAATTAAAAATTAACTAAAAAAATTAAATCAATACTATTTTCAAATTACAGTATTTAAGGAAATGTTATCCTTAATCAATAGGGGTTTTTTTTCCCTAATTCAGACATACCCTCTCACAAATGCATTTGTGCTTGTTAAACATTTTAAATTTAATCATTTTCATCATACTAAACCAGATACATGGTGACAGAAGTTGGAAAAAAAATCTTAGGATATTATTCATGCTCCAAACAAGTATTTCACTAGGCTTTTTAAATACTTCTTTGAAAAATATAATTAATTTATCATTCTCTCACTAGCACAGTTTGACATGTTATTGATGCATACAGATAATTTCTGCTTTTGCATCCATTCAGCAAGTAGTGATATTGGCCAGATTAGGTAGTTATTGCTAATAATAGGGGATAAACAAACCACCTTAAGTAGCAGTGATGTGACATTATGGTATCTGTCTTGCAGAGAGCAGTGGAAAGCTGGAGGACAGCCTGGCTTGGAAAAGACAGATATAAGAAACAAATAACCTAAGTGAACAGAGAGCAGAAGAAAAGAAGTGACAAAAGACACAGA
The DNA here is from genome assembly GCA_008694505.1 of Cyanoderma ruficeps. Lineage (NCBI taxonomy): Eukaryota > Metazoa > Chordata > Aves > Passeriformes > Timaliidae > Cyanoderma > Cyanoderma ruficeps. The sequence continues at coordinate 884,214 of VZDJ01000048.1, forward strand.
TTGAATTTTCGTGAAAGAAACACAAATGATTTTCAGAAAAAGGGGTCTTAAAAACGAATAGCAGTGACAGACATAGTGATTATGAGAAATGACAAGAAGAGAGCATGGAATATTAAAACTATCCTGAGGAGACCTATAGCTCTGGTGAAAAACCAAAACAGAAAAGAGAGCGATTCATTCAGCAAAGAACAGCAATAGAAATAAGCATTCATTATTCGAGAAGAGACAGTGACAGAGAGGAGCACTTACCTGACAGAACTTCTCTGGAACAGTGCTCAGGACATTGGAAAACACACAGATATTACGACAAGTACAGATATATACAACAGATCAAGCTGCAGTGGAGAAGCTGGCCCCTCTTCAGAGAGGGCAAAAAAGACCAATAGAGAGTAGTGGCAGGGAAAAAAAAGGCACTGAATATTTTAAGAATCAGTAGGAAGTCATAACTGAAATGCTGGACAAGGCAGTATGTAAATATATTGTATGCAGTACAATATTACTACCTACGGTTAGTATGTAAGCAGTTTTATCAAAAACCCTGGAAATACTGTGTTGGATTTGGGGTTTATTTTTTTGATAAGTAACTGGCAATTGTTATTTTATATCTGAATATTTTATATCTGAGTTATTTTACATCATGTATTGAAGGAAATATGCCCTAGAAAAGAAACCTCTCTAAGGCATAATTTCAATATATTTTGATGAACAACAAATCACATAAAGAAAACCAGTCTGGCTACTGCTAAATATAAATCCAGCTATCTCTACAGCACATAAGATACATCAAAAAAACGTCAAGAGTATGTCTAGTGAACTCCTGTTTAAGCATTTCCTATGGTTTGTATGTAAGCAATTTTATTGAAAACCTTGGAAATACTGTGTTGGGTTTGGGGGTTATTTTTTTGACAAGTAACTGGCAATTGTTATTTTCTATTTCAGTCAAGCATTGAAGGAAATATGCCCTAAGAAAGAAACCTCTCTAAGGCATAATTTCAATATATTTTGATGAACAACAAATCACATAAAGAAAACCATTCTGGTTACTGCTAAATATAAATCCAGCTATCTTTACAGTACATAAAATACATCAAAAACGTTAAAAGTCTGTCTAGTGAACTCCTGTTTAAGCATTTCTGTCTGCTGTTTTGAAGACAAGATTTGGCAAACTAGCGAAACATTTTTACAGATAACAAGCAAAACCACAGTTTTGAAAGATTTCCAAGTGTGTCTTTTTGTTGGCTCCGGCTTACTTTAGCTACTTACGCTGGACTGTCACAGTGTCTTATGGACGAGGAGACGCCTCCCCCGCAGGTCCTGCTGCACTCTCCCCACATTGACCACGGACCCCAGCCCCCATCCACGCTCTGGGGCCAAGTGCCAAAAGGCACACACTCCCCCTGATAACACCACTGAAAGATTTCACAAAAAGAAACACAAAATTAGCTTGGAAGCTGACAAGAGTTATCAGGACAGAAAAATATAAGGGTCAGACAATGACCAATTATAGGCATTAGCATTCCCTGTATAGATAACAAGACTAGTATTTTACTTTTTCTAGCCATGTTTAGACATTGGTGAGGGTGCGTGTGATTTGTTAAATGTCTCCACTCAGTCCTGAATTATAGGTCCCTAACACACACCAGAAGTATTTTTTATTTCATCAGCCTCCTTAATGTTTCACAATTAAGGAATTACAAGTTGCTTACATTCTTTTAAAAACTAAACTACCAAGCCTGCTATGGTAAAAGACCCTCCACTGAAGATTCATGCAGAAGGTTCATTACAGAAAATGAAAAATTCCGCTGATAGTAATATTTAAGAAGTATTTCTTTTTATAAAAGGAAGTCTGGACGACATTACAACGAAGAAAGAATTTGTTGCAGTATTTAATTCACTAACACTACAGACATAATAAAAGTAATGCTGAAGCATTAGACTTGGTACAGAATATCAATTTATAATAGTGACTGGTCACTTGTTTGGGGCAGAATAGACACGTGCACTTCATTCAGGCAAACACCTGAACTTTGCAATATTATTACTTAAATCAGAAGTACAAACTGACAGACAATTTACCCAGATTATTAACTATTAAAACAAGTTTGTAATTTAGTTCATCAGAGATTTTTTCTAAACCATGAAAAAAATAATCCTGGAGCCGATATTTTGATCACTGATACTGGTGTCTACTGTATCACTGGGAATCTGAAGCAGCTGAATTAGATATCCTTTCCTACTTCTGCAGGCTTAGGTGACAGAGCAGAGCATGGACTCAGGTCTATAATGACTTGAATCTGAACATTCCCTTCCAAAAGCTGAGGAAGTGCTTTTTTTAAACTTCCTTGAATTTCTGTAGTATTGACTCTTTCCAAAACGAAATACATACCTCTGTGTCCAAAACCAGCCAAATGAATCTGACACGTGCACACAAGACAGAGACAGACAGACCTATCCCTGTCCCTCTCTAAAGCACTCCTGGAAGACTCAGTCTTAACTTCAGAGTAATATGTACAGCAAAGCCAAGCTTTCTTTTCCTCTTCTCAGAGTTCTAAATTTACAGACTCAGTCAGGACTTCATCAGAGGATTGTACCCTTCACAGGGAGCTTCTCTAAATCTAGACAGGTATTGATTGAATGTCTGCGTAATGCAATTCGTGCCATATAGTGAGTAAACTCACATTTTTAGCTAGTTTAGATAGAGGACTGTGTTTTGCAATGCCTCCAATGATACAATAAGAATGGAGAGTAAAGTATTTATGTAAGCTAGAAGAGTGCCTAAAATCATGGTTTTTTTATCTTTGCAGTGATAAATTGATAGAAATTTTATTGGCTAAATCACAAAATCTCCTTGTTACAATCTATCAGGGATGCCATAAAAGTACATGAACAGATATTTAATGCTGAAGTCAAAACCTAAAAATGAAAATGCTTCTAAGAGTAAAAAAGTAGGCAACTAATTTAATTAAAATTACATTACATACATCACAAACATATCAAAATCCAAGCTAAGAAATGCAAGATACTCAGATTTAAACTCATAAGAATGTCACGCATATATAACTGAATATCTAAACCATCCTAATTCCATACTGTTAGACCTATAGAGACAATAGACAGGTGAAATTTACCTGCTTTATTTTTCCAAAGGTGTATAAAATCCCTACAGTGTGTAATTTCCACTGTCATGCAAACATTATCTTCCACATTCCCACGCTGCCCTGAAAACCTCCTTAAATGCTTGGATTTCTCTTATACTGAACTTAAATCTGAGAATTTAATGCTCACCTCTGTGTCTCTTCTTAATTTTCTAGTAAAAATTTATCTTTCACTAGAAGCCAGTGGTGCATAGAGTCTCTGTCAGAGTAATTAAAAATGATAAAAATCTTCCTTGTTTCTAATGGGACTGCAGAAATGTGCTTCCTCCACAAATGACAGCAATCTCATCCGCTACTATGAGGTTAGGACTATTGAGTAATCACCATATGAAGAAAGAAGAGGAAGTGACAGCTATTTTAAAAGAACAGTTCTTTATGGAAGGCTTAGATCTGAAATATTAGTTTTTCTCTAACATTGAAAGAATAATTTTCTATTATTTCAGCAGAATGATGACAGTGATGCAATCAAATACGCATAAAATATGCAAATCCTCTGTGAATAAAAGCACTCCGAAATTTTTCCTAAAGAAGTGACTAATGAAAATAAAATATGATACAGTGGCACATTTGAGATCACTTTTACAAGTATTAGCTGCTTTACAGAATTAACATTTATAACAGTATGATTTTAGAAAAATCACACAGCAAATATTCTAATATTGAGGGAAATTGATTTCCTATTTTGTATGAAGAAGAAAAATATTAGTGTAAATTTAAATTTTAACTACTGATTTTCAATCATCAATTCTACAAATATTTTGAAAGAAAGTGTAATAACTTACATTTATCTTATGTTAACGTCAAATGACAAGTTAAATCATCCCACAATGTAGCTAGGTAAACTATCCTTTCAGCACTGTGTTTTCATTTTCTGCAGGTTTGCCCCTCTTTTACATCCCCAGCAGGCATGTAATCTATGATTTACAAGAAGGTCGCCTTTTTTGTTATTTAAATTAAAACATGACCCAAGTGTTCTTATCAGTTTTCTCTTACTGTTTTATATGTACAAATTCTTCATCAGTGTATTTTTTAAAATCTGTCAGTTAATTTACATTCAGAAACATGTCCCTGGGAATACCAGAGAGACACTTCAAGCATATTTAAAATTCTTATTATGAATTAGGAAATATGCACCTTTTTGAACCCAGCTGATATTTAAAACCCTTCACCAAACCATGAACATAAAGTTTCAAAACAGAACAGATGTAACAGTTCCATCAACAGCAAGAAACCGTTTATTCTCTTTCTCTGTATGCAGAAAACTGCTGAATTACTCTTACGGAAAGCACACTAAAAACCTTCAGGTGTAAGCAGATATCTGCCTCGGAAAGTTTCTACCAGAAGGGTTAAAAGTTTGGCAGGTTTATAAAAACAACTGAAAGAAGATTTTATTACAGAAGGTTAGGCTATTTTATATGTAGAAATCCCTACAAATTCTGTCAATAAGATATTAATATATATTGCATCAAATTATGCTTTGGGTTTTTCATTACACACAATACATAAGTAAATAAACAAGATTAAATACTGAGATCTTGCTCAGTATTTGGAGCTGGAGATTTTGCTTATTATATATTTGGACAGAATCCATCAAAATAGGTCTTAACTTGGTTGGGGCCTTTAGCCATGACTGCAGTACAAATCTAGCAATATTAATAATAAAAACAATAACAACAACAACAACAATAAGAAGGCGTTACAGTGTGGTAACCTATTTATTTCACATTACTCTCTGAGAAAGGAAATGACATATTTGGAAAGTGCTCATGATTTCTGGTTCACTGCTACCAGGAACTATTCATTCACAGGAAGCTTTGCAGACATAGTTTCTAGAGACAATTCTCTGCTGTTAACGGGCACCTTTGGTTAACAGGTTATCTTTGTAAAATGACATGGATTTTCCCATTTCCCTCTAAAATCCAACAATGGAACAAGATACTGGTGACTGGAAAAACATGTTCAGTGGAGCGCAAACTGATTAAAACCTCTTGACAAGAGAATAGATCAACAGGGTCTAAAAGGACCTAAATTTGTAGTCTCATGGTTTAAAAACCAAAAATTGAAGTTAATTACTCTTTGTCATCAAAAATGAGGATGGCTCCAAAATAAACCTAGACTGTTGATTTAAGAGCAGGGCTTCTAACATTTTCTATTACTCTAATATAAGGAAGGAAACATTTTTGGTACCATGCTCTCTATTTTTATTGGCTAACTCTATTCACTTGATTTTTTAAAATGACTAGTTCAATAATTTATTTAACATGGTTTACCAATATTTCTAAACCCAGCATGGAAAAGCCATCAGAACTATACCAGGTCATGAGCCCTGAATGAAGCCGTCAACACGCATTAATAAACTGTGACAGCTGCCCAAAAGCTTTCATTCTTGTTGTTTAAACCTCAGATTGCAAGTCAAAATGCACTGTTATCTTTGTTGAAACCAGCTCAGCTAGCATGACAAAAGTCAGAGTGAGACTAGATGTGAATGGTCATTGTTCGGAAAAAAATCCAATCTGGATCACTGAATCTCATGAACAGATGCAGCCACTCTCAGACAGATACTGGAAATGGTTTAATATAACAAGCTCTCTTCATTTTGTACAAACCTGCATAAAATATATTATCTTGAAAAAAGGTATGTAGAATGGCTTTTTTTCCTCCCCAGTACATATATTTTAAATCAATTAAAATATTTTTCTCTCCTCTTTAAGATCTGCATAGATTTTGCCTTGCAACTGAGAAACAGTCTTCTACATTCTTGTCTGAAACGATGGATATACAGAGATTGTTTTGAAATCAAAATTCTCATATTCAGACAGATATTGTAGTGCTATATGTATCTATTGCAACACTGAATTTCTGTACTTTTCTATTAGGTAGAAGAGTTTATCTGACTGTACATCAAAGCGCATAAAGCCAAACAGTTATGCAAGCATAACTGAACAATGAAAGAATAATTCAAAGTCAAAATAGAAATGTCACTGGGAAATACAGGCTTTTATAAAACTCTTTTATGGAGTAATTATTTTTTTCTATACACTTTTATGATTTGGCTTACGGCTGAAAAAATAATTTTTTTCTCCCTTCAAACAAAGTGAACAAAGATCAGGCTCTAGATTTATGATGCATATTTTCAAAGTCCATGGAAGACCTAAAGCTGTAACAATCTTTATGATGCATATTTTCAAATTCCATGGAAGACCTAAAGCTGTAACAATCTTTAATGGAGGAGTGGTATAAAATCAAATAAAGATTAAACTAAAGGAGTTTTTACAAAGAAATTAGTCAAAAAATATACAGATGGAATAGAACATGTTTTGAAGTTGTTTTTTGATCCAGGCTCTAGAGTTTTCAGAGAGGATAAATAATTTATTAAATTACATACATAAAACAATGGTGAAAAAATTCTGTAGGACACTTTCCGTTACAACGCACATGTATTATGACAAACTAAGTTTTAGTGTGAACTGTTATAATTGCTGTGAAATACTTTAATTTTCTAGTTCTTTCTTCTTGTAGTTTTTGAACAGTAAATTGCTTCTTTGAACAATAAATTGTTTGTACTCACCCCCTTTTCAATGCTCCCTGTTTGGCAAAGAGTACCTTCTGCTGCTGGAATGCTGTTGGTGACGCAGCGGTTACTTTTGCTGAGGCACCAGAGCTCTCTACACACNTTAAGACATGGTCTGGAGAGAGAAATCTAAAGATGGCTATGAGGGCAGCAATTTTGAAGGCACTATATTTTGCCTAAGAATATTCTGCCAAAAAAAAACCCCATTCTGGAAGCATCAAAACTAATGATAAAACAATAATATGTTTTTCACACCTGCCATTCATGTAATGTTTTATAATTGTTTTTCTTTTCCTTGATTTGTGCTAAGATTGGGCTTGGTATATTTTAGTGTTGTTACAGAAGTAATCTTCAGATGAGCTGTAGTGTCTCCATTAAGGCTGTTATCTGCCTCAAAATTACCTGCCAAAAAGGATTCCAATAATTTTGAGATATGAAACAGCAACAATTATTTTTCTTTCCTTCATGTAAAAAGAAAGTTTTTGAGCTCAGACTAGCCACATTCTTCTTCTGCAGCACTTGTTAGTGCAGTGCATGTGTAGTTAGAACTAACTAACCTATGTACTAAAATATTTCCTTTAGGCTTTTTAGATTTGCATCTGCTCTTTCATAAATGATTTAGCCTACCCTACTTCCCTGTGTTGTCAGTGTTAATCTAACTGAGATTTTCAAATCATCTTTTTGTTCCTACCAAATTTTCTCATCTGCTTTTGGCCATTTATTAGTTTAAATTAAGTGAGTTCTGCTGATATTGGATAGCAAAGGGCTGAAATTCATAGTATGGGCATGATCCAAAATTGGGTGAACACTGGAAATCTTCATAGTAGCTCCAGTTGCCCTTGGATTTAGCTGTGTACACACAAAAGAGTCAGGAGATGTTTGCTTTTACAGTGAATTACCTACAAAATAACCTTTGTTGTATTACTTTGGGATCTGTGCAAGAGTTCACAACTTCCTTATACGTATTCTATATTTTAAAACATTTTTAAAAATTTGGACTACACCAAGATCTTTAGAATGATCTTACGATAATCCTTACTGTTTCATTTTATTTAACTGCTGCTTCAAGTAATACCCTACAAAATATCCTTCTATAGATTCTACAGTGAAACTTGAAAGAAAAAGGAGAAGACACTGCGAATGAATTAAAGTTATTATCCACTCCCCTCCAGGTTTATTGTTTCTCTGAGGTAATGAATAAGTATCAGGCATCTATGCACCCTATATGATGTGTTCTATACATATCAACAAGAACTACTGTTATGTTTTACCCCAAGATTCATGTTTCTTGCATTGTACTGCATATAAAAATTAATTTATTTATACATTGCTCTCTAGCTGCTACTGCAACAGTTCAAAAGTGGAATCTTTTCTTGAAAAAAATATTTATTATTTATAAAGTTTAAAAACAGCTGATGCCATTCTTGCGGAGACGTTAGTACAGTCTATTTAGTTTCATGGCTGGCAGAAGCAAGAAATCTGCTCTATAATCCATAAAAAGTACAGACTATAGGAATGACTTGAAATTATATGGAATGAAACCTGGTGATTCCTGGAGTTTCCATCCAACTTTGGACAACTAGGCTAAGTTAGTTCATCCTATTTAGTGTCTGCTTCTATGAAAACTTAAAATTATTAGGCCTATTCTGGGAGATATACTACCACTTGTAAAAGTCTACCTGTAGTTGATGCAGAACTTTTCAAATTAGTTTTTTTCTATAAAGAAATGGAAGCAGTATAAGTATTTACTTAACTTAAAACTCTAGACAAGTTTTTTTCCTCACTCAGCTGAAAAATTTTCAAATTAAGATACACATAAACAAATAGACAAATTAATATACATTAATATACATAAACAAACGAATTAAAATAAAACAGAGAAGTAACAGAAGATACAACACAAAGCTTAACAAAAATATAACTCGATTACAAATTTCACAGCAACTAAGAAGCTAAAATTCAACACTAAGTCAATTTCACATCTAAATCAACCATGAATCCAAACTTCAATACAGTACAGATTTCAAAGTGAAAACCTAAAATGGATTCTTTTCAGACACAGCATGAGGTCCTCCTGTCATAATCCTGCCTTATTTACTTTAACATTTAATTTACTTCCTCATTTTGTTGAACAAAATTGGTGTCATTTACTTGCTCATGCTTCATGTGTGGTTTACACTGTCAAATTAAAAAGTGTCAGACTGTGGTAATTCTAGTTGTGACCTTCTATTTATTTTAGGTCTGACCAAGTTCAAATGTCTAAGTTAACAGCTGTTCTGACTTAATGGAGTTTGCTCCAATGTTCTGAGAATCAAAACATTCAATTGCATTAAGAAACAAAGATTTTGAACATTCCCATATGGACAAAAGCAAAAAATCAGCTCTGGATAGCAGTCTGGAGTTTTAAAACATTTATGTTTCAGGATGATTTGAATCCAGAATTCTGGGTTTTGCTCCAGAGTTGATGTGCAGAATCCCACTTTTGATATGTCTATGCAAATATACTTTCCATATACTATCATGTAATTGCCATTTGTCTCTACAGATGAGAGTATTTGACAACTCCCTTTCAGTAGGATTCTTTCTTGATATTCAGGCTTCTCTGGTGCATTAGACCCTTCTAACTCACTGATCTAATACCAGCCTGACATTTTAACTCAACAGTGTGAATTAATGAATACAGCACTCCAAAACTATTTTAGTCATTTGTCTGCTTGTAGGAATACTACAAGCAGGTCAACTCACCTCCCTACTTCACAAAATGAGAAAAGTACTTATTCCTGAATTGTTTTGAGAAGCAGTATGTCAAAACTAGATTTATTACTGCCACAGTCTGACAGTCCTTTTTCAGACTGTAATTTCAGCAGAAATTTACCTCAGTAAATCCCTAAAGACAAAAGGACAGTACTGTAAAATTACTATGGGCTTTATCATATTATTAATGTGTGAGCAGAAACCTCTACTTAAATCAGAAAGGAGATCTGTTTGAGACAGATATACAATATCCTAAAATCAACAGAGTATTTCGTCAAAGAAGAACTGTTCAAAGCACCAAAGAGTCACAAAAATAACACAATGTATGAATTTGTAGACGTAATTTATATTAAACCCAAGAAATGAAAGGGTTCCTGCAGTATCTTTTAAATATAGCCAATTTAGGATATTGTTTATTTTTCCCCGCTGCACTGCATTTAAAAGAAAACACAGATTCTGAAGTATACTCTCCATCACCCTGTACATGAAATGAAAAATAACATTAATAGTCATTTGAAAACAAATGGGATACCTAAAAAGAAGTAAAACATCCATCTGTACTGTTATTTCATTAAATGAAAATGGAATTATACCAGGTGCTCCTATGGCTATGTCTTCTTTGTTTTCAACTGACCTTAGAAAGTTAAACAAAGAAGTTCTGACTAAGGTTCATAAAGCTTTCTCTTCTCCAGTTCAACCCCAAAAACCCTATACCTGCTACTACTTTAGTTACTGACTGGAGCTATTTCTATACTACCACCATTATCTGTAACACCTCTAACCAATAGCTTTTAATAAGCCAGCCCTAAAAACATATAAGAAGCTGCCCTGCAATAACTAGACCAAAAATAACTAATAGAAAGTACACTGCTTTTTTTCACACATTCACACACACAAGCATACACACGAGCATACACACTCACCCACCCACACCCACTCACCAAGAGAAGACCCTTTTAGGGAAGTCTTTTCTTCCACGGAAAAGGATGAAGCTAACATATTTTGCCAACATTATATTTGTTTGAATAATTTAGTGAAACTAAGAGAAAGAAGCATACTCTGAAAATTAATAAATGACTTCAAAGTCAGTCTCCAAATGTCTGGATTCAGTAACTACTAATTTGTAAAGCAAACAAGGGAAAAGTTTCAAAAATCCAGGAAACGTAAACTGAAGCTGAGGCCTTTCACAAGATCAAGACAAGATAGATGACAACCTGTAACGGTGTATCTTAGGGTTCCATGACTTCAGTTTGGAATTCGGATGCTTGTATTTGCAGTAAATTAAACAAAGCTGAACCCATCTAGAGAAAAAAACACAGCAAATCAAATTACCTTCTTTTTGCCTAAGTATAATAAATGATGGAGCCTCTTTCTGTTGCATCATGCAGAGTTACATATAGGCATTTCAAATTATGTAACATCTAAGCATCCTGTATCATAATCGTTGTAAATTGTTACAATACAGCACAATGAAAACTGTAAAATGAGCAAAGATCAAATTGCTGTGCTGTTCTTGTTTTCAAAACTCATGAGAGCTTCCAGCAAATACTAGCAGTTCAGCCCATAAAATTAAAACTAAAAAAAAAATGGGAAATACATTCACAAGGCATACTAAATTATGATAATTTGGGAGGTTCAAAAAAAATTTTTGTTCATACAATTTTTGTTCATAAAATTTTAAAATCCTATTTAAGTTTGCCTGTTGCTTCAGCATGCTTAACTTATATAATATGCTGCACCTCTTGATGAGCATTTGCCAAAAGGGAGTATAAAAATAATTAGCTTGAACTGCAATTCAGACCTGAAAATCATCAACAGAGTATTTTCAGGCTCATTGCTGAAATGAAGATGACAACTCGACTAAAACTAGAAGACCCTTATTAATAAGTGAACTTCAGAAGGTTCAAAGCTTTGATCAGATAAGCACCCAGAAGTTTTCATTTTAGTGCTTCACTACCAAAAGGTCATTAAGGGGTGCAACATGTTATAAATCACATGCCAAAAGAATGTGAAATAGAACACAAAACTTAAGTCACACCTTCATATTATGTTATCACCATTCTTTCATAAATATTGGGTGCTTATGTAAACATTAGGGAAACTAAAGGAACCCTACAAGATCAATCACCTCCAAGTACCATCTTCCCTTTCAAACCCATGCAACCTATCCATCCTTAGCCAAACAACATTCTGCTATCTGGCATCTCATTCATTATTTCTTAAAAGCATTCATAAGATACAGGCACATTGGTGTTGACATCTGTGTCTCTAAGAGATAGAAAAACAAGACAGAAAGGAAGAAAAAAAGAGGGGGGGGACTGGAGACAACATAGTCCTAAAGAAGAAAGAAAGGGGACTGCAGGAACTTGTTCAAAAAAGGATGCAGAGCTGCTTTAGGTTCCAGAAAGAGTAAAACTTCTGGGACTTTCCTTGGCTATATGCATCATAAACTTAGAAAAAAATAGAGGGAACAAAATTCATTTAACTACAACACAATCCTGTAAGTCCTTATACAAGAAAAGCTTGAAACTTTAATCATTTGTAATGCTAAAGGCCTGCACAGTAGAGAGTTTTTTCAACTGACTAGGAAGCAAAAACAAAGAAAATGAAAGGTTGATAAAAATTACAGAGTATGATACCAATATCTTCAATTCCTCTCTTTGCCTACACATACTTTCAACACCACTTGGTAAGCAATTCAATGTAAATCCATCTGATGAAACTACACATGCTCAGCTAACAAGCAAGTATAAAACAGCTTAGTTATTGTATGATATATGAAGTTGGGGTCAAAAAAGCAGTTTACAATAAGTTATTATTATGCCCAAATTTAACTAAATGCATGATCCTAGGCATAATATGAACAATGAGGGAACAAAGGAAAAGAGTAGCTTTCATGCAAAGATACAACAGTGGCTTCTCTGCCTTTCCTTCTGAAAAATCACCAGCTTCCAGAATCTGCTCCTACCTTCCTATAAAGCTCCTACATCAAGCTCAGTACTACTGCTCTTCATTTAACTGGAGTAAACCACACTCACATTTCATTAGAAAAGTGACAGTTTAATTCATGAACATTAAAATTTGTATCACCCAATTACAGGGGCCAATTGCAATTCAGGCTTCTTGCCCTAATGGAAACATTGTAGAACTCTAGGTATATAGTAATGTGTTTACTCTCTTGGATCCTGAAGTCAGCAGAACAATGCTGGTGGAAAAGCATAAAATGCAAAAAAAATTACACCAAATAATTGTAAGCTATCTCTGAAACCCTTCTGCTAGCAGCCAGCAGCTTCACAGATCATAAAATGCAACACAGCAATACTAAACATATGCATAAAGTATTAACTGCTTTTAAAATGTCTGAGGTTTTAGCCTCTGTCCTAAAAATGTAGGGACCAGCTCTAAAACAAAGCATTATTTTGAACCACAAAATCAGTGAGTTACAGTCATGCATTTTCCAGGTATTTAAACTCATAAAACAGAGAAATTGAAAGTCAAGACTGCAATTCTTTCCTGAATTAACCCAGAGACAGCCAACAGCCAACTGTTACTAGGTAGGTGCTCAAAGGATAAGGAGATGAAAGCCAATGAAAAAGCTCCCTTACAATCACCTAAACCAAAAGACTGAAGGAGGTTCTGAACTATCAGTGGAACTAAAACACAGACCAGAGAATCGAGACACATCTGACAATCACCAGAAGAAAATCCACACTGCATCATCCTAGAAGATGTAGGATATCTAACAGTTACTGTTTCTAAAAGCCTCAAAATCTTCCACTGCAGTGAACCCAGTAAGATACCTGAAAGTATGTACTGCCTTTAGGAAAAAGTTATGCATCGGTATTAAATGGTTCAATTTCCACCATTAGAATTTGGCTCACTCTAAGTCATAAATTGGACATTCTCCTGAGTGTGAAAATATACCCTAAAAATGAAATACTTCAAATAACTTGAGACATTGCCTTTCACTTTTTTATTCAAAATACCCATTTCTTCACCTAAATTCTATAAAATTTTCCCCGTATCAGAAGGGATATAGTACAGCATATAGACTAGTATATTATAATATAAAGAACAATGCCCATGTAAAACTAGAAAGATCACTGTCAACTTATTAAAATATAGCTTTATTTTTTCAGCTCAAACAGCTAATGCATCACCTTAACTTCTTCTCTGACCTAATGTGCTGAACAACACAGAGAAATCCGAGCAATAACTGCAATGCTTTGGCTACAAGAGTTCTGTCCAAACGTAACTTAACAATTAGGAGTCCTCCCTAAAATAGCACCAAAACTACTGAAGAGGTCCTTTTTATGCCAGATTGTCCATTCGTCTGTAAACAAACATACACAAAAGCAGAAACTTGAAGTCCCTTTAGTAATTGAATTCTGATGCTTTAATTGATCAAACACTTCTCCCAGCATTTAACTTCACATTCCTAAGTAAGAACAGGATAGTTCAACAGTAAGAACTCCAACTTTAACTGTGAAAAATTCATTGAAGAATTAGGACAGGATCTATGATCTTGAGCACCAGTTTAACTTTACATTCAGAGGGAGCAGATGAGGAAAAAAAGGAGAAAAGGCAAGAACACATTAACATGAAAGTACATGGTTGAAAGAGGTACTTTTTCTCAAGGTTACAAGACTATAGCAGAACTCCTAAGCAGAAAGAACGTGAAGATTTTCCAAGTTATTTTAAAAATACCAATTATATCAACAGGTTCATCACAGGCCACTGAAGATTTTCTTCTTGCATGCCTTTTGATTTGAGAGTTCAACTGTTTCTCTTGTCATGGCTTGCCACTAAAAATCAGTAAAGAACATGAGCAAGAGAAAGATGCAAGAAATTTTCTCCGAGACTTGGAATTTATTTCCTTTTGGGTTACAAAACTCCCTGCTGGAAAACTTGCACTACACCTTTTTTTTTTTTTACTAGATGCTTCAAATAAAAAGGGCTAAAAGAAATGCTGGAAAGAAGCATATATGAACTACAAATATGAACTACAATCACTGTAATTAGGCAGCTTTTGCTACGTGTTTCCATCATAGTTGCACATGTGTCTGAAAAAGACCCATGAACCATTGATGGTATCTTCATTGAATAGTACATGGTAAAGAAATATCCAAACCACTGTTTACTTTCTAAATAAGAGAGTTGAGCAGAGTATTTGATTTAGCTTGTCTTGGGATTTAGACCTGGTTTCACTCTTCAGTCCTTAAACCCTTTAATAAAGAAATAAATCTTTTTAAAGTAAGTTATTTTCATCTGCACTACAATCTCCCAAAGGCTGTTTCCTAAGATAATCACCATGGTCACATTTCCAGAGCATTATGGCCATGGCAGATAATATTTTTAAATGTATACACTATTTTAAATGCATATTATTTCTTAGAATGGCTCTTACCAGGCTTCTACAATAACTTATTTATTCTACAATAACTTATTTATTAATACATGCAATTTGAATCCTATGATCAAAACCAGGGTGATTATTTCCTGAGACACTTGGAAGTTATCTTTACATTGTTGGCACACTGATGGAACACCTCACTCTATATCAATTCAGAGCTGTGGTAATGAAGACATAGCTTCCTTCACCTCATGAAGACATTGCCTCAATTAAGTGTCAACCTCCTTTTAGTAACTCCTGGAGAATTCCAAAAAAACTTTTTAAAAAAAAAAAAAAGGCAGAATGCAAAAAGCAAAGATAAACTACATGTCTTCATTACTTCCAATTATTTCTGGCTTAGAAACTGGTTTAAGAAAGAAAATGTACTGTGCAGCACGATCATCAAAACAATGGTTACACAGTTTAACAGTGTTTAAAAAAACCTACGTATATGCGGAAAAGCCAGGTTTTGCACACTATCAACTTTCCAGTTTAATTTAAAATGCACTATGTCTCCAAAGACTGTGCCATTAATCCAAGATCAAATACCTGCAGATTTCCCTAGTCTTCAAATAAAAGATTGTGGTGAAAATTTGTAAGAAAAAAAGAAAAATAAAAATGGTATGAGTTAAGATGAAGAGACAGGAAATAGGGCCATTAAAAAATGGTGATGGGAAGTGAGAATCTAAAGAGGAACAATAAAGGCCAAAAGAGGTTTGATGATGAATCAGAAGACTCAGAGCTAGTTAGCCAGCTACATAGTTCTTAGATCCTTTCCAAAATGCAATCTGCCAAAGAGGCATCCCAAGAATAACACTGTATTTATCACCCCGGAGATATTAAAAATTTAATTTCTTGGTTTATTTCATTATTTTATCTGAAAAATCTAAAAATTTAAAATTATTAAAACTACTTAAACTGTAAGATATGTTCTCAATGTTTACTTAGTGTGGTCTCAGCTGATTATTTCATAACAAGCATAGCAGAATGTATCCTTTGACTGCATACTTTTGGCTGGAAGATTTTAAGTAAATATTTGTAACACAATGACTTACACGTGAAGGTTTTTATTTCTACTGTAAATTTATTTACTTTAATTATTGCACACTGGTACTTGCAGCCAAATCTTGCTAGTACTCTGCTACTCAATACTCTATCCAGTTATCTAGCTTCATGTTCATCTGTTCCCAGAACCATAATTCAGCTTTCAAAATAGATATCTGAATAACATGAGATGCAATAGACTCAATGTCCAGGGAAAAACAAACAAACAAACAAGAAATTAAAATCAGATCTGACAAATCAATACAAGTACAAAAGAAACTTAAAATGTAGCTTTATATTGAAAGCTTAAAGCCAACAAAAAAACCAGACTGTACGTTTCAAGATTAATATGACATAAACCTGATCTCAATTAACTGAAATCAGGGAAAATTCTCTATTACACTTTACAAGGATCAGGCTCGAGTGTTCTGGGCTCTTTTTTTCCCTACAATTAAAGACCAGCTTACCCAGCTCATCATTACCCACATTAGTGTACAGCACATACAAATGGCTCAAGCAAAAGATGCAGCATAAGGATTAACATTAACCCTTTGCTTGCAAATGATAGCACCGGACATGCTATTGGAAATCTGCAACCCGCTACTACGACTAACTGAAGATTTATGCTATAAAGGAATATATACAAGTGACTAAGCAGAACACTCAGCATAAGGATTAAGACTTCTTACCCCATATTTACATTGGCGGGATGTTGCTCCATACTGGAAGCGACACTGTTCATCAGCATCATACACCTGACCTGGGGCCACAGCTGGATAAAGAAAGTCACGCTTGGGAGGCTCATTATCAAGGCAAGTACCACGGCCCGAACTGTTCAACATAAAGGACCAAATCAATTAGGAGTTCTACTGACTGTAAATCACAGTAATGATACTATGTAGCTAAGTTCTTACTTTTAACAGCGCTGGGTGTGAAACATATGATTGCAATAAACAGACAGTAAGAAGGTACACCCATATTAACAAGAGAAAATATTTAGAGGTGATTAGGAAATTAAAATTATTTTTCATCATTATTATTTTTAAAAATGCTTCTTTTAGATTGTGAAATAATTTTATGTATTATCCTTTTTAAAAGTGTGATGATTTCTGAGCCACACAAGACTGATTTTCATTTTTTGTTTAGGATTCCTATTTGTTTTCACTGAAGAACAGCTACATTTAGTCATAGAATGAAAAATAAACAAATTAGGCAAATGCAAGAATTTCAGTTTACAATTTGAAATGACCCTTCTGATCCTTCAAACAGCTAAGTATAATCTTATAGATAGGAGCAGCTCAACTGGTTTATGTGAAACTAAAACACATTCAAGGTTCAACATGACGAAATGTTTATAGGATCAGGACCTTAACACGCAAGCTTTTCTTCCATTCAAGTAAAGAAAATGGTTACAGAGGTAAAAATTCTGCAGGAACTTCAAATTTACCTATACTAGGGTGAGTGAAAAAAATTTTATGGATCCAAGGTCTTTTTATTGTATTAATATTTAGTCCTAAAATATTCATGTTGGAACCAAAAGAATCATCTTTGCAAACTTCAATATTTTCTTCTTTTTATATTCACTGTTCTGTTCAGTGGTTGATGGTTTTTTTCCAAAATATGCCCATATTCAACCACAATAATTTAGCATAGTGGAATAAATAACAAAGAAAGCCAAAACCAGACTGAGTTCTGTTTAGAAAACTTTGTTCTTTGCTAAATACAATTATTCAGTTTTATTGGGTCAGTGTGCATAAAAGAGGACAGATGCTTTTTTACTTTCATTTCACATGTGAATAAGTGAGGATTTTCAAAGAATTCTTATGGCAACACTTAAAATTTTTTTCCGACATTCCTACCAATTTTGCCAGCACTTATGTTCTGTTTTTTTCCAAATGTTTTCCATGCACCTTGCCAAAGGAACGTAATTTCAGAAGTGAATGTTCTACACTGTTTTTTGGAGATCTCCAATTTTCTATACTTTTCATCTGCAGATAGAAAAAGAGCAAAAAGTGTCCTTTAACTACACATTTATGTTTTCATTTTACCTCTGTTTTGATCTTCAAAATACTAATAAAGATCTTTTGGAAAAATGAAGAAACAAACCTCTGCCAACCACTTCAGAAGGTGGCAAATAGCAACTAATGCAAGAACCAGGTAAATACTGGAAAAAATACAGTATTTGATGACCAATTCCAAGGAATCTGGTGTGATTCACCTGAATGCATGCATACACACCACAGCCATGCATCCTACTCAGCTGAAATCTACTTTTAAAATATCAACTGTGTGGTTCTGGCATTAAAAAAATGGTGTACTTTCCCCTCTATCTCACGTAATTACTCATACATACATACATACATACATACATACANCATATTTTCTAGCAGGAGAAGTTGGGAAAATAACCTTCAATCTTTTCAAATATTTCAGTGTTGTATTTTGCGTGTCTGAGGAGAACATGTTAATAATTCCAGTATTAAAAGAACTGACATACAAGCTGATTTTTCTGCAATGTCTGGACTCAACTGCAGATAGAATCTTTCCTTAAACAAGCAGTGAGAAGTTTAGCATTTGGCACCAGCTTCAGCTAGTATTGCTTTATGATGGGAACATTTCCATAGATTCCAATATTGCAGAGTTTACAAGATGACTGTAAACTGTGATCTTGTAAACAGACAGCCAAAGGCACAGCATTTAAAAAAAAACTCATTACCTTCAGTGACTTCTCTCCACAGGCAAATGTACCCTGCCCACATTAGATTACATAACCCATCCTAAATCTTTAAATTTGCTATATTAAAATCTATACCTACTCTACAAGACATACAACAGCAGAAAAGCACATCAAAAATCCTTGTACTGAATACAAAATTATGACTCTTCTGCTCTAATTACCAGATTTGCACCATAACGAAATACTGTTGTAGTAATTAAGAATATTACTACTTAGAAATCATTCTCTTACTACCTATATTATATCACAACCTCTAGACTGAAAATTTATTTCTGTCTTCCCATTCTGCTTCAGTTCTATTATTTATCTCAAGCAGCTGAGCACAAGTGACCCCTGATACCGTACTGCGGGAACTGAAGTATCCTGGAAAAGAAATGGCATGATTTTATAAACACATTAATAAAACCAAAGACTTTCCATTGGTAATGAAAGGTCTGACCAAAGCTGTGCAAAGGATGAATCCAGCCTGAGGACCATTTAACCTTTCCAGAAAACTTTTACAGGACTTGGGAACGGTCCAATACTCTTGTGTGTATGTCCCTGTTCTCTCTTTCTTTGTTCCATCAAAGCAAAACCCAAATACTTGAGAAAAAAGTTTATGTTAAATCTAGGGGAATGAACCAAAAAAATCCAAGAAGATTAATGGTTTTGGAGAACTTTATAAACACAGATCTAATAGTTACTATCAGTCAGGCATATAAAAATGTAGATGTAAATATGTAAAAAAGGATAGAAAAAATTGCCCCAAATGCCTTCATATCCACAATTTTAGAAAATTTCTACTCACAATTGCTTTTGTGCTTTGCAATTCTATCTTATATAGAATCATATACACCAAGTTAAAAAATCCACAGGATATCCCTGCAGAGCATTTGCATTTTTAAACATAGTGTGGATAAAAGTTTAATGTCTGCAACAGAAATAGGATGATCTCGAACTGACCATTACATTCTATTACCCTACAAGGTACCACTAGTACTCAAAGTTTTTCTCATTTTCCTAACTTCAGGTTAATTTTGTGAAGTTTTATGGGACATACTGGGACTTGTTTCAATTATAAAATAGCTAAGCTTGATGTCATTTCAGCTCAGTATTCCAGTGTAGTATCTCCAGAGATAATTTTAAAACACTCTACAATATAATTTAAATATTTTTTTATTTTAATATAACAGGACAGTAATTTATTCTTCTGTTTGAAAGGATAGCAAGGATACTAGAACATTCTAAGAAACTTTAACATTTCAGACTGCTATCACTGCTAACTGCTCAACCAAATTAACACCAACACGGGATTAAATGTTTCTAAATCTTTACAGACTGAAGAACACAAAACTCAGGATAACCACCTCAGCACATATATCACAGTTGTATCCAGGACCAATAAAGAGAAAAAGCAAAAACCATGGATGTAGATCCCTCAGGGTTTATGTTCCTATTACAATATCTATTCCTAAATATCCCTACTTACACAGTATAACCCAACTCCTTCAATGACTGAAGAAAATAGCCCAGAATGCTGGCTCTGAAAATTGGTTTTGAATGTCACTCAATGACCTCATTCATAATAATGATGTGGACTATAATGCAACATACACTTAATGATCACAAATTAAATGTATTATAAATGTTCGTGAATATATTATAACTAAAAAAATACATAAATACATTTATAGTATACATGTTTTATTAAATTCTGATATCAAATTGCTGATAAAATATGGAAAAACAATAGTAAAAATTATTAACAAGAAACCCAGAGCATTTTTACAAATACATACCAATAATTGTTTACATGCCAATGCATCTGGCTCCTAACAGTATTCTTATTTCATATTTATAAGTAAAAACTGATTTTTTAACAGCACCAGGTTATACTTCTGTACAGGTTACAAAAGCTGTTTTACGTGACATTAATGGGTCTGCACATTGTCCAGTAGTCTACAGATCTAAGCATAAATATTTGTAAAATCTGGACATAAGTAACAGAACTGTGATTTAGATTTGGTGTGCTTAAAATTAAAATGAAGCCAAACTCAATTACTAAATAAAAACTTTCTTGAATATTACCGAAATTCAGATTTACCAGTCACTGTCCTGATAAAATCTACATCTTTCCATTCCTTTATGCCAAGGTTGGCGCTGTCTTTGCATCTATTAAATTATGAAAGACTTTGTAATTTTGCAGAATCTTTTAATCACATTCAATTTTCCTTTTGCTTGGAGGTAGTAACTTGCTGTTTTCTTTAATGCATACTATCTCCCATACTTTCCTGCGTTCCAAAGCATTATTTTATTCATTGGAATAATTATCCAGCAGCCATACTAAGAAAAACCTATTTGGTTCATCTGTCAAAACCATCGTCCTACCAAAATCTGGTTTTAAGGGTTTGGGAGATACTAGCATAAAAAATACCAGACCAATCATTTATTTAATCAGTTAGTCTACAAATAAGTTAATGGAAATGTGGTGCTGATTCTTCCCTTTACAATTTAATTATATTTAAATAAATCAAAAAGGTAGATGAAGAGTAATACTTGCAAAATCAACACTCAAAGCCATATTGCCATCCTATAACTACAGAAACTCCTGGATCTTTTTTTCAACTAAGTAGCCTTTTAAGTAAAACATAAGACTTTCAAAGTTTCAGAAATCTATAGCAAATGAGGACACATGTTTTTTATTTAACTACCTGTTTAGCAAAAAATAATTTAAATCTTATTATAATTTAAAGAAAAGAAGCAAATAATAATCTGAAGTGTAGGTGAACACATAACACTGAATGCAAATTTTCTCCACTGATTTATAAAAAGAGATACTAAATTTTGATATGATTGATGTGATCTTATCTTTTTAAACTAGTCTTGGTCTATAGTTTTTTTCAGAAGTTACTTTACATTTCTGGCGTACGAAGGAACTGGCCAGTGTGCCACAGACAATATATTAGGCATATATAGACATATCCTATATCTACCTTGCATATCCAATTGTTTATTTAAGATTCTTTGGCAGATGATATCTGGACCAGAACACTGAATTTTTTTTTTCTTTTTTTTTTTTCTATATTGTCTGCATGGGCTTGCTTGGACCAAGATAGCTTTGGCTCCCTTCCAGAGTTAGGAAGTTGTAGTCTAAGATCTAAATCCTGCTGTATGGCAATCATAAGAGTGTCTCCAAGAATTTCCTGTGATAGATCTTACTGAAATAATTTAAGATTCTTGGTTCTCCTCCATCTTCAAAAGACAATCCTGCCTTTGAAAGACAGAGCTGGCCATCTTGCTTCTTTTAACTCCTCTCCTGCTACTGACAAGAAAAATAAACTATGATTCCAGAAATCACCCATTTTTTAAATAACAAAACATATAAGTTATATATATACACAGGCATGTTGCATGGAATGAAATTCATACTAATTGTTTTTTTCAGTCACTAAAATTTCAGACTTGGTTCTTTTCTCCTATGAACAGGAGATACTACAGGTTTCTACTCATGACACAGAAATCTCTGTCCCTTGAGACTGCTCTCTGAGCCTTCAATTCTCAGTCAGTATTACTGTAATTAGTTCCATATAATGTTAGTGAAATTAAAGCCATTGCAAAGCACTTATGGACAATTCAGTTGATAAACTGAATTATGTCAATCTTTACCTAAAATCTTGACACACAACAGATATTATAAGCTTGGCAGACAATAGCAATTATGTGCTTCAAGGAATGCAGTCTCCAGAAAAAATATTTTCTTTGGCTATTGCAGTATCTGCGCTGGTTGATCATCCTTGCTGAGAGTTTTGGTAGACATATTAGCATTACACAACTTTGCTTTGTCTCACTGTCATCCCTTAAGCCATATTCATCCTCTTTCCATCCTCTTTCCAGCACTCCTGCAAAGTAATTTGTTTTCCCAACTACTGCCTGACTGGAATGATACCCTCCAGGTGATACTTTATGGTTACTCCTCAGTGCAAAACTGCTGTAGCAAGTGGTGACCTGAGATGGTAAACTAGTAAATCCACAATAATCTTCCTTACCATAAAGTACTGTGAACGTGTAATTAAATTCTACCAAAATTCATTCCAGTTGCATTAATGTGGTACCATGACAGCCTGGCCCAAACACGTGCAAAGGTCCAAAGACAAAAATGTGAAAGGTCTCACAGACCAGGTTTCTGCTTGGGTATCTGCATTGAGTACCCTCATGTCTTACTTGTCTTGTTGCACAGCTAAATGTATACCAAACCAGCTTGGCCTCTAAAGATCTAAACCAGCATTTTTCTCACCTATTGCTGAGTCATGAAGGAATATTAGGAAAAACAAATAATTTTTCCTGCCAGGATGCAGACCTTTCTGCTTTTCTAAAAGCAGTCATAGGTATGTCGTCACATCAAGCTTGCCTTTTTTTTTTGTTTTTTCCCCTTCTTGCTAACTATTTATTACCTGCAACTGAAATATACCTGCTCTTAGAGCTGTTCTATCTTAAGGAAAGGTGTGAATGGGTAAAAAGTGATTTTGGGTTCTGACATTTGTCCTGCAGGTATTTCTGTTATTCTGACAGCTGTCTGTTGTCACTGAGATGGCATAAAAGCTGGTGAGCAAACTAGAAACTGCAAAAACAAAGTACTGTTTTACAGATTACTCTATCTTATAAAATTATAAATAAAATATTTTAAAGAAAAAAAACTATAAATTCATTTATAAGATATTAGATCCACAGACAATAAGAAGCCTAGATTTATAACAAATAGATCATGTTTGAGAAATCCGACATTTCTGAAGACAGATTCCAGGATTAGTAGGTGAAAGAAAAGTTACATTTGACTCTTAGTACAGTATTTACAACAGTGTTCTATACAACTGGAAAATCTACAAAAATTGTGATGTGTAACATGATCTGTGTCAAAGGTGGCTTTGCTAAAAAACATCTGCATTACAGGTTACAAAAATACAGCTGAAGTATTATAAAAAATAATTTATCATTGAACCTGCTATGCATAGATTTTTGTTTTTCTCTAGCTCAAATATCACTTAGTATCTTCAGTAATGATTTTTTTTGTAAAATTCATAGATGGTAGTAACTCAAGTAGAGTTGCAAACACTAGCAATAATAGAGAGGTATCTCGAAAAATCTGAGGAGATTAGAACTATGGAAACAGATCTTCTGGCTTTATGTTAATATAACTGCAATTTCACTGCCATCCCACAGACTCCAAAATTAAACTTAACCATAAATCAAAAATGAAAAAAAAAAAAAAAAGAGNAAAAAAAAAAGAGATGCTAACAGTACATAATAAACAAAATCAATTAAAAAACCCGGTGTAAAAAGGCTCAAGGAAAAAAAAGTTTATAACTGGCAGTAAAAATTTGAAAGACCACTGCATACATGAGGCTAAAATTTGAAACTGTGCAGAAGCACTATGAACAACTGTCCAGTTCTATTATATTTGCATAATAACACAAGCCACAGAATTTTGTCATGTTCCTTTCCCTAAATTCATAAATAAGAAATAACTTCTTCACTTTACGTTGAATTATGTCCTCATCAACAACAACTTATTGTCAGGACAATTACAGGATCAAAATGGAGTTTTTCAGAGAAGAGCAAAAAATAGAAGTAAATGAGACAGAGAGCAGCAGAAGTGTAACAAGAAGAATAAGCTCCCAAATACTACAAGGAAATACTTGAATGGTAAACTTACAGTGAGAACTACAAAGTTGTGAAACAACCTTAGAAGAGATATGAAAACCATATTCTTTTTCATAGTTAAAACCAAACTGCAATGACGTACTAGAAAGACTACTAATGAGAACAGCATTGCACTAACATAAGTAATTGGTAATTATAAAACAAAATAACCATGAATAGTTTTAAAAATAATGCTAGTTTTAAATACATACATACATACATACATACA
>VZDJ01000048.1:908777-921369 GCA_008694505.1 Cyanoderma ruficeps
ATACATACATATATATATACACACACATATATATATATATCCCCTTAGCAAATGAAATTATATTGTGAGAAACCTGTATCACACATATATGGTAAGATGACTTACTCATTTACTGCTTTAGTTTAGTTATTCATCTTAAATATACCAGTACATAAAACTGTGCGAGTGCACAGTTCTTCTGTATCACAGAGGCGTCACACAAAACATCTCAAACATATTACAGTAGCTGATGAGAAGTTTTCTTCCTCTGAATAGCACCAACATTAAATGTCTGTCTCTGCCTATTGACTCTACAGAAGCTCCAGCACCCTGACAGCCCAAGTTGGTGACTTCTCTAAATCATGTGGGAAGCTACATCTGAATCAAACTAAAAGTTTTGGTCTAGATGAGTCTCTTCAGAAAAGATACAGAAGACAATATCTTATTCTGAAGTTAGATCCTTAAAAGAAAAGGAGATGCTAATTTTACTCTTAGTAGCCTCACAGTTAGACAACTGACTGGTTTACGTCCCTCTCTTAAAACACAGAAAGTGTCTGAATTACTGAACAGCCTGTATTTCTTAAGGGAATGATTTCACTGATGAAACTGAACCTTGCCAACTAACTGTTCCTTGCCTCCAATAAAGCCCATGTTTCAGCATCCAAACAAATCTGTTAGGAATCTGTTCTCAGTGAACTCATGGTTACATGTACTTGTTTTCAAAATTAAAACACATACAAGGCTTCATTATGAATCATCTTTACCAATGTATGTATTGTTATGAGTAGTTTTGTGAATATCATATTTTGACTGAATTTTTTCATAGTGGAATTTCAGACAGCAATCTACTTCTGGGTAAAAATCACAGAAGTAGAGGTTATCAGAATTTTAAGGCATTAATATAAAGATCTGTGTCGTCCTCTTCCATGACCTTTATATTCTCACCAATGGCACCAAAATTGACATTACATTGACGGGTAAAAATCCACAAGACTGCATGAAAGACATCTGAAGAATGAAATGTAAAAGGATCAGGGCTATAACCATCTTCCCTTCAGTAGATTCCCTCACATTATGCATGCTTACAAAATATGATCCATAGACAAATTCTGCCCTCTTTTATTTCCCACTCTCAGATTAATGAAGTAATGAGGTATGATCAGCACTTCAGAATCTTTTGAGTAGATTAAAACAGCAGAGAACTCTTAAGGTGGTGAATGGAGCAAAAGAAGCTTTTGCCATTACACTGAAATAATGCTCTACAGAAAAAAGAGTTTTAAATTACTTACTATATATCTGTCTATTCATTATAAAAATGTAAACCATCAGAATAGGTCACTGTATCTCTACAATTGATCCCAAAAGGTGTCAATTTTTTGAAAACTCATTTTACTTGAGAGATTACTTACTCTAAAAAGCTGGTGATGTAATCCCGACTGCAAGCTGACCAGGAGAAAGGATTGGTGTTTGCTGTAATATGAGCTGCCATCAGCTTTGCTGCTTCATGACCTTTGGTCCCACAGGAATTTCCAATTCCATCATGATTCATACCAAAACTGCTCAAAAGAGTAGGAGAGAAACCACCCATTACTTTTCTACAGCATTATATATCACTTAAAACATAATGTCACCTTTACAGCAATCGTGATGGACCTAAAAGAACACAGTTCAGGAGAACTCCGAAGTAGAGAGTCATTTAAGTTCTGTTTAGTTTATTCAGATCTCATAATACAGCACAATAACACAGCCTTCTTTCCTTCTATGGATTTCTGGAAGCATTTTGTTTGTTTTCTAAAGCTTTTAAAAGAAAACATAAAGAGTATTCTTGCAAGACAAATACGGAACACTCAAGCCTTTATTTGCTATGGTACCTGGATATGGAATATTTATTATAGTGCAGAATCTTGTATTAGGGACAAAGAACAGGTGCTGTTGCTGTAACAATACACTATATATACGCACAGTGCAACCAATGATAATTCAAGTAGAACATGTATTTTGCAATTCTTAGGACCATCCTGTACACACACTCCCCTCTCTGTATCTACTCATAGAGGAACCTGGAGCCCTACTGTTAGAGCTTTGCTGTGTCAAAGAATGCCAAAATGAAGACAATTAAAAATCAGGAGAAAACATAGTAAGTTCTGGGTGGAACTTGGCCAGAAGAGATTTTCAGGAAAGAAATGAACTTTCAAGAAAGATTATATGATCCTAGTAAAAGAAAACCCTAAAGAATCCTTATGTCTTAGATACCCTTTCAACTACAGATCATCAACATAACCATTAAATTAAAACTAGAAGTAAATTCACAATCTATTTCAACAGACTTACATTACAGACTGTCTTTGTTTAGGGCAACCAACAATGCATACCTTACGGATGTGACATAAATGAGTCAAATGAACAGAATATGTCACAGTAGTATCCACATTTCATAAAACTCCACTTCTTTAGTCTGTGATTAATTTCCATTCAATCACTTGGGGAGAAAAGTTCCCTCATTTCTTATTTTTTTTAAATATTAAGCTTTGGTCAAATCTATTCCTTCTCGAAGGCTTAAGAAATCAGAGGGACAGATAGTGAGAGACACAGCAATTTCCCTGATAATGAGAAAGAGAAGTAATTAAAACTGAGATTCTGAACTCCCAGAATCATACAGAGTGGTCTGTCTTTGGAGTCTTCTGCATCCTAATAGGACTGACTCTGATTTCTAACTCATCATTCAAGAGCACAAATGTGTTGAGGCACTCAGTTTTGATTTTTCTATAACATTTAGGACTGATTGCAAGAACATCCAAAAAGTAGTAGACAAGAAACTGACCTTTTATCAGCTGACAATACCATTTCTTATCAGCTCATGCCATTTTCTTCACTGAAAGCAGTGGCAGTTGTATTAATCTGAACATACTGCTCCAGAATGTGGTATAAAACCCTAAGACTTTAATGTTACCATGAACTTAAACACACTGAGTACTGTTTCACCTCTTCAGATGATCATAATAACCTACAAGCAAAAGGTGTTGTCAACCATTCCTTCCAAAGAAAAAAGAACATCAGTGAATGATGGATGATTCCTACAGGATGAGGAAGGACTTCATCATCAAAAAAGTATGGCTGCCTTCCCTATGGAATGTGTCCCTATGGAATTCATACTCTGCAGCAATGCCTGCATGTGTCTGGCTCAGTTTGTGGTATCTCACAAATGCAGAAGCCATTTACTGTACCACACCTTGGAAAGGTCTGACTGACACCTTAGACTGTAATGTAATCAATAAAGAATGTTGCTTGCTTATAAGAAACACAGCTTTAATCAAACCACCTGAGCAATGTATGTAATGCAATGAAACTTTCAAACTAGTGTTAATGCTTATGATCTTATCAACAGCTATTCGTGTTAGGAGAGGAAAGTACTTAGATGTTCTGTGCAACTGGACATGAACTTGCAAACTGAACCAGAATTTGACAATGGAAAACATGCTTTATTTACCTGTTCTCAGTGGCAATTATTTCTTAGAATTTGGGGTAATTCAGACAGAAAAATTCCTTTCTGAAATGTCTCTGTACCATTTTCGAAAGCTAAAAACCTTATTTTTAAATTATCTCCATAAATTACCCCTTTATAGAAAGGAGTTGGATGATTCCTATATTCAGCTTACCTCTAGTTACTGTATCCCATTTTTTAAAAAACTTATAAACTTCAGTTCTCTGGGAAATGAAATTTTTACCTTTTGGGCGTATAATAAAAGAAGAAACATAATTTAATAACTTTCCTTTTACCTGCTCTCCTTGTGAAAAAGATAATGTTAGTGACAGTGGCTGTGATATACCTGATAAAAAGCACGTCTGTGAATGGAAGCCATAATTTCTGATGCACATGGGAACTCAATCAATGCCTTTCCATGAGCCAATGGTACACTTTATAAATATTCATTCACCTAAATCATCTATTCCTTTCCAAGAAGGCTTTCCTACCTGTCCTGGCTTCTGAATTTAGGAGGAATGTGATCATGAGGTGCAGGTAACTTTTTCTGATGTTTGCAGAAGGGTTTTACAACTACTGTCATCATTTCCAAAGATGGTAGTGGCAGCATGCCATTACAGTCCAGTAATTTGCCCTCCTGCAGGCAGGATTGCAGATGGAAACACATTTCTGACCAAATTACCAGTTTTATTTCCATCAGAACATGCTGGTCATATTTGGCCATCATTGCATTAAAACTAGGTCTTTACAAAAGCATGTTTGCAATTGGATTGGCATGGAAAGGTAAGGAAGAAAGTAAGGAACATAAAATATTCTTTGTGGAGCCGCTGTTACAATTTGTCTACCATTTTCAAACTCACTAAACATACAGACTGTATTCCTTTCATTGGTTTAAAAGCCTGCCTAAAACTGCCAGTATAACTTCATTTTTACAAAAAGAGCCAGATGGGTGAGCAGAAGCTGAAATCTCTTCAGCTGACACAGAAGTTATTTAATGAAGTTATCTTTCCACCTACCATCTCAAGGAAGGATATTTAAACCAGCAGCTCTTGCCTTTTCATGCATTATGGCTCCGCATTTTCACAGAGAGCACTCACTTTACATTAAAGAACTGTGCAAAGTAGAAACACTCAAGAACTTTAAAATTATTACTGAAACTCTCCTGCAAATTATCTCTAGTTTGTGTGCAGCTTAAAAATTTCTAAGACAGCAGATCCTAGTAGTGCTCACTGCCTGTTTCACTTACTAACATCTGTAACTGAACAGACTTTTTTTTCCTTTGGCAATCTGTTTTTCCTTGTATCTGAAAAAAATATCTGAGGGAATTATTTGTAATACACATCCAACTTACAATCCAACCCTAAAAATCACAGGGGAGATAACTAGTGTCAGCTGCATCCAATAAAAAGGGCAATAGATAAGCAGCAGAGACCCTAGAGTATAAGCAGAGGGAAGGATGTGAATATAAACTTCTTGTCTACCCTTCCTCTATCTTGCAAAAAACCCAGCACTGCAGCTCCCTACAGCTTCATTTGGTTACTGATATGTTTGGTAGCTCTAAACAATGCTGGCTATGGCTGCCAAAACACTTATTGCTCATACATATAAAATTACAGCAGCTATTTTTGTGAGACAGCCAGAACACTTCCATTCCTATTTACTACCCAGACACTTTGTATGCAGAGAAGACAGATCCATACCAATCTGAATGCATCTCCATACTCTTCCATGAGATTTATTTTGTATACCATGTTCTTTATTAGCCCCGAAGTCACCTTAAAAGTGGTACTCAGGTGAAATGCTGTTTTTCAAACAATTATCTCTGCTATCCACCTGAATTATATCTGCATATCAAACAATTTCCTAGCTTTCTTAGGGTTTGGAGCATTCAGACAAGCACAGATTGCTAATGTTTCATTCCTCTAACCAAAATAGAGAATGTTAGGTTTTTTTGTTTCCTACCAATTCATGAGATATATGAAATTGACCCATTTTTCTATAACAGTGTCTTTCAGTGTCTTGCTCTGCCACTTGTTTAACACCATTAGGAAGAAGTGTGCCAGAGACAGAACTGTGAGTCAAGTGAGGGAAAAAAGTCACAGGAACACAAGCAAGAGAAATCCTGTAAAGTCAAGCACTATATCTTCTTGTCTATTACCTGAAGCTAATTTACAGCTCCAAAAACTACATATCCTCAGAATAAAGAATTGGCACCCTATCTTTCATAGAGAAAGAAAAGTAACTCACACCTTAAGAGGTTTTATAATAGTAATTATCTGTACTAGGAGATAAACTCACATGCTAAGAGTGAAACAGGCTATTTTCAAGTATCTTTATTCTAGGCACATTGCAAGTATTTCTTCTAGGGTCTCAGCCTGCTAGACACATTGACCTAACATCTAAGGAGAATGAACTCCAGGGTAGGGAAGGGTTAAAAAAATGCATCAGAGAAGAATACTTTAAAAGTATCTAAAAGTAAATCTCTGTCACAGTGCAGGCAGGCTTGAACAAGTATTCTTGTATTTGACAGAAGATCTAAACAGTGAATCAGAATTTGCTTGAAGAAACTGAGTTTATTATATTAGATACAAAAATTTCCAAAAAAATTTGTATTAATTTTGCCAGTGTATTGTACTTAATTTCATAACGTTTAAAAAGTGTATCCCTAATGCTTTATTTTGAAGTAATACAGAATTTTAAACTAGGGTGAAACATATTAGCTCCCTGAAAACTTGGGAAACAAACTAACACAAAAATAGGAGCTTTATAAAGAGCATATCTGCCATGAAATCCAACATAATTTTAGCATACTTCTATCCTAGCTTTTGCCTATTTACTTCCTAAATATTCTCTCAGTTGTGGATGATGACCAAACACCTTATCAAAAACAATTTTTAAAAATGAGCATCATTTAGTATTAAGTAACATACGAGGCTCTTAAAAGCACAGGAATTTCTAAATTACTAAAAAACAATGCACTTTTTTCAGAAACCTGAACTTTCTTATGGGGAAATGACGGACTTCTGAGGGACTGTTATAAAAAAGCAGAGCACAAACTTCTCCTGGATTACACTGCCATAGCTCTCCAGCCTTCATGGCACAACAGTAACAGCAAGTAAGGCTTGTGTGCTACACAAAGCCAGTAGTGCAAATGCCTCAGGTCTTTACACTGTAGGTTGAAGTGGAAAGTATTGGCTCCAACCAGGAAGCAAACTTCTGAGCTCAGATAATCTTTGGAAACTTAAGATGCCCTGAAGGTTATGATAGCCTTCCACTTCATCCCCATTTTTTCTTCTTGCACTTTTGTTAAGACCCGTGAAGTGTTACTATGTTCAGTTTCCTTGATAAAAACGCTTTGATGTTAGAAAAAATATTTTAGTATTGCAAATTCTGAACTTCAAATAATATTTCAGATAGGTAGAGAAAGACTTTTTCCATATTTTAAATATAAACATGTCACACAATTTGGGCGATTTTGCCATTTGTTTATGACATTTTATTTTATGTGCATGTCACTAAAACTGAAGTCCCAAAGAAAACTTTTTTAAATCTGCAATATTATAAAAGGAGGCATAAAACAATGTTCCTTTACCAAAAAAGACAAGGGCAGGGGATGGAGGGTGGGGAGTGAGAGAGCTCGAAATAATTATGTATGATCTATGTAGCTTGTGAACACATTCTGGTTAAGGTTTTTGCTGGTTTTGCTTTGTTGGGGTTTTTGTTTCTTTGGTTGCTTCGGTTTCATTTTGTTTCATTTCATTTTGTTGGGTTTCGTTTTGGTTTTGTTTGGGGTTCTTAAACTAAAAATGATAGTTAGTCCCTAAAAATTAAAGCCATTTGAACTCCATCTCTCCTAGACATCTAGCAGGAATAAGCTTAACGTGTTCTCTTTGCTGTTGAGGTGTCCATACACTGAAGATTTGAGAGAGACTGCTAGAAGGAAGACATCATCACCAGGGACAAAACAATGACAACTGCATCACATGAAGAGCTGACAGGAGGTGATATTAGCACAATCCTTCCTAGCTGTGTTTCAACTAGGTTTGAAAAAGCTATTGTAAAGTTTGGTATATGTGTCTATTACATCAGACTGGAGTATTTTCTTTCTAGTTGTACAAAGAAGACATTCCTTGACATACACTTCTTCTAGAAAACCTCTCACTAAAACTCAGGTCCTGTAATGCAGCTGACGTTTGACTGATTGTGGCGAGTCGACCCTGGCTCAATGCCAGGTGGCCACCCCTCTCTTCCTCAGCTGGACAGGAGAGAGAAAATATCAGGAAAGGTTTGTGGGTTGAAATAGGGACAGGAAGAGCCCACTCACCAATTATTGTCATGGGCAAAATAGATTCAACTCACTGAAATCAGCTTAATTTTATTACCAATCAAATCAGAGTAGGAGTATGAAAAATAAAAACTAAATCTTAGAACAGCTTTGCCCCCATCCTACCCTTCTTCCCAGGCCCAAATTTACTCCTGTATGGAGAATGGGGACTACAGTCATAACACATCACTGCTGCTCCTTTTGCCTCACAGTGTTCCCTCCTCCAGCATGGAGTCCCACCCACCCACTGCAGACAGTTCTACTTTACATTCTTGAACATGAGCCCTTCCCACAGGCTGCAGTTCCTCATGAACTGCTCCAGCGTGGGTCCCATCCTTCAGGCACAGCCTGCTCCTGTGTGGGTCCACCATGGGGTCACAGGTCCTACCACCAAACCTGGTCCAGTGGGGGCTCCTCTCTCCACAGGTCCACAGGTCCTACCAGGACCAGTCTCCAGCACAGGCTTCCCAAGGGGGCATAGCCTCCCTTCAGGCATCCAGCTGCTCCAGCATGGTGTTCTCCATGGGCTGCAGGTGAATATCAGCTTCCCTGTGTTCCGCCAGGGGCCACAGGGGCACAGCTGCCTCATCATGGTCTGCACCAGGGGCTGCAGAGAAACCTCAGCCCCAGCGCCTTCTCATTGACCTTGGTGTCTGCAGAGTTGTTTGCCTCATGTATCCTCACTCATCTTTTCTCACTCTTGTTGTATAGCAATTTTTCTACGCTCTTTCTAAAACAAGTTATCCCAGAAGCCACTGTCACTGATGGGCCCACCATTCTACTACCACTGCCACTGGTGGGCCCACCGTGGGCCTACCACTGTCACTCCATCCCGGAGCCTCTTGGCCTCGGATCGATGGGATATGGAGGAAGCTTCTGGCAGCTTCCCACAAAAGACACCCTCCCATGAAGCCTGCCTGCTACTAAAACCTGGCCATGCAAACCCAGTGTGCTGCTCAGACATGAAGCTCACTGGTCATTGAAGAATGAGGTAAAGACAACCAGCTTCTGAAAGTATCACCAGATTTTACTCCAGCACAGCAGACCATCCTCCTCATATAGAAGGATGGGTATTTATAATATTTTTCATTTTTGCATACAGGCTGAAAAGAGACTTTGAAAAGTGTTAGAATTGCAGGCACACTTTACCTATATGAAGTCATTTAGAACTACCTGCATGTTTGTTCATCTTGAAGACAATTTACTGTTTGACAACACATTCTTATTATTTCTCACATCTTTACCCAATGTGACTGTCAAACTTTCAAATTTAAATTCATTATGTCATCTATAAGTCAAGACAATTCTGACTTTTCAGAAACTATTTTAGCTACCTATCTTATCAACCAGCTCCTTTAATACAGCCCCTCAATGATTGTCTGTCATTAGTAGACTCTTCTCATTCCAAGTTCGATGGGCAACTTTTTATCCTAAGCCTAGTCCACCATCCTCATGTCTTGACATATCCTTTGTTTACCCGTTTTGATTCTTTTTGACTCTGTTTTCCACTTTCCAAATCTCAACTAACTCCACCACAAAACTGCAACAATGAATGGTAAAGTACCTTTCTTTTACTAATATACCTCTTCCAGTGGAATCTGCAATTCCTTACCAGTTTAACTAAGCATGCTGCACAGCATGCATGGGACAAGTTAGACATTGTAGAACATATCCATATATAAAAGCATAGAGCAGGAAGTCACCTAACTCAGCTGGCTGGGGAATAGAAAATGGGACTGGATCTTACATCACTCAACTTGTCCGACATGAAAGCATGATCAGGCCTGCAAAGAGTTCCTCTCTTCACCAAGAAGAAAAAGTCGAACTTTGCTTGACAATTTAGGGGATACACTCTCAATTCTCACTCCTTGTACAAGTCATTGTGATTTTTGCTTATCAAGAATCTTAAGCAACGTTGTATGAAATACATAATGGTAGGAAAACAGATATTCTGTATGTCAAACATCATAAATCAGTTTTCTAGAGAAATTCCGAAGTCTAAAGGGCAACTCTGAAATTTATCTGATTCATAGAAGTACTGAGTGTAATACAAGATTGTTCTCTGAATCACAGCTAGGAAGAAACAATCATAAAATGTCAGTTTCTCCATTGTTTATGCCCTCAAGAAAAAAACAATCACTGTGTACCACCATCTTCAATAAAAACAGCTGGCTGTGAGTCTGAACTGCACACAGCAGAACAATACCAAAACTGGGTTATATACATAGAAGCATTACAAGTGGTAAGGAATGGAAGCCAAAAAACTTTTTAAAAGACCTGTAATTATTTACCAGAAAGTACGACTGACTGTTACAATCAGGCTACCAGTTCCTTTAAGGTTTCAAGAAGTACTTTCTTGGTATTCTTCAACCAAATGGAACTAATTTGGATCAATACATGGTTAAATGAGTTAAATTTAACACACTATGATATACAAGAATGAAGGATCTGAATTAATAATTAACAATAATTAAAAATATGATCTTTCAAAATGCAATTCTCCCATTCCGACCTAGAAGACTATCCAGAAAAACAGTTCTATTTGAAAACTTAAAAGACTGATTGTGGTTCAGTCATACCTTCTGTTAAATATTTATTGGGGAAGGGGGTAATTTCTTTTTGCTTCTGTTCCACACTACTCATACATTTTTATGTGTATATTCATCAATCACTTGGATGGAGGAGATGATGCCTGCTTGGCAGATTCAGAGGACACAGAGCCGGGAGCAGTGGCCAATACCCCAGAGCGCTGTGCAGCCCTTCAGGAGGACTTCGGCAGGTTGGAGAGGTGGAAAAGAAGACCCATCTGATATTCAGCAAAGGCAAGTGCAGAGTCCTGTTCAGGGGGAAGAACAACCCCAAGCACCAGCACAGCCTTGGGCTGCCCTGCTGGGGAGCAGCTCTGAGGAGAAGGACCTGGGGGTCCTGGTGGACAACAAGCTGTCCATGAGCCAGCAGTGTGTCCTGGTGGCCAAGAAGGCCAGTGGGATCCTGGGGACATAAGGAAGAGCATTGCCAGGAGGTCATGGAAGGTGATCCTGTCCCTGTACTCAGTCCTGGTGAGGCCTGACCTGGAGTGCTGTGTCCAGTTCTGGGCTCCTCAGGACAAGAGAGACATGGAGCTGCCACAGCAGATCCAGCAGATGGGTGTGAAGATAAATAGGGGACTGGAGCATCTCTCTTATGAAGAAAGGCTGAGAGGGAGTAGGGCCCCTTCAGCCTTGAGAAGAGATGACTAAGAGGGGACCACATCAGTGGCTGTAAATATATGAAGGGGAGGAGCCAAGAGGATATGAAGGGGGGGTACCAAGCCAGGCTCTTCTCAGAGATGCTGAGCAATAGGACAGAAACTGACACACAGAAGTTCCACCCAGACACGAGGAAGAATTTCTTTACTGTGCAGGTGACCGTGCACTGGAACAGATTGACCAGAGAGGTTTTAAAGTCTCCCATACTGAAGATACTCAAGAACAATCTGGATACAACCTCTCCTATGTGCTCTGGGATGACTCAGCTGGAGCAGGGAGATTGGACCAGACGACCTACTGTGGTCACTTCCAACCTGACTCATTCTCTGTGATTCTGTGTAATTGAGCACTCTTTTGTTGTATGTTACATATTCAAGGTAGACATGTCCTTTAAATGCTTCTATTTTTCACTTAGCAATGCAGTCAATTTCCTATTCTAAGTCTGAAAAGAGGTAGAGCCAAAGAAAAATATTTACAAGGCTCTCAAAAACAATTATTTTACTCACATATGCAAATAATGTCTAGTAGGTGCTGGAAACTAGGAGATTGAGAGGAAATACAATTTTGACATAGATGTAGAGGCATTCAGTCACTGCGTGGGTAGAATGACGGGTGATGTTGTGGCTACCATAAAACATAAATCTTGAAGATTTTTAGCCCACATATTCTTCCCCGGTTTTACCAATGGTGTCCACATGGCATGTTAATGCTTAAAACCAAACTTGCAGTGCAACTTTCTTTAATAACTGAGCTAAAAGAATATGATTTCTGCATCCTATTAAATTGGTATTTGACATATCATGCTATCTCAAGATTTATCTGAAAGCCTCAAAGAGCTGAGATTTCAGAATTTTAAAAGACCTCATGTATAAGCAGCCAAAAGACACCAAACACAGAAAACATCTATGGTAAAAACATTCCTATGATCACAGGATATATGCTATCACTATATGGGGTTTTTTCAGATTCTAACCAGTCTAAGCTCTTCAAATGAATTCTTGTCACATGCCCCATCTGCATGATAAAATTGCTTCATATATTAAATAATTTTGTGTATCTCTAGAAAAGCATATATAAAACAAACAAGTATCTCAAATGCAGATGTCAGATGGTGGGTGGTGCCAAACTCCTTCCAGTGGTGCCCAGGAACAGGACAAGGAGCAACAGCCAAAACATAAAACACAAGTTCCACTCAAGATGAGGAAGAACTTCTTTGCATTGAAGGTGGCAGAGCATTGGAGCAGGTTGCTCAGGGAGGTCATGGAGTCTCCCTCTCTTGAAACATTAAAAACCCAGCTGGACATGTTCCTGTGTCACCTGCTCCAGGTGACCCTGCCTTGGCAGGGGTTTGAATGAGATGATATTCAAAGGTCCCTTCCAACCCTAGTAATTCTGTGATTCCATGAATATGTAGCTGTATGACACAGGAATTATAATTTAAAAAAGGTATTGGAAGATTAAGGGTTTTGCAATATTATGTCAGAAATTCACAGCAAGGTCACCTATACAATACAAAATGTAATTTACAGAAATTTGAGAACCATTAATATTTATTGACTG
>VZDJ01000049.1:0-12432 GCA_008694505.1 Cyanoderma ruficeps
CCGGCAGCACCTGCCGAGGCTGCGGCGCGGCGCGGGAGCGACACCTCAGGCGAACGGGGGAGCGGGGCCGGGTGAGGGGCATCAGACAGTGGAGCCTCTTAGTAGCGTCCCAAAGGTCCAGCAGTGCCCAGCATCTCTGACTGGAATTTGACGGGTCCCAGCACAGCCCCTCTATAGTGTTCCTCCTCTGGAGCTGACACTTCCCAGCATCCCTGACCAGGGTTTGGGGGTTCCAGCACAGCCCCTCCCCGGAACATCCCGCTGCTTCTTCAAGTCCCGTTTAACTAGGATGGTTTTTTTTTTTGCGAGTAGAAACACCCAAAGCCAGCAGAACTGGCCTTAATCACTTTTGGGGGGGATCTCTCTTTTCTTCCTCACCCAATTCCCACTGCCAAAACCCAGCCTGAGACCCACATTTTAATAGAAAGTGCTTAAATTACATTCTTAAAACAACGCTGTGAGCAACACAGTAGCAGGCTGACAAGTATCTTGCTGTCTTTTTTCATGTAAAAAACTCAGGAAAAAAAACTATTTACATTAACAAAAAAGGAGCAGACTAAAAGATAAAGTCATCAGCCAAGGATTTTCCAACTACTATATGCTGCACAGTAGAGAAATATTCAAACAACTACCCTGCCCCACCTCCCCAGATCTCTCAAAAATGTCTCAGTACTTTGGATTAAATGATGACCAACTGAATTGATTTTGTCGTCTTGGCAACACCAAATCCAGTGTCAGATCTCTTTGTTCTTTTTCTGAATCCACCAGCTGATAACCAAGAATGTTTATAGCACCTTTGCAAACTTCCTGTATTTTCTTAACTTTCTGAAAGGAAAGAACATTTCTCCAGGCCTGTGAAACACTAACTGCATCTCGAGATGTTATTTTGAAGGCTTCTTTTTTTTTTCCTGGTCCCTGTCCATGCGTGATATTATAGATCCAGCTTTTGAGCCTGGGAGTCAAACTAAGATCTGCAAATCTATACATTTCTGAGATTTCTGATAATGGATCTCTTACCAGATCTTCAAAACGGACCATTAAATAGCGATCTTTCAGGAAATTAGGTGGTTTTAGAGTAGCTGTTTCATAAATCTGAACGTGACTTCTACAAACCTCTTGCATTACTTGGTATTTGCTATCTTCCACTTTAGTGCCATTGGTACTCAAGACAATTCCATTGTCACGGGCTAATGCTTTGACTGATTGTTCCCGTGACTTAACGACTGCCCTGGGGTCACGGACCAGGTGAATAATTTTGAGATTCAGGGATGGATCAGTGAGAAGGGGGTATAGGACCTTCAAGTCAAAGAATCGAACTTCCTTGATGACAACATGGCTGTAAGTTTTACAGGCTTCCTCCACCTTGCTGAATGGATACCGTCCACAAAGAGTCTTGCATGCCAACTCACTGGTTATGTCAGTACGTTGGAAAGAGTCACAAGCAGGAGCTGAACACAGAGCCCGACTTGCTGCCCACTGGAAAAGATCGGATAAATTTCTTTTCCAAGGCATGTAAGCATCAAACACAGACATGTCACACAGAAAGACCGACCTGACTAAGTCCCGCACTGCCATGTGTAAGACTTTGGCACTGTTCTGGTACATTGTAACCCACACGTGCCATGCAGGTTCCATCAGGTAGAAGACGCTGGGATGCTGGCTGAAAAGTTGACCGACAAAAGAAGATCCTGACCGCCAAGAGGAGAGAATAAGTATGTGGACTTGTGATGGTTTCTCCTCAGACTGAAGCACAAAGCTACTGTACCGGGTATACATGAAGAGTAGGAATCCAGTCTGAACTGTAATAAAAATTATAACAATTGTGCTAGGAATCCGAATCCTTGCCATTTTCACCGATGAAGGGAAATGAGAAAAACTGAAAAAGAGAAGGGAAATACTGGTGAACAATTGCTCCTGTGGCACAATAACAATACAACTTAGACAATACAAACTCTTGCATTAGTAAAACCTTTCTTCAAATGTGCATGAATGTATGTGGGATTAACTGCTTCCTTAATCAGCTGCACTGGGGGATGATCACTGCAGGTGACAGCTGAAATAAGCAAATAAGTAAATGTTCAATGTTGAAGAACACCTTGGGTTGATATAGCTCAACCCTTGGATTAAAGAAAGAAAAAACCAAAACAAAACAAAACTGTAAAATACACAAGGCCCTCAACTTGAATACTGATAAATATTGCCCTAAAAAAAAAAGAAAATAAAAATTTCTGAATCGTTCAACTGTATTTCTGTTTCAATTTAACATTACGAGGATTTCTATACCCTAAAAGTAGTGGATCTGAACACTGGTAACTGTGGGTGCTGAAATAAAAATAACCTTATCTAATGTGAGTGCTGTACCCTACAGTGGCCATAGGGTGCTGTACCAATTGCTGCTTGTCCACAACTCTCTATTTTCCAAACCACAGAAGGCGGAAGATGGATGAAAACTCACAACCTGAAGCCACACCTAGCCACAGATAATAAAATGGAAAAGCTGCTGACACGTATCTTTGGTCTGGAATGCATACACCCCAAGACGGAATACCCTGAGTATGCATTTGAGGAATTACCAGTCTGAGAGTTAGATTTGTCTGCATATAACTCCTAGAAAATCTTAGGCATGTCAACCCCAAGTGGATTTCTGCTTTACCTTGCAGTCAAAGTTCAAGGCACATGCACTTCTCATAGCTTTTTACTAGAGGTTTTTGGCACCTTCTCAGAAGTTCTACATACACATATTTGCTATCTAGTTGCATTTACAATTTGCAATCACAATTTTTTTCTTGTTACAGTGAAAGACACATTTTTCAACACACTCTGAACTCTTGAAAGAAAATCATGCAGACTAGTAAACACATACATTCTCATTTGACATAATAAATTGGACTGAATTAAATGATCACTCCTTACAAAGTCTTTATGTACATTGTATATAAAATGTGAAACTCTGCTTCAAAATTCTGTGGCAGCAAAATTATACAAGAGTTCAACAAATAATTACATTGATTTAAAATAAGTAATCCAATAAAAGCCTTCCAAGGACTGTTAAAGGCAAAAATGAGGCTACAGCCCGTGGCTTAGCAATTCCCTAAACTGTGGATAGCTGGTAGTATATGCCTGTATTGTGGTGACACACTAGGAGCAACATGGCTTACTGTACTACTTCCTTAGCAGTCCACTACTTGCTACTCTCAGGCACAAGAGCAGATAGATAAATCCTTAGTTTAATTCAGCTTGGCCATTCTTCATAGATAAAATCTGCCTTGTTCAAATACTGAATTTTGGCATATTACATCTCCAGAAGCATCCGTAAGTTTGTCTGTGCTGTGAGGATTGCCAGCAACCCAGCAGCCTGCATTGACACTTCACCAAACAGAGGGGATGAAAGAATCTAAGCTGAAGTCAAAGTACAGTTGCATTTGCTAATTGAAAGATTTTTTCCTGGAACAGGCTCTATGCCTGAAAGTCAGCCAGAGACAACTATCTCAGATCTCTTTCCTGAGTGCAAAATGTGAGTTATTATCGACACTAAGACTGCATTCTGCAGCTCCTTGCAATCTCACCTATTATGTATCTTTTAGAGACCCATTTACGCTTTTTAAAGAATTAATGTGTTTCTACTCTAGCTGCCCAGAACTGTAGCTCCACTCTAATCATGCTGCAGAGCTGCAACACTAATTGCTCTTTACACGTTATTAGCAGAGTGGGGGACTGAGGAATAAAAGCCAAAAGCTGTTTTTTTAACTTCACTTCTGCCCTGACTGTCTCTCAGACCTCTCCTCGCTCCAGTTCCCATGCAAGTAATGTTGCAGACAACACTGTGCCAATAAAAAACCAGATAACACAAGCATTCGTCCCAATATGTGTCTGAACTAATCAGACTCAAGCCCTACAAATAACGTCAAATTACTGTAAGCTGAAGCATTTCCCTACACTTCAATATGATAGAAACTGCAAGAAAGAAGTGTGATGTCAAAGTAAAACACTAAGTAGATACCCATTTTCTATATTTAAGATTAATTTTCTACCCTTTTGGAAAAGCTGGAGTGTTTCTAAGGAATACACACACATGTAGACACCATCAAAGAAAAAGCATAATTACACAACAAAATATAGCATCTGTAAAAGAATTCTCTTGTGTGTTTTCCAGTGCATAAGGCAAATTATGCCACTTTCTCCGTAAACAGCGGCCTCTATTTCTGCAGTTCTCATGTTGAGTATGTGTAATTCTATATTCATATAAACAACCACTTACTATTTGTAATTGCTCTCTCCAGTTACGGTGATTTCAGGCCAGGTTAAACTTACATTCCCTTAAAGTACAATTTTTTTTTTTTTTAACCCAACAAGCTCTTCTGGGATTTTTGATAAACTTTAGCTGAGGCAGAAAGCAACTGTTGAGTAGTCCAACCTTCTCACAGAGTGGCTGAAGATCTACCCATGTATACACATATATGCATATTTACAAATCTACTGAATAGATTACGTCATTGCCTTAGTTGCGGACTTGGCATTGTTGGGCTAACAGTTGGACTTCGTGATCTTAAAGGTCTTTTCCAACCTAAATGATTCTACAATTCCAAATGTGAGGAACAGGACCTTGCCACACAGGCTACTTCTGATGTTCTAGCTATTCAACTGCAAGACTCACCAGATGGTGCTGTTAGGCAAGCTTACTCTTTGAGCACGGAAAGGCAATATGCCAAAACTGTGCACTGAAGCTGCATGCTGAAACACTAGGCTGTGACTTGCTTTGCATTGCCTCTCCTCTTTCTGCTAGTGCCCTCCTCCTCCATTAACAGCTCAGTGGCACCACCTGCCCACCCCAAGCTCCCCTCAGGAAAGCAAAGTTGGGTTTGTTACACCTCCTTCTTTCCTGCTTCACTCCACGGAAGTGCTTCCTTGTAGCTGCACCTGCCTGACTACAGCATGTCCGTCAGCCGCAAATGAGGAGAGGAAAAGGAGAAGCTGCAGAGGGGCCAGATGTTCTAGCATTACTGCCACTTCAGCTGCCATCTCAGTGACAAAGCTCTAGAAAACACCTCCTCGTTGACTCATGCAATCAGGCTGATCCCAAGTGGCAAGGGATCTACAACAAGCAGAAAAACAGGCTGTAATGGGCATCAAGTTGCAGCAGACAGCACTCCGACACCTCTCACATCTCTCAGCTGAGACTCATGAAGTATGGCAACACTCAGTGGTATAACAATATGTGCTTTTGTAAATAGTGAATAGTCCTTAGTATAAGTTATTTTACTAACAGTTACACTGTTATTCTTTTTTTGTGACAGTAGTAGTACTTCTTTGGTGACCATTTCTTCAAGAAGAGCCGTGGTAAAGAGAATAATCAGAAGTCTCTCAAATTCCTGAGGCACAATCACCTCTTCACAGGGCAATGCAAATGTTCAAAATATGATCTGAAAAGCATCTACGTATACAGTTTAGTTGCCAGTCCCGAATTAAGCTCTGTTCCTGGGCTTCCCTACTAACAGCTACTAATGGAAACAAGATCTTAGACTAGATGATCCCTGGGACAGTTCCACAATAACTATTCTTACATATTGTACAAAGGAAGTTAATTATACAAACTGTCCAAAAGAGCAGTCATTTTCCTCACGACTTAAACTGTCTCTGATAGATTGGTGAGCTGCAGGGCCACTAGTATCTGCCATTGCTTGCCAAGAAACTAGATACATTACAGAAAGCTATCCAGTTTTACCTAGCAGGGTAAAATTACAGTCAGCAGTAATATTGATCCCAAAAAGATGTAATATCTAAGGACAGCACTTTTCAGGTCCAGAAAGGCAGAAAAGAAAGAAAGAAAGAAATTGTCCACTGGATGATCATTTAGCTCTTGCTTTTAGGGACTTTTGTTCGTTTGTCACATAAGACACAAAATGTTGGAATCAAGTAATCAGATCTTTTCAGGTCAGCTCTGAAAGGAGTACAGTTTCTTAGTAACTTTCTTTCAGCACAGAATTCAATCTGAAGAGACTTAATAAAGTAGCAAAACCTAATGTTATAGCTAAAAAAAGACTCTCCTATTAAACTGCTAATTTTTTTCTGGGATACTAAAAGGACTGTAGAAAGACAGTCTCATATTGTGCCTCATGTTAGAGCTGTCAATAAACATGCTCTCTCTTTGAGCTTTGGACAAAAGGCTGGGATGAAAGACTCCCTTAGAACAAACAAGTCTGGGTCTGTTGTGCAAAGACTGAAAAAACAGGCTGGATTAAAGCAAAAACATTTGAGTGAAGAATTACAAATACCTGCTCCCCTACAATGACTTCTGAGCAACTGAATCTTAGCTGTTTTGTCAAAATCTTCCATCGCCATCTTACGTCTGAGAAAATTTCCAGCATACTTTCATTTTAAACAATCTGTGCAGCATTTTTAAAGTCAAAGGACTTTAAAGACTGCACAGAAACTATGTCAAATGCTGCGCTCAGTTGTGGGTCCCTTCCAACTCAGAGTATTCTGTTATTCTGTTGATTTCCCAAATTGACCTCTTCCACTGAAAAATTAATACCTAATGCTGGATTATGTCCTCAACCTTTTATTACCAAAAAATGATTGTCCTATATGCTGACCTTTCAGAGCAATCATACGAGATGAATGCAAGTATCACTTATGTACTTAAAATTCACCAAATGCAGCAGTACTGACAGTAAAAAGAATGATAATAGTAAATGTAATCATGCATTTTATAGAATTAATAGGAAAATGTTTATTCATGGCATGATAAATAAAGCAAAGATCACCTGAAGGTCAGCCTTTTCTCATGGAATTTACTCAATCCATACTTCACCTATAAGACATTGCACCAATGCAATCACCACCAAAATGGCTTCTATGAGCTAACATTAGAAACAGAGTTTGCTACTCAAAAAAGTGAAATGCTGGAACATGACAAAGCTGGTCAAAGAACAGTACACAACAACATTACCAGTAATTCTTGCAGTAAATCACCCCACTGATAAAACATCACTTCCAGTATTCTTCTGCAGCTAGAAATCACACATCTTCATAACGCAAAAGCTCACTGTGTCAACAACAATATGCAGATTGGTATTTGAATGGGAAAAGAAAAAGTTTGGAGGGTGTGTTCTAGAATCGCTGGTTGTCCTAAAAGTTAAAAGCTGTTCCAATACTAAATAGTTGAAACTCATAAGCCTGCCTAACTTTTTGTAACAGAATAGTGACACTGCAACTAAAATAATAAAATACAGTAAATGTAAATGGATTATAACATCATATTAGTATCTCAGGTGATACTGCTAATTTAACTTTTGGAAATATACTTCTTTTACAGTCTAGTGGTAAATGAGATTTGAAGAATTGTTTCCAGGAAATCATCACACTTAAACACTTTTTAACACAATGAAACATACCATGTA
The DNA here is from genome assembly GCA_008694505.1 of Cyanoderma ruficeps. NCBI lineage: Eukaryota > Metazoa > Chordata > Aves > Passeriformes > Timaliidae > Cyanoderma > Cyanoderma ruficeps. The sequence goes on from VZDJ01000049.1 coordinate 7,401, forward strand.
TTTGATTACATGATCATTAAAGTTCTTTTTCTAAAAGATACTGTTTCCTTTGGGAGATTTTTTATATTTTTAGAGTTGGATAAAGTTGTCCAGCCTAAGCAAATGGCAATGTCAAAGCATAGCCCAACAGCATCTATTTCTCCGTGCACTGGAGCTGAAGATCACAAAGTGCTTTCAGCTACTAGAATTACTGATGTTCAAGAAACAAGGTCTGCTTAGTTGCAATGTTGTTAGGAATGTTTACTATGGCAAAACTGGGGTGACAAAGAGACACTCACAGTGACTGAATGCTATTACTTACTTGACACTCTGTCTGCACCAGTACAATAGCGTCCCCAAATTCAAGTCCAAGGACGATTGGGCTGAGGTGCACCCTGCGTGCCTCACTTGAAGCAACTGTTGCAACTAAGAAATACTGACAAATGCTTCCTATCACCATGTCATCTTCACCTAGAAAGAGGCAAAACTCAACAGAAAAATGGGAAGGGATTTCCTGAAATGATGGGAGGGTTCTCCAAAGCAACTTATTTCACCATCTAACTGCAACAAACGAAACCACTTTAACCTGAATCAGCCATATTTTCTACGGGAGAAGGAGGAGAAGGAGGAGAAGGAGGAGAAGGAGGAGAAGGAGGAGAAGGAGGAGAAGGAGGAGAAGGAGAGGAAAGGCAAGGCTGATTTTCAACAGCTTTACCTCTGTGGGCGCGACATCGGCTCCGCCGCAACTGGTAATACCGCTACTCCGCCACCACAAGCAGAGGCGTGTGTGACCCGCTCAAAAACATCTCCTTTAAAGCACCTTTGTTTGAGAAAATGGAAAAAAAAGGACTGACAGGGACTTCCAATCCGGTGGAATAACCACACACCCCCACCCGCATCAGCCGGCCCGTACCTTGTCGCCGCCTCCAGCCACAGCCGCGGCTCCGAGCTGCCAACAGAGACAATGAGCCGCTTTCAGACGTGGCCAAGGCGCCGAGGCGGCGGGAGGAGTCCGAAAAGAAACCGATCCGCCCCGCTCCCGGAGCATCCCCGGGCAGAAGAGCAGCCTGGCAAGAGGCGGTCCGCTCGCCTGCCCCGCCCAGCACGAGTAGGACCGGCGCGGCGGGGCAGTAGCGCCCGCCCCGCAGTCAGGCACGTGCATGCAGAAAGCGCCCGGGCCGCAGGGTTCCGGCTGGCTCGCCGGAACCGGCTCGTGGCAGCGCTGCCTGGCCGCCACAGCAGCCAGCGCCCCGTGGCCTCTCCTCCGCTGGGTTCCGCGTCCCTCGGGCCTTCCTGTCGCAGCAGCCCCGTCCCCTCCGGCCTCCGCCTCCTCCCTCCATCCCGGCCCAGCACCCCCAGGCGAACAGAGCTTGGCGCGGCCGCGTCCCGCTCGCCTCGTGCGAGTAGAGTGAGGATAATGCCCCCTGTAAACGGGTTGCTTGGTGAGTTAAGAAGCAACTAGGGGGTTTCTTGTATCCTAGTTCCACCTCCCAAAAGACTTCTGAAGGATGGCTCCTACACGGCCACGTTCCCACATCGGTTTATGCATAGGACTTTTAACTTAAAGCTGCTTTCTTTTTCCTTCTTACAGAACCTTGATTAACCCTAGCGAGCCACCATGTCCTTCCTCAACGGTGAGCATTTAGATTGCCTTTCATATGTATGCAGAGATCCGTGTAGTAGCGCTGTGGTGCATGGTAGCGGTTTTAACTTTTTGTGTTGCTTATCAAGCTAAAGGAAGAGTCGTTGCATATAGCTTTCTGACAAAGGCTTTTCCTTCCTAAACCTCTTTTAACACTAATTGGAGTGGATCCTCAGGTATATTATATACTTTTCCCATGTGATTTCCCATGTAATTCAGTCTGTTGCTTAAGCTATAAAATCTTGCCTTTTTTCTATTGCTCGGTCACTTACAAAAGCAGAATGTCTCTTCAAGCTTGAGAAAGGAGTCAGAACTATGAACCAAGAACTACGGTCAGTATAAAAAGTGATGCAGGAAGTGACCACAGCAGAGATAGCACAGGGCTTTTTCCCCTGCTGAGGTAACATCTGCCTTTACGGCTCCATTTACCCTGCATTTGGTTATTAGTCCCAGTCATGAAACACCTCTTTGAAAAGAAATGGAGGGATGGTTTCAGGTCATATTATACAATTACATGCCACCTGCAAGTAAATAGCTCTTTTGATTGCCTCCTTACAATGTGTGTAGTTCTTTGCTTGCATTACTGTAAAGGATTTTTTCCAGTTTTCTCCATGTAAAGGAAAAGAGAACGTTAAGGATATTTTTCTCTGTATTTCCGGAACTAGACCTAATCTCCATTTTTTTGTTTCACATGTATTCGCTGAACTGTTGTTCTGAGTAGCATCACTTGTTCTAACTTAATGTGAAAGGCTACAACAGGACAGAAAAGTGAGAGAGGAATTAACGGATTAATGGAGCCTTCCCAGTACTGTGGCTTTCCAGCATTAATTCCTTCCATGTTTTTGTCGCTACCTTTAACAGACTTCTGTTCAGCTTGGATGAGGACTGTAATACATTTCAATTTTGTGGGAGGAGAACATTCAAACCCTTAAACTGTGATTTCTCCAGAGATTTCTACCCCTTGCTCATGTCCACGTTAATGCTTGTGCAGACACATACCAAGTTCACTCATGGAACTGACTTACCTTTAAAAGTGATTATATATTTGGTAAAGATCATTGTCACCATAATGAACTCTCTGAAATAGCTCACGCAGTCACATAAGCCCCATTACTACTTCAAGGGAGAGCATACCAAATGTACATCAGCTTGAAATATGGGAGAAACAAGCTGACAGCCCCCTTCGTTCTTGCTGCACAGTGGCTAGGACCACTAAAAAGCAGTAGACAGTTGCTTTGACTCTGGAGACACTGATACGAAGCCAGTTATCAGTAGCCCCATGCTGCCACACACAGACTTTAACGATCCAAGAGCAAACTGGAGACTTCTGGAAAAGGTAGCTCTCCCAACTGCCACGATGTTGAATTCTAGAGGACGACTGCCAAAAGGTGGCATACTGCTAAGCTGCTCTTTCGTATTTCATAGCTGCACCGTGTCTTAAGAGTTCAAGAGAACCAAAGACACTTGGAATTTTTTGCAGAATTCTAGCATCTAGAATTGTTTTAAGTTCTGTCCTGCCATAACACTGCTTTGCTAGAATTAATTCTTTAATACAAAACTGAAAACATAATGGAAGTTATGTTGTTTTCTCTTGTAAGCTTGTCTAGCATAAAAAGCCCAGAAAAAGAAGATAAAATAATCTCCCCTACGACCACCACCATCAAGAACGAGGGACAGTCTTTAAATGTTTACCAGGTGATTATAATTTTTGTCTGTTCTAAACTATTTAAGTTCTGAAGATAATTATTCACTTACTTCCAAACTCTGAGGCTTCCCTGGTAGAAATTTTTGCTAGTTTTCTTTCAATAGATACAAGGATTCTCTGTTTTACTATTCACAATTCACAATTTACGGTCTGGTGCTAGAGTAATGATGCCAATAGTAAATGGCTGTGCAAATTTTGTACACATTATCACCCAAAACCTGGCTTCTCACATCAACCTTGAATTTATTCATCATCCAATTTAATAATTAAATTGCTCAGTATATATAGCCACAGTTACAGAAATGCATCTCTGACCTTAACTTATCCATGCATTTTTTTCGTTTCACAGTGCACATAAATGCACGTACAAATAACTCCTGACAACTCTAAGACTGCAGTGAATTGATTTACAAGAAGTAAAAACAGTTAATGCTGTTACTTTTAGCATATTATTTTCAGTTTTCAAGATGGTTTTTGAGGCATGTTCCAGTTGCAAAATAACTAGGCTCTTCTTTAACTGTCAAAAATATAAAATTTTCCAGCTCCAAAGCAGTGTTCCAGAAGAAATTAGATGAATGAACATGTATTTTAAAAAGGAAGCACAAACAGAGCATACTTGGAACATATTTACAAAATTCTGATCTTCTGAAGTAAGAAGTATATAGAGAATAAAATGAGATAACTATTTTCGAATGGCATTTCTACAAAGTGTTCTCAGGCATGTCTTCAGGACTGGTGCTGTTTGTAGGATAGTACTGGAGATACAGGCAGAACTGGTGATACTGGAATTGTAGTCAACACCTGATTCTGGAACAAAAATGTCTTAATCCTACCAAACACCCAAAGAAAGATAAGGAGGATGCTGACATACTGGATCCAGGCAAATTTAATGATTTCCCAAAATCCTGGCTGATATTTAAAGAAAGTCAAGGAGTGTTAATAGAGAAGCTTCTGATGCTACCACTGCAATATCTAAACAAAGAAACTCATAGGCAGAAAGGCACAAACCTGGTTAAGACATCAGTTCGTGTCACACATGCTAAGCCTCTGAACCACAAAAACACTTTAAAGCCTTCTACCATGGTAGGTAACAAAAGCTGGAGAGAACATCTGTCCTAGAAGACATTTAAACCAATTCTGAGTAAAGTACCTACTTTGTGCATGAGTCATCAGGAAGTACTTATTGTTAATATTCAGGCAGATAAACAAATCTTGTAGGAAGTGTGCTCCATACAGATTCTTCTAAACGCAGACTTGTTCTCGTCTAAGAAAAAGAGCGAAGAACATAACGAACGAGGAATTATTTTGTTAGAAAAAGAAAAAATTCCAGTCTGTCTGCACATGAACAGATGTAACGACCTCCCACTGTGGGAGTTATTATTTAGTGAGATGATCTTGCATACAGATTTCTAATGATTTGCTTTAGGTCACAGACTACAGTACCATGCTTTGCAAGTGGCATCTGTGACAGATAGGGACAACAGCAGGTACTGCAGAACCAAAGCAAGATGTACTACGATTACTCCCTGAGAATAGCTAACAAGCTGCTTTAAAGGCATTTTTAGCAAAGATGAAAAGCAATACGGGTTCCCATTAAAGAAAGGCAAAAAATGGTTATGCAAGTACAACCATCTGAAGGAACGGACAAACAGGTATTTCATTAACTCCGGAACTGTAGCATTTGCTTAGCTAACCAAAAAAAAAAA